>JAPXFY010000030.1:7888114-7900614 GCA_030674185.1 Monoplex corrugatus | reverse complement strand
AGAAGAGAGAGGAAAGGGAGAGACAAGCAGACAGAGACAGACAAAAGGGAGATATAGAAAAAGAGCTAGTGATGTTATGTATGTTCGTGTGTACGGACGCTACCAGCTGTTTTGTGTAGAATGTTATCAAAGATCTCTCCAGGGAGAGCGAGAAAGGGGAGAGAGGAGTGACAGACAAAGAGAGAAAGAGGAGAGAAGAGAGAGAAAGAGAGAGAGTGACAGACAAAGAGAGAAAAGAGAGAGAGGAGAAGAGAGAAAGAGAAGAGTGACAGACAAAGAGAGAAAGAGAGAGAGAGAGGGAGAGAGAGAGAGAGAGAAAGAGAAAGAGTGACAGACAAAGAGAGAAAGAGAGAGAGGAGAGAGAGAAAGAGAAAGAGAGACGGAAGAGTGACAGACAAGAGAGAGAGAGAGAGAGAGAGAGTGACAGACAAAGAGAGAGAGAGAAAGAGAGAGAGTGACAGACAAAGAGAGAAAGAGAGAGAGTGACAGACAAAGAGAGAAAGAGAGAGAGTGACAGACAAAGAGAGAGAGAGAGAAGAGAGGAGTGACAGACAAAGAGAGAAAGAGAAAGAGTGACAGACAAAGAGAGAAAGAGAGAGAGTGACAGACAAAGAGAGAAAGAGAGAGAGTGACAGACAAAGAGAGAAATAGAGAGAGTGACAGACAAAGAGAGAAAGAGAGAGAGTGACAGACAAAGAGAGAAAGAGAGAGAGTGACAGACAAAGAGAGAAAGAGAGAGAGAGAAAGAGAGGGAGATATGTGTGTCTGTGTCGCGTATATGTGTTAGGTTGTGTGTGTGTGTTGTTCTCTGTGTGTGTGTGTGTGTGTGTGTGTGTGTGTGTGTGTGTTGTTGTGTGTGTGTTGTGTGTGTGTTCCTCTGTGTGTGTTTGTGTGTGTGTGTGTGTTCTTGTGTGTGTGTGTGTGTGTGTGTGTGTGTGTGTGTGTGTGGTGTGTGTGTGGTGTGGCTGTGTATGTGTGTGTGTGTTTTCTGTGTGTATGTATGTGTGTGTGTGCGTGCGCAGGCGCGCGCGTGTGTGTGTGTTCTGTATGTGTGCATGTGTGTGTGTGCATGTGTGTGTGTGCGTGTGTGTGCGTGTTCTGTGTGTGTATGTGTATATGTATGTGTGTTCTCTGTGTGTGCGTGTGTTGTGTGTTTGTGTTCTGTAGTGTGTGTGTTGTGTGTGTTGTGTTCTGTTGTGTGTGTGTTTTGTGTGTTCTGTGTGTGTGTGTGTTGTGTGTTTGTGTGTGTGTGTGTGTGTGTTGTGTGTGTGTGTGTGTGTGTGTGTGTGTGTGTGTGTGTGTGTGTGTGTGTGTGTGTGTGTGTGTGTGTGTGTGAATACACTAATAAAGTTACATACTTCTGTGGCCACTTTGATACTACTGACAGTCTATTGGATTTATTCACTATCATACTGATTAAAATATTGTGCTTATTGTGATCTTGTTTTGTGAACTTCAACAGCTTTTCGGATTGTGGAATTTATTATTTATTGTAGTGATTGCCACAGGCAATTTTCATACTGATGATTAGAGTTGCTGATATTTAAAAGAAAGGAGATGATTTCCAGCTTGCATGATCTGTTACAGCAGATACGTACAGTCTATTTTATGAGTAAACAGATAATGGGACCTTTTCAGTGCACACAACACAAGTGTACTTTTTCAGTGCACACAACACAAGTGTACTTTTTCAGTGCACACAACACAAGTGTACTTTTTCAGTGCACACAACACAAGTGTACTTTTTCAGTGCACACAACACAAGTGTACTTTTTAGTGCACACAACACAAGTGTACTTTTTCAGTGCACACAACACAAGTGTACGTTTTCAGTGCACACAACACAAGTGTACCTTTTCAGTGCACACAACACAAGTGTACTTTTTCAGTGCACACAACACAAGTGTACTTTTCAGTGCACACAAACACAAGTGTACCTTTTCAGTGCACACAACACAAGTGTACTTTTTCACAGTGCACTCTCAACAACACAAGTGTACTTTTTTTAGTGCACACAACACAAGTGTACCTTTTCAGTGCACACAACACAAGTGTACCTTTTCAGTGCACACAACACAAGTGTACTTTTTCAGTGCACACAACACAAGTGTACTTTTTTCAGTGCACACAACACAAGTGTACCTTTTCAGTGCACACAACACAAGTGTACCTTTTCAGTGCACACAACACAAGTGTACCTTTTTTAGTGCACACAACACAAGTGTACTTTTTCAGTGCACACAACACAAGTTTACTTTTTCAGTGCACACAACACAAGTGTACTTTTTCAGTGCACACAACACAAGTGTACTTTTTCAGTGCACACAACACAAGTGTACTTTTTCAGTGCACACAACACAAGTGTGCTTTTTCAGTGCACACAACACAAGTGTACTTTTTCAGTGCACACAACACAAATGTACTTTTTCAGTGCACACAACACAAGTGTACTTTTTCAGTGCACACAACATAAGTTCTCTCCTTCATAATGTCTCGCATTGACTATTGCAATTCACTCCTGTCTGGTCTTCCTGCCTCCACCATTCACATCCTACAGCGCATTCAAAACAATGCTGTACGCCTTGTACTCAAAAAGAAAAAAGCTGACCACATATCTCCTCTCCTGGCACAACTTCACTGGCTCCCTGTATCAAAGCGCATACAGTACAAACTAGACACCATGTGCTACAAAAGCCTCAATAACGCAGCCCCCGATTACCTGTCAAGCCTACTTGAGATCTATCTTCCCTCACGTACCCTCCGCTCTGCCTCCGATCCTCTGACTTTTCGCTTTCCACGCACTAAGCTCAATACCTATGGTCCACGAGCCTTCTCTGTTTCTGGTCCACTCTCCTGGAACAAACTTCCTCTCTCAGTCCGTCAGCAACCTACTTTTGCCTCCTTCAAGTCCGCTCTCAAAACTCACCTTTTCTCCTCTGCATAAAATCCTAACCTCACTCAACCCCCCTCTGCAGCCTGTCTCCGCTCGGAGGGGAATCACTTTGTTTTAATATATAATTGTATATGATGTGCTCTCTGTGGTTTTCCATTGGTTTTATTCTTGCTTTTATTGCTTTTATTCTTTTCTCCCCATTTGTGGCCATGCATGTGTGTGTGTGTGTGTGTGTGTGTGTTGTGTGTGTGTGTGGTGTGTGTGTGTGTGTGTGTTGTGTGTGTGTGTGTGTGTGTGTGTCGTGCGTGCGTGCGTGCGTGTGTGCGTGTGTGTCTTTTCGGCGCTTGGATTTGATTTTGAGATTTGCGCTATATAAATATTGTAATTATTATGTATGCATGTGCGTACGTATGTATGTATGTATGTATGTATGTATGTATGTATGTATGTATGTATACGCTTAGATTTATGTATGTATGTATGCATGTATACGCTCAGCTTAGATTTATGTATGTAAGTATGTAAGCATGTATGTATGCATGTATACGCTCATATGTATGTAGGTATGTGTGCATGTATACGCTCAGCGCTTAGATTTGATTTTGTCAAGATTTTGCGCTATATAAATAAAATATATTATTATTATTATTATTAAGTGGTACTTTTTTAGTGCACACAACACAAGTGAACTTTTTTCTCAATGTATTCATCACACAACACAAGTGTACTTTTTCAGTGCACACAACACAAGTGTACTTTTTCAGTGCACACAACACAAGTGTACTTTTTTAGTGCACACAACACAAGTGTACTTTTTTTAGTGCACACAACACAAGTGTACTTTTTCAGTGCACACAACACAAGTGTACCTTTTCAGTGCACACAACGCAAGTGTACTTTTTCAGTGCACACAACACAAGTGTACTTTTTCAGTGCACACAACACAAGTGTACTTTTTTGAGTGCACACAACACAAGTGAACTTTTTTAGTGCACACAGCACAAGTGAACTTTTTCAGTGCACACAACACAAGTGTACTTTTTCAGTGCACGCAATACAAGTGTACTTTTCAGTGCACACAACACAAGTGTACTTTTTCAGTGCACACAACACAAGTGAACTTTTTTAGTGCACACAACACAAGTGAACTTTTTCAGTGCACACAACACAAGTGAACTTTTCAATCAACAACACAGTGTACTTTTTCAGTGCACACAACACAAGTGAACTTTTTCAGTGCACACAACACAAGTGTACTTTTTCAGTGCACACAACACAAGTGTACTTTTTCAGTGCACACAGCACAAATGTACTTTTTCAGCAGAAAGACTGAAGTCATGGTGATCAGCAAACGGCACGACCCTGAGACAGGTTGATAAGTTTATTTACCTGGGAACGATCATTTCACCAGACGGCAGATGCACATCAGAAATAGCCAGCAGAATTGGCCAAGCTAAAACAGCATTTAAGAAGATAAAAAGCATTCTTACCAACAAATGCCTATCAATTAACATCAGGAAGAGAGTTCTTGAATGTTATATAGAACCAATACTGTTGTACAGTTGTGAGGCGTGGACAGTCAACAAACAAAGCCAGAAAAAGATTGAGGCAGCTGAGATGTGGTTTCTAAGAAGAATGTTAAGAGTTCCATGGACAGCAAAGAAAACAAACAAGACAGTCTTGATGGAGGCAGACACAAGTAGATCATTCATTAGGAAGATTAGGAAAAGACAGGCAACAATTATAGGCCATTTTATGAGGAAAGGGGAATTGGAGCACCTGGTCACAACGGGAAAGTAGGAGGGAAAAAGAGCACCAGGTAGACCCAGGGAGAAGATATTAGACGGACTTGCAGGGTGGCTGAAGACAAAGAGGGTGGAAGAGATGCTTGAGGCAACAAGAGATAGAGACAGATGGAAGGCCATGATCGCCAACGCCATGAGGCAGATGGTGATGATGATGATGATGAATTCAGGAACGATTTTCATTCGGTTAAGTAATTCGATGATTTCTATTTAGCTAAGTAATTTTCTTCTTCTTTTTGTGTTTGTTTTTTGTTTTTTGTTACATGATTTTATCGACAGATTGAACGACTGATTGATCGTATGATCGATACATAGGAGGCTTTGTTTGAGTATTTACCAATTTAACCAAAGATTTGGCTGAGAGTTGATGCTAGTTATTCTCTTTGATTGTTAAACTATTGATCAGATGAGCGAATGATGATTTAATGTCTGTCTGACTGATCTACTCTTGTTTGAACTAAAAGACGTCATGTAAATCATAATTCTGATAATACGATAAAGTATCTGCGATGCAATACAAAATGTAGAGATTTTTTTTACTCCTTAGCATAGTTGTGGTGATTGTTGTGCTGTGTATATTCTTTTTTTATGTATTTGTGTTATATATACATGTATATATATTGTACTGGAATATATATGTGTGTGTTTATATGAAATATGTATGTGTGTGTTTATATGAAATATGTATGTGTGTGTTTATATGAAATATGTATGTGTGTGTTTGTATGAAATATGTATGTGTGTGTTTGTATGAAATATGTATGTGTGTGTTTGTATGAAATATATATGTGTGTGTTTGTATGAAATATATATGTGTGTGTTTGTATGAAATATGTATGTGTGTGTTTATATGAAATATGTATGTGTGTGTTTGTATGAAATATGTATGTGTGTGTTTGTATGAAATATGTATGTGTGTGTTTGTATGAAATATGTATGTGTGTGTTTGTATGAAATTTATATGTGTGTGTGTTTATATGAAATATGTATGTGTGTGTTTGTATGAAATATGTTGTGTGTGTTTGTATGAAATATGTATGTGTGTGTTTGTATGAAATATGTATGTGTGTGTTTATATGAAATATGTATGTGTGTGTTTATATGAAATATGTATGTGTGTGTTTATATGAAATATGTATGTGTGTGTTTGTATGGAATATGTATGTACATATGTGTGTGTTTGTATGAAATATGTATGTGTGTGTTTGTATGAAATATGTATATGTGTGTTTATATGAAATATGTATGTGTGTGTTTGTATGAAATATGTATGTGTGTGTTTGTATGAAATATGTATGTGTGTGTTTATATGAAATATGTATGTGTGTGTTTATATGAAATATGTATATGTGTGTTTGTATGAAATATGTATGTGTGTGTTTGTATGGAATATGTATGTGTGTATTTATATGAAATATGTATGTGTGTGTTTGTATGAAATATGTATGTGTGTGTTTGTATGAAATATGTATGTGTGTGTTTGTATGAAATATGTGTGTGTGTGTTTATATGAAATATGCATGTGTGTGTTTGTATGAAATATGTATGTGTGTGTTTGTATGAAATATGTATGTGTGTGTTTATATGAAATATATATGTGTGTGTTTATATGAAATATGTATGGAATTGTCAAAACCGCATCCCCTCCCCCATTCCATCCATGTGTTTGTATTGTGGCCTAAGGCTGATGTTCTGAGCTCTGAGTTCTGAGTTCTGAGTTCTGAGTTCTCTCTCTCTCTTGCTCTCTCTCTCTCTTTCTCTTTCTCTCTGTCTCTGTATCTAGGTAGAAAGAAACTCTAGGGAGAGCTAGACAACAGAAGGTCTTCAGAGAAGTAACCCCCTTTAGACAAGTGTTTCGGCCCTGAATTCCTTACACTCTCGGGGGGCCGGGCCACATCCAGGTCATGACTCCTGGATGCCCTTCTGCTGTTGTCTATTTTTTTTTTCCCACGCCGGGGATCGAACTGGGCGATTCTGCGCTTCAGAACTGCGGTACGCGGTTTTACCAATGTGCTAACGGGGCACACATCATCTGTAGGGAATTTAATCCTTATGAAGTTCACTTTTTTGGTTCCTCCTTGCCCAGATCCAGCTTGAGCTCCTTTCTGCTGCCTCTGCCATCGCTTTAAGGGCTCTAGTCCTCTTCTTCCCAGAAATGGCGAGTTGTTTCATGAGATCATAAGCGGAGGTGCCCACAAACCCTCTTGCCCCGACCTCTATGGCGAAGATTTTGACCCGCAGACCTGCTTTCTTCAGGGTGCTGGCAAGACCGGCGTATTTTTCGGTCTTGTAGATATGTGCTTCTTCCATTCTGCTTTCGTATGGCACAGTGAGTTCTATCAGAATCACTTGTTTCGAGGAGTCAGAGTGGAGAGCGATGTCTGGTCTCATGCCTGTCTTGCTGATGACATCTGGGTAATTTCTCCACTCTGGGAGGTCTGCTGTACACTCCCAGTCGACTGCTCCATCCAGAAGACCCTTTGGCAATGTGCTGGTTGTCATAGCCCTTTCGGGCCAGACCTGTTTCCCTCCTGCTTTGTAGAACGTTGTCATAGCAATTGGTGCGTTTGGGGTCATGGTTTTTTCGCTAACCACATCTGTGATCACTTTCAGAACTTGGTTGTGCCTCCATGTATACCTTCCTTGGGCTAGCGCTACTTTGCAAGAGCTTAGGACATGTTCCACTGTTTGTTTCTTCTGACAGAGCGGACATGCTGGGTCGTCTGCTTTCCCCCATTTCACTAAGTTTGCATTCGAGGGGAGCAGGTCATATACAGATCTGAGGAGGAAGCTTATCCTTAGAGGAGCCATGTGCCACATATCGTTCCAGCTGAGACTTCTTTGGAGTGCACTGTCCCATGTTGTCCATTGCCCCTGTTGACCTTGCTGGACTGCCTTCTGCACTCTTTTGACATCTTCTTCTTCCTTCAACTCCTGTATGATCATGTCTCTTTTTTCCTTCCCTTTGGCTTTGGACCACCACTGCATTTTTGTTGCTCCCAGTCCCTGTCTGTTGGTTTGCGTGTGTCCAATTATTTCTTTGATGCTGAGGTTTCTCTTGGCATTGTTTACAGCCTCTTGGACTTTCCACTTTCTGCCAGTTCTCAGCTTTGGATGAACTGCTCTCACGATATTGTCCTCCGATTCCTCCAGCATGCTCAACAGTCTTGCTTTTCCAACTTTGTATTCCTCCACTATGGATTTCAGAGGTAGCTTCAGCATTGCTTGACGACAGTAGAATGCAACATCAGTGAGACCAGGTGGGACACCGAGCCATTTTCTTGTGTATTTGTTGATTTTGGCTTCCATTGCTTCGACTGTGCTGGTGCAAATGTCATAGATTAGCAGTGGCCACAGCAGCTTTGGTATCAGCATGAACTGTAGACACCAGACTTTGTATTTGCCTGGCAGTCCGCAGTTATCTATTTTCTTCAGGCCTTCTTCTGCTGTTTGCTTGGTTTCACATCCCCTTTGTGTGTCTTTCAGGGAGTCATCATACCATCTTCCGAGACTTTTTACTGGCTCTTCTGTGACAGTGGGGATGGCTTGGTTGGCTACCATGAATTTGACTGAATCTGCCACTTTTCCTTTTCGCAGTGAGAGACTTCGGGATTTCTTAGGTTTGAACCTCATTCTTGAAGAGGCCACCAGCTCATCCAGCTGCTTTAAGATTTGGTGTGTCTCTTCCTCATCCGTGGACAAGACTGTTGTGTCATCCATGAAAGCTTTCAGAGGAGGCATCTGGTATCCATCTCCCAGATTCACTGGACCTGAACTCTTCATTGCAGCTTTCAAGATGACTTCCATTGCCAACACGAACAGTATGGGAGAGATTGCACAGCCCATTGCAATGCCCACCTCTAGGTCTATCCAGTCCGTGGTGTATTCTTTGGTAGAGAACCGCATTGAGAACCCTTGGAAATACTTCCTCAGCATTGTTCGGATGTTTTCTGGGATGTGATACATTTCAAGAGCCAGCTGGATCATATCGTGTGGAACTGATCCATATGCATTCGCCAGATCAAGCCAAACTACGTCAATGTCTCTCTTCTCTGTTCTTGCTTTTTGGATGGCATCCCAAATCAACGTGGCATGTTCCAAGCATCCAGGCATTCCTGGTATGCCTCCCTTTTGGACTGACATATCCAGATACTTGTTTTCAGTCAGGTATTTTGTCAATCTTGCTGCCATAACAGAGAAGAAGATTTTCCCCTCGACGTTCAGAAGTGATATTGGCCTGAACTGATTGATGCTGCTGGAGTTCTGCTCCTTCGGAATGTACACTCCTTCAGCTCTCATCCATTGGTCGCTGATCTTCTGGTTCCTCCATGCTGATCGAATCATCTTGTGGAGCCACTCGAGCACTTTTGGGCATTTCTTGTAGAGCAGGTATGGTATTCCGTTTGGTCCAGGTGCTGACTTGGCTCTGGCTTTCTTTACTACGTTCTTCACTTCATCCAGTGTTGGTGGTTTGTTATTGAATTTTCCTTCTGGCGCTGCAGGCCAAACCAGATTTTGGATTTCAAGTGGTGCCTCGCGCTGAGAATCGGAATATGTTTCCCTGAGATGCTGCTCTAGGGTTTCCTTGCCCACTGTGAGAGTCCCTGATTTGGGTTGTTCAAACAGCTTTCTTGCAAAGTCAAAGGGATCTTTGAAAAGAACGATCTTGAGTCTTCTTCTTTTTGCTCTTTCTTCGCCTTGCTGATTCCACTTTGCTGAGAGCATTGTGTTTGGCCTTCAGATCTTTCCAGAGTTCCAGGAGCCCTTGCTTCTCGAATTCTGAGGCAGTTTTCATTCGCTTTTTAAGCTTCCTTTTCTCCCTCCGGATGCTCTCCATCTGTTGCTGTCTTCTGGATTTCTGGGGAGGCGTTTTTGTCTTTGGCTGCTTCACTCCATAAGTGTCCCTGCAGATAGAGTATATGATGTCTCCGTATGTGTCAAGTTTGTGTTCCAGCGTACTGTTCCCTATTAGCGCATTCAGCTTAAGGACAAGTTCTTCATCTAATTTCTCCCATTGTTCTTTTGCACCGGCAGGCGGCAAATTGAGTTTTCCACGTTTGGCGTTAAGAGCTTGTGCAAAATCCGCATCAGAACCGTCAGCGTGGATGTCCTTGGCACTATGGTTTAATTCCAGGCCTTGGTCATCCAACGTCTCACCTGCTATCGCAGTGCGCTGCTGCTGGTTCGTATGTGTCTTCAAACAGCCCATTTTTGTCCTGTGGATCTTCATGCCGCGTTTGGTGGTGAATCTCCTTCCACACGCACACGGAAATTCCAACTGGTCATTAATCATGGTCCGTTGTGCGTTTCCAGTCGTGATGGAGTCAGTGCCGATGGATTCATCATTCTCTCCCCTTTCGGTGAATCCTGGGAGCATCTTTCATTTGGAAAACTCGTGGCATGTTATCAAAGGCAAGGTGGGAAGCCAACCCACAAAGCCCGCAGATCTAGTCTTTCCCAGTGTCCTTCGGTCTTTCCCGAATGTCCTCCGAACTATTCCCGGAAGTCAATGGACTGACCATGTGCAGGTAGAAAGAAACTCTAGGGAGAGCTAGACAACAGAAGGTCTTCAGAGAAGTAACCCCCTTTAGACAAGTGTTTCGGCCCTGAATTCCTTACACTCTCGGGGGGCCGGGCACATCCAGGTCATGACTCCTGGATGCCCTTCTGCTGTTGTCTATTTTTTTTTTCCCACGCCGGGGATCGAACCTGGGCGATTCTGCGCTTCAGAACTGCGGTACGCGGTTTTACCAATGTGCTAACGGGGCACACATCATCTGTAGGGAATTTAATCCTTATGAAGTTCACTTTTTTGGTTCCTCCTTGCCCAGATCCAGCTTGAGCTCCTTTCTGCTGCCTCTGCCATCGCTTTAAGGGCTCTAGTCCTCTTCTTCCCAGAAATGGCGAGTTGTTTCATGAGATCATAAGCGGAGGTGCCCACAAACCCTCTTGCCCCGACCTCTATGGCGAAGATTTTGACCCGCAGACCTGCTTTCTTCAGGGTGCTGGCAAGACCGGCGTATTTTTCGGTCTTGTAGATATGTGCTTCTTCCATTCTGCTTTCGTATGGCACAGTGAGTTCTATCAGAATCACTTGTTTCGAGGAGTCAGAGTGGAGAGCGATGTCTGGTCTCATGCCTGTCTTGCTGATGACATCTGGGTAATTTCTCCACTCTGGGAGGTCTGCTGTACACTCCCAGTCGACTGCTCCATCCAGAAGACCCTTTGGCAATGTGCTGGTTGTCATAGCCCTTTCGGGCCAGACCTGTATGTGTGTGTGGTTTGTAAAAATAACCAACAACAACAGGGTTTAAGCAAAAGGATTATTTGTTTAAATGGATAATCAACATGTTGAGTGCCAATCTCTGTGCGTGTATGTATGTATGTATGTGTGTGTGTTGTGTGTGTGTGTGTGTGTGTGTGTGTGTTGTGTGTGTGTGTGTGTGTGTGTGTGTGTATGTGTGTGTGTGTGTGTATGTGTGTGTGTGTGTATGTGTGTGTGTGTGTATGTATGTATGTGTGGTGTGTGTGTGTGTGTGTGTGTGTGTATGTGTGTGTGTGTGTATGTGTGTGTGTGTGTATGTGTGCGTGTGTGTGTGGGGTGTGATAGTGTGCGTGTATGTATGTGTGTGTGTGTGTGTGTGTGTGTGTGTGTGTGTGTGTGTGTGTATGTGTGTGTGTGTATGTGTGTGTGTGTGTATGTGTGCGTGTGTGTGTGTGTGTATGTGTGCGTGTATGTATGTGTGTATGTATGTATGTGTGTGTGTGTGTGTGTGTGTGTGTATGTGTGCGTGTATGTATGTGTGTGTGTGTGTGTGTGTGTGTGTGTGTGTGTGTGTGTGTGTGCGTGGGGGAGGTACATATGCATAAAAATAATACGCTTTACAGATATTATTTTTCAATAGTTTTTTTTATTCACTTTAAGCAAGTAATATAAACAAATGCAAAACAACCAGCAAAGTGCAACTGCAATAAGATCATAAAATCAAATCTGAATGTATTCATAATATCCATATGTTTGAACTACATCAACATGAAGCACAATCACCTGTAGAAGAACAATACAACATGAATAACAACAACAACAACAAAACAGTCTGTCAACACACATGGGCATGATGTTACGAAATCAGACTCGCTATCACATTGCATCACATACATTGACAACATCAGTATTACAATATGAACAGACAGAATCAAGACTCAGTTGTTATCAAGGTAAATATGGTAGCCACCATATCTTGAAAGTGTGCAAATTTTAATTCATTTTTGCATTATATTCTTCTGTGTGATAATTCATAGCAAGGTATCCTTTAAAAAAGGTTATGTTTGGTACAGTCATTTGATACTTGCATTTATAAATGTACACTTTTCCAAGGATGATGATGAAATCAAATATCGGATCTATGCACATATTTTCGTCAACACCAAATAATACCATTCTGTCAGTTAATCTAACATTTGAACAGGTAACGCATTCCAATCTTAAGATTTCCTCAATCCCTCCCCACAATAGTTTGGTATGTAAACAATTCCAAAATGTATGATCAGTATTGTCTTTTGTTTCCAAACAACAATCACAGCAACAATTTCTTTTAATTTGACATAGTTCTGATAATTCTATGTACAATATAGTTCTGATAATTCTATGTACAATATAGTTCTGATAATTCTATGTACAACATAGCTCTGATAATTCTATGTACAATACAGTTCTGATAATTCTATGTACAACATAGTTCTGATAATTCTATGTACAACATAGTTCTGATAATTCTATGTACAATATAGTTCTGATAATT
>JAPXFY010000030.1:7863114-7883114 GCA_030674185.1 Monoplex corrugatus | reverse complement strand
TTCGATGGCGTTCTCGCCATCTTCGTCAGCGCTCTAATGCTGTCTGCGTGAATCTCTACTCAGATCTCGCGAACATGGGATGAACCCAGTTCACGAGATCGAATCAGAGAATGGTACACCGGGGGCAGGGTGTAACGGCCCCGGTCCCTGTTGAGCGGGGGGTTGGTGGCTGCGATGTAGATGGCCTCCTTGACTCCTCGCTGGAACCACTTATTTTCTCTGTCCAGGATGTTGACATTGTCCGCACTGAATTGATGTTTTTCGGCGTGTAGGTGAGCTCCTACTGGAGAAGAGTCCCTCTTGTGTTCTGTTAGCCTCTTCTGAAGGGGGCGTTCAGTTTCACCGACATAATGTTGGTTACAGTCCTGGCAGTCTATTCTGTATATAATGCCAGCTTTGTCGAGTTTGCTGGTTTTGTCCTTGGGGGTGACCAGCTGGCTGCGTATGGTGTTGGAAGGTTTGGAATGTACAGCCACCCCCAGTTTTCTGATCTTTCTGGACAGAGCGTCACTCACACCTCCTACGTATGGGATGGTGATGTGTCCCTTGCGCTGGTGTTGTTTCACTGGCTGTTGGGATGCGGTGTTGGATTTCCTGCCTCCCGGGCTGTTCCAGGCCCACTTTTTGTAGCCCGAGATGGTGAGCACTTTTTTCAGGTGGTTTGTCTCCTTGTCTTTTGCCTCTTGGGTACTGCATATGGTGTTAGCTCTGTGGGTAAGGGTTCGAATCACTCCCAGTTTGTGTTCAAGGGGCTGGTGGCTGTCGAACTGTAAATATTGGTCCGTATGAGTTGGTTTACGGTAGACCGAGAAGGATAGAATGCCATCAGTTCTGGTGATGAGGGTGTCCAGCATGGCTATGGAGTTGTTCTGTTCCACTTCCCTCGTGAATTTGATGGCTGGGTGTTGGTTGTTCAGATGTTCTGTGAACTGTTCGACCAGTTGCTGGGGGAGGATAGTCATGGTGTCGTCTACGTAGCGCCCCCAGTATCGTGGTGGGGAGTGGAAAGAAGCCAATGCTTTCTCTTCAAAATCCTCCATGAACAGGTTGGCTACTATTGGGCTTACTGGGGAGCCCATGGCTGCTCCTTCTTTTTGTTGGTAGAATTCACCTTGGAAGGTGAAGTAGGTGGTGGTGAGGCAGCAGGACAAGAGTTCACATACGTCGTCCACTGTGAGAGATGTACGTTGGTGGAGGGTTTGGTCGTTTTGTAACCTTCGGCGTATGATCTCTATGCTTTCTTTCACTGGTACGCTGGTAAATAGGGCAGAGACATCATATGACACAAGGAGTTCATCATGAGCGAGGGTGTAGTTACTCAGTTTTTCCACTAGGTCAGCACTGTTGTGGATGTGATGATCTGTGTGTCCTACGAGAGGTGATAGGATGTCCGCCACAAATCTAGCCGTCTCATACATGATGGAACCTCTGGATGCGACTATGGGACGGAGGGGGACTTCTTTCTTGTGGACTTTGGGTAGACCATAGAACTTGGGGACGTCGGACACAGTTGGGTATAATTTCCTGTACTGTTCTAATGACAGGCGGTCCGTCTCTTTCAGGCGTTTCAGTGTGTCTTTCAGTTTGTTGGAAAACTTGGAAGTAGGATCTTTCTTGAGGCGTTCATATGTTGTAGTATCTTCCAGAAGTTTGCTTGCCTTCTCATAGTACATGGGTCTAGGCATGATGACTGTGGCACGACCTTTGTCAGCTGGTAGGATCATCATGGCGTGTTCGTTCTTTAAATCCGCCAGAGCCCGTCTTTGGTCCGGTGTTAAGTTGGATTTCGGTAGTTTGGCCTGTTTCATGATTCTGACACAGTCTGATCTTAAGTGTGTGGCTTCTTCTGAATTAGGGCCAATATACCTGCAAGCTGTTTCAATGCTTGTGATGAGGTCTACCACTGGAAGCTTGTTAGGGGCTACGGCGAAATTTAGTCCTTTCTCTAGTACTTCCTGTTCAGGTTTAGTGAGTTGGCGATCTGATAGATTGATCACCCACCTCTCTTTGGTCTTTCTTTTTGTTTCTTCCGGTACAGGTGTAATCTCGCTTTTGTCATTCTGTTGTCTCCTGTTGTTTTTTGGTGCTAGAAGTTCGAATTTCTTTCTGTAGCCAATTCAACCTATAGTGACATAGACCCAGCAGTACATAGTAGACTTTATCAATGGACATGCAGATGTCTGAGATAAAGGTGTCAGAACCAGGATTTAATGACACACTATAGGAAATGAATACATTCAAGCTGGCTTCCCTGTATTACAATGTATATACTGACAACTGAAAACAAGATCTTAGACACTGGTGTGCTACCAGATGTGTGGGCAAGAGGCTTAATTTGGTCGCTTTATAAACTTAAAGGTAGCATTTTAGAACTTGATAATTATAGATGTATAACTCCTCTAAGCTGGCTTGAAGTACTGTTCAAAACTTCTTTAAATTGAAGGTTACGAGAAAGAAAATTGTTTGACATTAACTTTTATCATTTCTAAAATCAGTCAGGATTTTGTGCTTGTCATTCAACACTGGATCATATGTTTGTTCTTATCGATAGTTGATTAGTTTAATAGGCAAAATGTACAGACTGTTGTGCCTTTGTTGACTGTAAGAAAGCCTTTCATTCAATTTAGACAGAAACGGTATTGGCTGAACCAATTTATAAGCAAAGTTGCTGGAGAGATTAGTAACGAAATAAGGAATATGCATAGTAAAATCAAGTCATGTCATTGTTCATAGGGGGTGGGTTTTTGTTTTTGTTTTGTTTTTGTGGGTTTTTTGTTTTTGTTTTTGTTTTTGTTTTTTAGTTACAAAGACGTACAACAAGCTGAAAATATTTAATTTATTTGCTCTATTTTCAACTCACAATTGTATGGACCACCATTGAATACAATGACATGTGTATCTGTTATTGATTCTACTTCTCAACTTAAACTGCTTGTTTACTGTGCAAGGGTGATATAGTTTTACTCTCTGACTGCTGTCAAGGTTTACAGATAACATAAGATGGTCCACAGAAATATTGTGTGCTGTGGACATTTGATGTTTTGGGGGATAGATCTGAAACTTACCAACAAATGCCTATCAGATAACACCAGGAAGAGAGTTCTCCAGTGTTAATAGATCCAATACTTTTGTTCAGATGTGAGACCTGGTCATTCAACAAGAAAGTTAGAACAAAATTGAGGCGGCTGATATGTGGTTTCTAAGAAGAATATTAAGAGTTTCATGGACTACAAAGAAAACAAAGGAGACCATCTTGAAAAAAGCAAACAGAAAAAGAATCTTAATGTAGATTAGGAAAAGACAAGCAATATTTACGGGACAATTTATGAAGGAAGAGAAATTTGATTGTATGGTCACAAAAAAGAAGCTACGGGAGAAAAGAGCACCAAGTATGTCCAGAAAATATCAAACATATAAAGTTTTGCAAATAGATGAGGACAGAAAGGATAGGATGTGTCTTTGTAGTAACTAAAGATAGATTCATATGGATGACATTGATTGCCAATACCAAGCGGCATGACGCATGATGATGATGATGTTATCACAGGGTCCTATTATCACAGGGTCCCCCTCAGACCGTATTGTTAGACGGGTAAGTAAAGTTTGCGTAATGATCACGCCATCCATGAATTAATTGGTTACTCGGCGTTTTCCACCGAGCAGGATCTAACGCTCACATTGGTCTTATCCAACTATAGAGGGTAGGTTATCTAGTACACAAAAGGTTTCAGCAAATACCAACGTCCAAGCGAAAAGTCCAGGGCCGCCAGGTGCCAAAGATTGCTTGGTTATTCAAATTTCGATGTCCAATGAAAGACATGTTAGTTATTCAAATTTCGATGTCCAATGAAAGACAGATGGGAAGGTTTTGTGACAGAAACAACAGAAACGCACTGTATAAAAGCCAGAAAGTCAATCACTATGCGAGAGACCCATTCGATTGCCACCCAGCGAGAGACTTTCCAACCTATCTTAAAGGTATGTAATCCTGCGTCTCATTTTATACTTTTGTTAGGGTAGGGATAGAAGTAGGTAATATGTTTTATTTTCCATGAAGCAAAGAGAGAGGGAATAGAGTAGGACATAAGAAAGTGTTCAGCATTCTAGTGATATGCAAGTTCTCATGATCTGTAGTGCATCTTAGGATTTTAGGAATATAGGACCCAGGACAGTAGGAATGGTGAATCACGATTATGCTGAAGTTGACTGCTTAAATAAATACGTTGTAGTTATTAATTTATGTGTGGACTGCTTACGAGAATCATGTCTAGTGTGGTTAGTGCATTTCTTCTCGTCACTCTCCTTCCTTGTTGTGTGTGTGACTGCTAAGTACAGAAACACTTCTTCATATGAATCCCCAATACATCTACCTGTTATAGATTACAACACCCAATAAACCTTCCTGTTATAATGTACTCACACATGTCTTCCCGGAGGTCTGTCAACTGACTTGCTGCGCTTGTCTGGCGCTGTTGCAGCATCTGTATGTCTGTCTGACAGTTTGACACATCATTCTTCATTTCTCTCACGACAGCTGTCACAGACGTTATGTCCTGTTTTAGCTTGTCATTGGCTGACGTCAGGTCCAGTTTAAGGTGTTCATTAGCTGACGTCACGTGTTTGATCTGGTCGTTGGCCAACATTAGATCCTGTTTGACCTGGGTCAGGTCGCTACGTAACGCCAGCAGTTCCGTGGCATGAAAGCAACTGACAGCAGTGTTGAGGGGCTGAGTGTCAATGGCACTGGACCTCTCCTTGATGTCTGTACGGCTGCTGTCTGACTCAGGACTGACTCCAGCTACAGACACAGAGCCCATGAACTCTCTCACACTGTCCGTCACGACCTCCGTGTTGTTGGACCAGGTGTAGGAGAAGACGGCTGGTTTCTCTGTCCTGTCTGACAGGTGTTGAAAGTGACGGAGGGCAGCATCACTCAACAGTGGTGGACGTGGTTTCCTTTTGGAGGCAGACGTGTGTGGGCCGGCAGCCACATCATCAGCAAATGCCTGCAAACTGGACAGGGAGATGAGGGTGGTGTCCATCTCAGCCTGCACCTTGTCCTTCACCTGTTGAGTTGCAGCCTTGAGAGTGAGCAGGCAGGCGTCACGACTCTCCTCCAGCAGACGCACACCTGTACAGTCAACAACCAGCCACAACACTCAGTGCTTAGGGTCAAGTCACACGCACGTAGTAGAGCTTTACTTTTACCAAACACACAAACAATGAAAACTACACATCTTTTCCTGTTACCATGTTCTTCTTTGTGTGTGTATTTTGCATGTATGTTTGTTTGTGTGCTACTTTGTTTTAGTTGCTTCATTTCCCTTTTTCAACTGTGAGCAGCTGATGTGAACTGGAAAAGTATCTAAAGCGCAGTGGAATTGACAAATGACAGAAAACATGAAACGGTGTTTTGTAAAGCGCTGTTGAGCAGGAAATCCCTCAACAGCATAATGTTCACAGAGTGTTTTGATGAAAACAAAAACAATGGTCTGGATTTCACGTGCGACATGGCCTTTTCAAGTATACCGTACTGCACTTTTCTGTGTATCGACAAAGGAATATAGTGCAACCCATTGGCATTCTTTGTACACATACACTTTGACCTTCCACAGAAACTTAAGTGCTGACAATGAGAGAGGATGGGAGGGGAAGATACATGGATTTTGTGTCGACAAAACCACAATGATTGGAACATAAATTTGGGTAACAATCAACTGACTTTTTATAGCATAACTTGGAACTGAACTCGAGATATGAGATCCTGGTTTTGTGGCTCTATTGACTGAGCCAGCCAGTGGATCAGTCACATCAAATACTGAATAGAAAGGAAGAGAGGCGCAAGCTATTCACAAGGGAACAGAAGCTTATGAAAATGAAAGACGAAGCAGCCAAGTGGAAAACTGTGCAGCAAAAAAGGCCAGAACCAATTCTGCAGAGCGTTCCATTGAGTGTCCAGTATGTGGCCGCCTGTGTGCATCAGACTTTGGCCTGAGATCCCACATGAGGGTGCACAAATAAAGTTCTAGGTTGGACTTTATCGACCATGACAGTCGACCATCTATATCTATCTATCTATCTATCTATCATTTGCATAGATAATATATATATGTATATATATATATATATATATAATATATATATATATATATATATGTGGTGTGTGTGTGTGTGTGTGTGTGTGTGTGGTGTTGTGTGTGTGTGTGTGTGTGCAGAAGTAACATTCGAAAAATAGCTGATAGAGAGACAGATATAAGAAATGACACAAGAGAAACGATAAACACAAATATAGATATAGGAGATGACACAAGAGAAATGGCAAACACAAAAATAAATACAGAGATAACACAAGAGAAATGGCAAACACAAAGATGTATATAACAGGTAACAAAAAAGAAATGCTCAATGCAAAGATAACGGTAAACAGTGACACAAAGGAAATAACAAACACCAAAAGAACTGTATAAAGTGACACCAGACAGAAAAGCTAAACATGCAAGGTGACACAAAGGAAAACAAACACCAAAAGAACTGTATAAAGTGACACCAGACAGAAAAGCTAAACGTGCAAGATGACACAAAGGAAATAACAAACACCAAAAGAACTGTATGAAGTGACACCAGACAGAAAAGCTAAACGTGCAAGATGACACAAAGGAAATAACAAACACCAAAAGAACTGTATAAAGTGACACCAGACAGAAAAGCTAAACATGCAAGATGACACAAAGGAAATAACAAACACAAAAGAACTGTATAAGTGACACCAGACAGAAAAGCTAAACGTGCAAGATGACACAAAGGAAATAACAAACACCAAAAGAACTGTATAAAGTGACACCAGACAGAAAAGCTAAACGTGCAAGATGACACAAAGGAAATAACAAACACCAAAAGAACTGTTAAAGTGACACCAGACGAAAAGCTAAACGTACAAGATGACACAAAGGAAACTGCACACAAAAGACAAGTGCACAAGATGGCACAAGGGAAAGGACAAACACAAAGATAAGTCTACAAGATGACAAAGTCTGCAAGCGAAATGGCAAACACACAGGAAATGTAGAAGAAAATACAAACGAAACTGCACATAAAAGATAACTGAAAAAGATGACACAAGGAAAATGACAACACAAAGATAAGTCTACAAGGGAAATGGTAAACACAAATATAAACCACAAGGTGATACAAGTAAATTGACAAACACAAAGATAATGCACAAGATGACACAAGGTAAATGACAAACACAAAGATAAATGTACAAGATGACACAAGGTAAATGACAAACACAAAGATAAATGACAAGATAACACAAGGGAAATGACAAACACAAAGATAATGCACAAGATGACACAAGGAAATGGACAAACACAAAGATAAATGACAAGATACACAAGGGAAATGACAAACACAAAGATAAATGCACAAGATGACACAAGGAAATGACAAACACAAAGATAAATGCACAAGATGACACAAGGGAAATGACAAACACAAAGATAAATGTACAAGATGACACAAGGGAAATGACAAATACAAAGATAATTCACAAGATGACACAAGGGAAATGACAAACACAAAGATAATGCACAAGATGACACAAGTAAATGCAAACACAAAGATAAATGCACAAGTGACACAAGGAAATGGCAAACACAAAGATTAATGCACAGATGACACAAGGAAATGACAAACACAAAGATAAATGCACAAGCTGACACAAGGAAATGACAAACACAAAGATAAATGCACAAGGATGACACAAGGTAAATGACAAACACAAAGATAAATGCACAAGGTGACACAAGGGAAATGACAAACACAAGATAAATGCACAAGGTGACACAAGGGGAAATGACAAACACAAAGATAAATGCACAAGGTGACACAAGGTAGAGGGCAAACACAAAGATAAATGCACAAGTGACAGAAGGTAAATGACAAACACAAAGATTAAATCACAAGGTGACCAAGGAAATGACAAACACAAAGATAAATGCACAAGTGACACAAGGGAAATGACAAACACAAAGATAAATGCACAAGATGACACAAGGAAATGACAAACACAAAGATAAATGCACAGGTGACACAAGGGAAATGACAAACACAAAGATAAATGCACAAGGTGACACAAGGTAAATGACAAACACAAAGATAAATGCACAAGATGACACAAGGGAAATGACAAACACAAAGATAAATGCACAAGGTGACACAAGGTGAAATGACAAACACAAAGATAAATGCACAAGGTGACACAAGGGAAATGACAAACACAAAGATAAATGCACAAGATGACACAAGGGAAATGACAAAGCACAAAGATAAATGCACACGGTGACACAAGGGAATGACAAACACAAAGATAAATGCACAAGGTGACACAAGGGAAATGACAAACACAAAGATAAATGCACAAGGTGACACAAGGGAAATGACAAGCACAAAGATAAATGCACACGGTGACACAAGGGAAATGACAAACACAAAGATAAATGCACAAGGTGACACAAGGGACATGGCAAACACAAAGATAAATGCGCACGGTGACACAAGGGAAATGACAAACACAAAGATAAATGCACAAGGTGACACAAGGGACATGACAAACACAAAGATAAATGCACAAGATGACACAAGGGAAATGGCACACAATGTCGAGATATCAGTGCATGTAGTTGTGGAAGGAATCAGAACATGCCAGACATTATAATAACTTAAAGTGATGTACAGACATGGGCACTGTGCATGACAAAATCAAATAATCAAACACACAGACAAACACGATTACCAGCAACGAACACTACAGAGGATGCTGTCACAAAGGAACGTATTTTTGAAACAGCAGTACAGTTAGTTTTCTATTTTTCCAGAACAAAACATATTCTACCATCACAACAACAAAAACAACAACAACAACAAACAACAACAGAAACAAAAAGAAATAAACACAACAAACAACCAACAATGATCCAGAAAACAATAACACAAAAAAAAAAAGCAACAGTAACAACATGAAAATTAATGACAAAAATCACAACAACACGAGAACTAACAACTGAAACGACAACAACAAACAACAACAACAACAATAACAACATAAAAGTAATGGAAATAACGACAACACGAGAAAGAAGAAGGAGGAGGAGGAGGAGAAAAAGATATTGATGATGATGATGATGATGATGATGAACTACTACAAAAGGAGCAACAGTATCATCAACAACAACAACAACCCAACAACAACTACTACTATTACTACCACCACCACCACCACCATTACCACCACCATTACCACCACCACCACCAACACAACAACAATAACAACAACGACAACAACAACAATAACAACAGACACCATAGAAGCAGCAATAACAGAAACAGCACAAGTAACAACACTACCAACGACAACAGTAAACATCATCATCCAAACCAGACCCTACCTGTCTCATATCGACTCTGTATCTGTTCCTCCACAACTTGTCTCTGACGGTCGATCTCCTCTGTTTCCTTTGTAAGATTGGCGCTCACAGCAGTTAGGACTGCTATTTGTTTGTGGGCCTTGACTTGCAAATCCTTCTCGCCAACATCCATGTCTTGCTTATCACGTGACTGTGTCGTGTCTTCCTCACTGACCACGTCAGTACTGTCTCCAAGATCAGCGTAGACGTCAGTCTGAAAACGTCAACAGACGTTGTGACATATCAATATGTTATGTTAACATCAACGATCTTCATGCACTGTCAACATTAATAATGATATATCAATATCAGTAAGACTTATGACACATGTTGAAATTGAAATTTCATGACATGATGTTGACATGACACATGCTCGTGCTCACGTATCGATGTCATGATACATGTTGTGGACATGTCATGATACGTGTTGTTGACATGTCATGATACGTGTTGTTGACATGTCATGATACGTGTTGTTGACATGTCATGATAATACGTGTTGTTGACATGTTGTGATACCTGTTGTCGACATGTCATGATAATACGTGTTGTTGACATGTCGTGATACCTGTTGTTGACATGTCATGATACGTGTTGTTGACATGCCATGATACGTGTTGTTGACATGTCATGATACGTGTTGTTGACATGTCATGATACGTGTTGTTGACATGTCGTGATACATGTTGTTGACATGTCGTGATACGTGTTGTTGACATGTCATGATACGAGTTGTTGACATGTGATACGTGTTGTTGACATGTCATGATATATGTGTTGTTGACATGTCGTGATATGTGTTGTTGATATGTTGTGATACGTGTTTTTGACATGTCATGATATGTGTTGTTGACATGTCATGATATACGTGTTTTTGACATGTCATGATATGTGTTGTTGACATGTTGTGATACGTGTTGTTGACATGGCATGATATGTGTTGTTGACATGTCATGATATACGTGTTGTTGACATGTCATGATATGTGTTGTTGACATGCCATGATACGTGTTGTTGACATGTCATGATACGAGTTGTTGACATGTTGTGATACGTGTTGTTGACATGTCATGATATGTGTTGTTGACATGTCATGACACGTGCTGTTGACATGTCATGATCCATGTTGTTGACATGTCATGATATGTGTTGTTGACATGTCGTGATACGTGTTGTTGACATGTCGCGATATGTGTTGTTGACATGTCATGATATGTGTTGTTGACATGTGATACGTGTTGTTGACATGTCCTATACATGTTGTTGACATGTCATGATACATGTTGTTGACATGTCATGATACGTGATGTTGACATGTCGTGATACGTATTGTTGACATGTCGTGATACGTGTTGTTGACATGTCGTGATACGTGTTGTTGACATGTCATGATATACGTGTTGTTGACATGTCATGCTATACGTGTTGTTGACATTTCGTGATACGTGTTGTTGACATGTCATGATACGTCTTGTTGACATGTCATAATATACGTGTTCTTGACATGTTATGATATTGTTGTTGGTGTGTCGTGATACGTGTTGTTGACATGTCATGATACGTGTTGTTGACATGTCGTGATACGTGTTGTTATCATGTCGTGATACATGTTATTGACATGTCATGATATACGTGTTGCTGACATGTCATGCTATAGGTGTTGTTGACATGTCGTGATACCTGTTGTTGACATGTCGTGATACGTGTTGTTGACATGTCATGATATACGTGTTGTTGACATGTCATGATATACGTCTTGTTGACATGTCATGATGTACGTGTTGTTGACATGTCATGATATACGTGTTGTTGACATGTTATGATACATGTTGTTGACATGTCGTGATACGTGTTGTTGACATGTCATGATATACGTGTTGTTGACATGTCATGATGTACGTGTTGTTGACATGTCATGATGTACGTGTTGTTGACATGTCATGATATACGTGTTGTTGACATGTCATGATATACGTGTTGTTGACATGTCATGATGTACGTGTTTTTGACATGTCATGATATACGTGTTGTTGACATGTCATGATATACGTGTTGTTGACATGTCATGATATACGTGTTGTTGACATGTGATACGTGTTGTTGACATGTCATGATATACGTGTTGTTGACATGTCATGATACGTGTTTTTGACATGTCATGATGTACGTGTTGTTGACATGTCATGATATACGTGTTGTTGACATGTCATGATATACGTGTTGTTGACATGTCGTGATATACGTGTCGTTGACATGTGATACGTGTTGTTGACATGTCATGAATACGTGTTGTTGACATGTCATGATACGTGTTGTTGACATGTCGTGATATACGTGTTGTTGACATGTCACGATATACGTGTTGTTGACCTGTCGTGATACGTGTTGTTGACATGTCATGATATACGTGTTGTTGACATGTCATGATACATGTTGTTGACATGTCATGATACGTGTTGTTGACATGTCACGATATACGTGTTGTTGACATGTGATACGTGTTGTTGACATGTCATGATACGTGTTGTTGACATGTCATGATATACGTGTTGTTGACATGTCATGATACGTGTTGTTGACATGTCATGATATACGTGTTGTTGACATGTCACGATATACGTGTTGTTGACATGTCATGATACATGTTGTTGACATGTCATGATACGTGTTGTTGACATGTCATGATGCGTGTTGTTGACATGTCATGATGCGTGTTGTTGACATGTCATGATACGTGTTGTTGACATGTCGTGATATGTGTTGTTGACATGTCATGATACGTGTTGTTGACATGTCATGATATACGTGTTGTTGACATCTTGTGATATACGTGTTGTTGACATGTGATACGTCTTGTTGACATGTCATGATAGGTGTTGTTGACATGTCATGATACGTGTTGTTGACATGTCATTCGTGGTTATGTTGACTTTTGATGACACGATGTTGTCATGACATGTCATGATACGTGTTGTTGACATGTCATGATACGTGTTGTTGACATGTCATGATGCGTGTTGTTGACATGTCATGATACGTGTTGTTGACATGTCATGATACGTGTTGTTGACATGTTGTGATACATGTTGTTATGTCATGATATACGTGTTGTTGACATGTCGTGATACGTATTGTTTACATGTCATGATACGTGTTGTTGACATGTCATGATATGTGTTGTTGACATGTCATGATAGGTGTTGTTGACATGTTGTGAGACGTGTTGTTGACATGTCGTGATACGTGTTGTTGACATGTCGTGATATGTGTTGTTGACATGTCATGATGCGTGTTGTTGACATGTCATGATACGTGTTGTTGACATGTCATTCGTGGTTATGTTGACATTTGATGACACGATGTTGTCATGTCATGTCATGACACATGTTTACTGACGCAGTGAGCACGACTGGCTTTTGATTGGCACCCATCTTAAATAATCATTTGTGCACAGTTAGTAAACAGACATACACAGAGAGACAGACAGATGGAAGGACAGACAAGAAAATTAACAGAAAGAAAGATAGAACGAGACAGACACGAAGACACAAAGACTGAAACAGGCAGACACAGTGAAACTAATGGAAAAACGAAAAGACAGAGTGGAAGACAGACACAGTGAGACAGAGACACAGACAAACAAAGAGAAAGGAACACAGACGGTGTGAGACAGAGACACACAGACACAAAGACAGAGACACACAGACACAAAGACAGACACACAGACACAAAGACAGACACACACAGACACAAAGAAGGCACAAAGACACACAGACAGACACACAAAGACAGACACACACAGACACAAAGACAGACTCACAGACACAAAGACTGACACACACAGACACAAAGACAGACACACACAGACACAAAGACACACACACAAACACAAAGACAGACACACACAAAAGAAAACAAAGAGACACATACAGACAGACTCACATAAAAACTGTCGACTCCCCCAGGTGGGACAGGATACTTACAACCAAATGTAGGACAGATGACTAGCTTTACTTTGTCCTGTTACCTGCACACACATTATACATTGTGTTACCTGTCACCTTACATACACTGTACATTGTATTACCTGTCATCTGTACACAATATACACTGTGTTATCCATTATGTGGACACATTTTACATTGTGTTACATGTCACCTGTACACTTTATACATTGTGTTACTTATCAGAGTACATATTTATACATTGTGTTACCTGTCATCTGTACACATTATACATTGTGTTACTTATCACCTGTACAATTTATACATTGTGTTACTTGTCACATGTACTCTTTACAAATTGTGTTACTAGTCACCTGTACAATTTATACATTG
The DNA here is from genome assembly GCA_030674185.1 of Monoplex corrugatus. Lineage (NCBI taxonomy): Eukaryota > Metazoa > Mollusca > Gastropoda > Littorinimorpha > Ranellidae > Monoplex > Monoplex corrugatus. The sequence goes on along the minus strand of JAPXFY010000030.1, from coordinate 7,869,313 downwards.
TGTTATGTTACCTGTCATCTGCACACATTATACATTGTGTTACCTGTCACCTGTACACATTACACATTGTGTTACTTATCACCTGTACAATTTATACATTGTGTTACCTGTCACATTACACAGTATACATTGTTTACCTGTCACCTACACACATTATACATAGTGTTACATGTCATTTGCACACATTATATATTGTGTTACCTGTCACCTGCACACATTATACATTGTGTTACCTGTCACCTGCACACATTATACATAGTGTTACATGTCATTTGCACACATTATACATTGTGTTACCTGTCACCTGCACACATTATACATTGTGTTACGGATTACCTGTACACTTTATACATTGTGTTACATGTCACATGTACACATTTTACATTGTGTTACATGTCATTTGTACACATTATACATTGTGTTACCTGTCACCTGCACACATTATACATTGTGTTATCTGTCACCTGCACACATTATACATTAATAATTACAATATTTATATAGCGCAAAATCTTGATAAAATCAAATCTAAGCGCTGAAGCAGACACACACGCAGGCACGCACGCTCGCACACACACGCACGCACACATACAGACACACACACACACACACACACACACACACACACACCCCACACACACGCATGGCTATAAATGGGGAGAAAGAATAAAAGCAATAAAAGCAAGAATAAAAGCAATGGAAAATTATAGAGAGCATAGCATACAATTATATATTATAACCATGTGATTCCCTCCGAGCGGAGACAGGCTGCAGAGGGGAGGGTTGAGTGAGGTTAGGATTTTATGCAGGAGAGAAAAGGTGAGTTTTGAGAGCGGACTTGAAGGAGACAAAAGTAGGTTGCTGACGGACTGAGAGAGGAAGTTTGTTCCAGGAGAGTGGACCAGAAACAGAGAAGGCTCGTGGACCATAGGTATTGAGCTTAGTGCGTGGAAAGCGAAGAGTCAGAGGATCAGAGGCAGAGCGGAGGGTACGTGAGGGAACATAGATCTCAAGTAGGCTTGACAGGTAATCGGGGGCTGCGTTATTGAGGCTTTTGTAGCACATGGTGTCTAGTTTGTACTGTATGCGCTTTGATACAGGGAGCCAGTGAAGTTGTGCCAGGAGAGGAGATATGTGGTCAGCTTTTTTCTTTTTGAGTACAAGGCGTGCAGCATTGTTTTGAATGCGCTGTAGGATGTGAATGGTGGAGGCAGGAAGACCAGACAGGAGTGAATTGCAATAGTCAATGCGAGACATTATGAAGGAGAGAACGAGTTTTGCAGTTGTTTCGACAGAGAGATACTTCCTGATCAGCTTTATACGATGGAGATGATAGTAGCAGGATCTGGCAGTTTGAGAAACAAAGTTGTTCATGGAGAGGGTAGAGTCAATGCAGACACCAAGGTTTTTAGCTGAATCAGAAATTGGGACTGATGTGTTACATAATGGGAGAGAAAGAGGAGGCAGCTGAGAAAGTTTCTGACGGGTGAGATTGTGTTACTTATCTTACTTATCACCTGTACACTTTATGCATTGTGTTACCTGTCACTTGTATACATCATACATTGTGTTACCTATCATCTGTACGTACACTGTACACTGTTACCCACCACCAAGACACACTCATTTTATACCCTATGTGAGTTGTACGACCATACTGTGTTACCTATCACCTGTCAACACAATATACATTGTATCACTTTCACTGTGTCCCATCACCTGTATGGACATTGTGTAAGTAAGTTTATAGTTTGTTCAGGGGGGACACATTGCACTTGGAGAATTTCATGTGGCAGTCTACACAAAGTCCTGCACAATCTGTACAACACAGGACAAGCACACCGTGTGGTAACACGGCAGCAACTTAGGTTTTTAACTCCTGAATGCTTCTAAACACACAGTGCAGTTTACACGACTGTCCACTTTGAATACTGTACCTGTAGCCACTGTATTGTCAGAGAATTGTTCGTGTTGCTGTTTCCTTCTGGTGTGAGACTGCACTGTATTGTGTTATCACGTACACGCCCCTGCAGTCTTGTGACGTGTGGCCTGATGGGTAGATAACTAGACTGAACAACACCACGTGATTCAGTAGTGTCCTGGTTTTGGTTTCATTTCCCTCTGTAGGTCCTCCACACACCCCCCCCCTCCTCTTTCTCTCTCCCTTTATTTCTTTCTTTTCCCCATATCTCTCCAATCTCTCTCTCTCTCTCTCTCCTGTCTCTCTATCTCTCCCTCTCTCTCTCTCTCCAATCTCTCTCTCTCTCTCTGTCTGTCTCTCTCTATTTCTTTATCTCCCCTCTCTCTCACACCAATCTCTCTCTCTCTCTCTCTCTCCTGTCTCTCTATCTCTCCTCTCTCTCTCTCTCTCTCTCCAATCTCTCTCTCTCCTCTCTCTGTCTGTCTCTCTCTATTTCTTTATCTCCCCTCTCTCTCACACCAATCTCTCTCTTTCTCCCCCTCTCTATCTTCTTCCTCTCTCTCTCTCTCTCTTCATTTCTTTCCTCCCCTCATCTCCTTTCTCCCTCTCCTTCTCTCTCCCTCTCTCTCTCTCTCTCTTCTCTCCTTCTCTCTTTCTCTCTCTCCCCTTTTCTCTCTCTCTCTCCCCCTCTCTCTCTCCCCTCTCTCTCCTCTCTCTCTCCTCTCTCCTCTCCTCTCTCTCTCTTTCTCTCCTCTCTCCTCCTCTCTCTCTCTCCCCTCTCTCTCTCTCCTCTCCTCCTCTCTCTCTTCCTCTTCTCTTTCTCTCTCCCCTCCTACCTCCTCTCCCTTACTCCCCTATCTTTTCCTTCTCAATACTCTTCCCATATTCCATATCTTCATTTATTCTGTTGATATCTTTATACTATCATAATTTATTTGTATTCATGTAGATTCTCTTGGAATATATTGTATTTGTGTTTGTGCAGATCCTCCAAGGGTGAGGACTAGATGTAAATAAATAGCATTCATATGCTTATGCCATTTCCCTCGAAAATAGATATGTGTTCCTGTTCTCATTCTTCAGTACTTTTTTCTTTCTCTATGTCTATGCTACATGTAGTTTCATTTTACTCAACCTTTCATTGTAGCATTGTGTGAACTAGCCACACTAAACACACAGTGCAGTTTACACGACTCTCCACTTTGAATACTGTACCTGTAGCCACTGTATTGTCGGAAAGTTGTTCTTCTTGCATTCACCTTCCGTTGTTTGTACCATACTGTACTGTATCACACATACACGCCCCCTGCAGTCTTGTGACGTGTGGCCTAACGGGTAGATGATTCACTGAACATTGAATGCAATGCTAATCAGTTATGTCCTGATTTCTCTCTCTATCTCTCATACTGACACAGAGATACGGGTGTTCCCATATCAATACATCACGTACATAAATCAGTCAGAGACAAGGAGAGAGAGAAGATTAGAGATAAACTGAAAGAGACAGAAACAGAAAGAATGAGAGAAAGAGACAGAGAGAGTCAGATAGAGAGAGAGAGGTGAGGGAGAGAGAGAGAGAGAAAGAGAGAGAGAGAGACACACACACGCACACACATACAGAAAAATATACGTTCACCAAATTGGGGAAAGGGTGGTGGTGGAGGTCAGATATCAATATACTGTCCAGTACACAGTATGAAGGGAGGGGTGGTGGTGGAGGTCAGATATCAATATACTGTCCAGTACACAGTATGAAGGGAGGGGTGGTGGTGGTGGTGGTGGTGGTCAGACATCAACACACTGTCCAGTACACAGTATGAAGGGAGGGGTGGTGGTGGTGGTCAGACATCAACATACTGTCCAGTACACAGTATGAAGGGAGGGGTGGTGGTGGAGGTCAGATATCAATATACTGTCCAGTACACAGTATGAAGGGAGGGGTGGTGGTGGTGGTCAGACATCAACATACTGTCCAGTACACAGTATGAAGGGAGGGGTGGTGGTGGTGGTCAGACATCAACATACTGTCCAGTACACAGTATGAAGGGAGGGGTGGTGGTGGTGGTCAGACATCAACATACTGTCCAGTACACAGTATGAAGGGAGGGGTGGTGGTGGTGGTCAGACATCAACATACTGTCCAGTACACAGTATGAAGGGAGGGGTGGTGGTGGTGGTCAGACATCAACATACTGTCCCAAAAGACACAGTATGAAGGGAGGGGTGGTGGGTGGTGGTCAGACATCAACACACTGTCCAGTCACACAGTATGAAGGGAGGGGTGGTGGTGGTGGTGGTGGTCAGACATCAACTACTGTCCAGTACACAGTATGAAGGGAGGGGTGGTGGTGGTGGTGGTGGTCAGACAACAACATACTGTCCAGTACACAGTATGAAGGGAGGGGGTGGTGGTGGTGGTGGTCAGACATCAATATACTGTCCAGTACACATATGAAGGGAGGGGTGGTGGTGGTGGTCAGACATCAACATACTGTCCAGTACACAGTATGAAGGGAGGGGTGGTGGTGGTGGTCAGACATCAACATACTGTCCAAGACACAGTATGAAGGGAGGGGTGGTGGTGGTGGTCAGACATCAACAACTGTCCAGACACAGTATGAAGGGAGGGTGTGGTGGTGGTGGTGATGGTGGTCAGACATCAACATACTGTCCAATACACAGTATGAAGGGAGGGGTGGTGGTGGTGGTGTGGTCAGACATCAACATACTGTCCAGTACACAGTATGAAGGGAGGGGTGGTGGTGGTGATTGTGGTCAGACACAACATCTGTCCAGTACACATATGAAGGGAGGGGTGGTGGTGTGGTGGTGGTGGTGGTCAGACATCAACATACTGTCCAGTACACAGTATGAAGGGAGGGTGGTGGTGGTGGTGGTGGTCAGACATCAACATACTGTCCAGTACACAGTATGAAGGGAGGGTGGTGGTGGGTGTGGTGGTCAGACATCAACATACTGTCCAGTACACAGTATGAAGGGAGGGGTGTGGGTGGTGGTGATGGTGGTGGTAGGGTCACATCAACATACTGTCCAGTACACAGTATGAAGGGAGGGGTGTGGTGGTGGTGGTGGTCAGACAACAACATACTGTCCAGTACACAGTATGAAGGGAGGGGTGGTGGTGGTGATGGTGGTCAGACATCAACATACTGTCCAGTACACAATATGAAGGGAGGGGTGTGGTGTGGTGGTGGTCAGACATCAATATACTGTCCAGTACACAGTATGAGAGGGTGTGGTGGTGGTGTGGTGGTCAGACATCAACATACTGTCCAGTACACAGTATGAAGGGAGGGGTGGTGGTGGTGATGGTGGTCAGACATCAACATACTGTCCAGTACACAGTATGAAGGGAGGTGTGGTGGTGGTGGTTGGTCAGACATCAATATACTGTCCAGTACACAGTATGAAGGGAGGGGTGGTGTGGTGGTGGTCAGACATCAACACTACTGTCCAGTACACAGTATGAAGAGGATGGGGTGGTGGTGGTTGGTGGTGGTGTGGTGGTGGTGGTCAGACATCAACTACTGTCCAGTACACAGTATGAAGGGAGGGGTGGTGGTGGTGGTGGTGGTCAGACATCAACATCACTGTCCAGTACACAGTATGAAGGGAGGGGTAGTGGTGGTGATGGTGGTCAGACATCAACATACTGTCCAGTACACAGTATGAAGGGAGGGGGGTGGGTGGTTGGTGGTGGTGGTGGTCAGACATCAATATACTGTCCAGTACACAGTATGAAGGGAGGTGGTGGTGGTGGTGGTCAACATCAACATATGTCCAGTCACAGTATGAAGGGAGGGTGGTGGTGGTGGTCAGACATCAAATACTGTCCAGTAACAGTATGAAGGGAGGGTGGTGGTGGTGGTGGTGGTCAGAAACAACATACTGTCCAGTACACAGTATGAAGGGAGGGGTGGTGGTGGTGTGGTGGTGGTCAGACATCAACATACTGTCCAGTACACAGTATGAAGGGAGTGGGGGGTGGTGTGTGTGAAGGGGTGTGGGGTCAGAACACAATATACTGTCCAGTACACAGTATGAAGGGAGGGGTGTGTGGTGTGGTGGTGGTGGTGGTCAGAATCAAATACTGTCCAGTACACAGTATGAAGGGAGGTGGTGGTGGTGGTGGTCAGACATCAACATACTGTCCAGTACACAGTATGAAGGGAGGGGTGGTGGTGGTGGTGTGGTGGTCAGACATCAATATACTGTCCAGTACACAGTATGAAGGTAGGGTGGTGGTGGTGGTGGTGG
>JAPXFY010000030.1:7848114-7858114 GCA_030674185.1 Monoplex corrugatus | reverse complement strand
AGAGTTCTTGAATGTTATATAGAACCAATACTGTTGTATTGATGTAAGGCGTGGACAGTCAGCAAGCAAAGCCAGAGCAAGATTGAGGCAGCCGAGATGTGGTTTCTAAGAAGAATGTTGAGAGTTCCATAGACAGCAAAGAAAACAAACGAGACAGTCTTGATGGAGGCAGACGCAAGTAGATCACTCATAAGGAAGATAAGGAAAAGACAAGCAATATTTATAGGCCATTTTATGAGAAAGGGGGATTTGGAGCACCTGGTCACAACGGGAAAGCTGGAGGGAAAGAGAACACCAGGTAGACCCAGGGAGAAAATGCTAGACGGACTTGCGGAGTGGCTGAAGACGAGGAAGGTGGAGGAGATGCTGGGGGAAACAAGAGATAGAGACAGATGGAAGTCCATGATCGCCGACGCCATGCGGCAAGGCACCTGATGATGATGAGGAGGACAAAGTGTTCATTTTAATCGATGCTCTTTGCTTTATCAAATGGCAGTTAAGATCTCTATGACCAAAGCAACATCAAACTAAACCTTGGACTCTTAAAGTCAGATGAAATGATACGTCAAAAATTTAATGTACATGTTCAAAACAAATTCAGTGCTCTGGAAGATGTTGGAGACAGTGAGGAACAATGGACAAAGTTGAGAAGTTCTATAAATGAAGCTTGTGAAGAAATCCCTAAGGCAAATAGAAAAGCAAAAAAGAGCTGGCTGACTAATGAAATTTTGGGTCTGATGGAGGAAAAGAGGAAGGCAAAGAGAAACGAGGAGATATACAGGAAGATAAACAAAGAAATCAGGTATAGGTGCAATGAAGCTAAGGAAGCTTGGCTGAACACAAAATGCAAAGAGACAGAAGAACGACACAGAATGGATCCTCAGGGTATGTACAGACGAATTGAAGAAATTGTCCACAGGAAAAATACATGCACATCAACTAGTTGCTTAAAATCGAAAGATGGCACGCTTATCATGGAAAAAGACAAAATATTAGACAGATGGGGAGAGTACATTAAAGACCTTTTTGAGGATGACAGAAACGAAGAACACATTATAAGAAAGAACTTTGAAGGACCACCCATAATGAAAGATGAAGTTAGAGCAGCACTGAAAAAGATGAAACCAGGAAAAGCCCCACGACCAGACAACATTACTACAGAGATGATTGAAGCACTGGAGGAATTTGGCATAGAAAAAATAACAGTCCTCCTAAATGAAATTTATGACACTGGAAAAATCCCCAAAGATATGTCAAAATCAATTTTCATTGCACTTCCAAAGAAGACGGGGTATAGAATGCGAACTCCATCGCACAATCAGTTTGATGAGTCATGTAACAAAAATCCTGTTAAGAATAATCATGATGAGGACAAGGAATAGAATCAAAAGAGAAATAGCAGAAGAACAGTGTGGATTTGTGGAAAGGAAAGGAACTATTAATGCCATATACATCCTAAAAACTATCATAGAGATGTCACACACAGGTCAGGTATGCAGGCTGAGAGTTAGTGCCATTAATGAGAACAGTTTGTTTTCTGTTTGATAGATATGAAGTGAACCAGGAGAGAGCAATGTCAGAAATGCCAAAAGTATGATAAGTCTAGAAAGGAGAATACCATGGGAACAAACAGCTGCAATGAGAATAGAAAACAATATAAGCTTTTTCAAAACTCAAAAGAGGAGTCAGACAAGGTTGTGTTTTGTCACCAGATCTGTTTTCACTATATAGCGAAAACATCATGAGAAACCTAGAAGAAGACCCTGGATTAAAGGTTGGAGGGAAAATGATAAACAACATTCGGTACGCAGATGACACCGTGCTAATTGCAGAAAATGAAAGGGACCTACAAAACCTTGTGAGTATACTAGAAACAGAAAGCAAAGGTAAGGGGTTGGAACTAAACAGCAGGAAGACTGAAGTCATGGTGATCAGTAAAAAACATGAAATCCCCTTCTGCAAAACAACAACAACAATATTTTATCTATATAGCGCAAAATCTTGATAAAATCAAATCTAAGCGCTGAAACAGACATACACGCACGCACACGCACGCACGCACGCACGCACGCACGCACGCACGCACACACACACACACACACACACACACACGGCCATAAATGGGGAGAAAGAATAAAAGCAATGGAAAATTATAGAGAGCATATTATATACAATTATATATTACAATGTGATTCCCCTCCGAGTGGAGACAGGCTGCAGAGGGGATTGAGTGAGGTCAGGATTTTATGCAGAGGAGAAAAGGTGAGTTTTGAGAGCGGACTTGAAGGAGACAAAAGTAGGTTGCTGACGGACTGAGAGAGGAAGTTTGTTCCAGGAGAGTGGACCAGAAACAGAGAAGGCTCGTGGACCATAGGTATTGAGCTTAGTGCGTGGAAAGCGAAAAGTCAGAGAATCGGAGGCAGAGCGGAGGGTACGTGAGGGAACATAGATCTCAAGTAGGCTTGACAGGTAATCGGGGGCTGCGTTATTGAGGCTTTTGTAACACATGGTGTCTAGATTGTACTGTATGCGCTTTGATACAGGGAGCCAGTGAAGTTGTGCCAGGAGAGGAGATATGTGGTCAGTTTTTTTCTTTTTGAGTACAAGGCGTGCAGCATTGTTTTGAATGCGCTGTAGGATGTGAATGGTGGAGGCAGGAAGACCAGACAGGAGTGAATTGCAATAGTCAATGCGAGACATTATGAAGGAGAGAACGAGTTTTGCAGTTGTTTCGACAAAAAGATACTTCCTGATCAGGCTTATACGATGGAGGTGATAGTAGCAAGATCTGGCAGTTTGAGAAACAAAGTTGTTCATGGAGAGGGTAGAGTCAATGCAGACACCAAGGTTTCTAGCTGAATCAGAAATTGGGACTAATGTGTTACATAATGGGAGAGAAAGAGGAGGCAGCTGAGAAAGTTTCTGACGGGTGCCAATGAGGATAGCTTCTGTCTTGTCGTCATTAAGCTGAAGTTTATTGTATGTCATCCAGTTCTTAATGTCCGAGTAACACTCAGTGGTGCGAGTCAAGAGGCGCTGTATATTGTCAGGTGAGTCACTATCTTGAAGTTGGGTGTCATCAGCATAGAAGTGGTGTTTTATAGAGTGGGAGTTGATGATGGTGGACAGGGGGGAGGTGTAAAGAGTGAAAAGAACAGGACCAAGGACAGATCCTTGTGGAACACCACAGGTCAGGTATGCAGGCTGAGAGTTAGTGCCATTAATGAGAACAGTTTGTTTTCTGTTTGATAGATATGAAGTGAACCAGGAGAGAGCAATGTCAGAAATGCCAAAAGTATGATAAGTCTAGAAAGAAGAATACCATGATCAATGGTATCAAAGGCTGCAGACAGATCAAGGAGTGTGAGGAGAGAGACTTTGCCAGTATCAGTTGCAAGGAGGAGATTGTTGAGAATGTGTAGCAGGGCAGTTTCAGCAAATGGCACAACCTTGACACAGGTTAATAAGTTCAAATACCTTGGAACGGTCATTTCATCAGACGGCAGATGCACATCAGAAATAGCTGGCAGAATCGGCCAAGCCAAAACAGCATTCAAGAAGATGACAAGCATTCTTACCAACAAATGCCTATCAATTAACATCAGAAAGAGAGTCCTTGAATGTTATATAGAACCAATACTGTTGTACGGATGCGAGGCGTGGACAGTCAGCAAGCAAAGCCAGAGCAGGATCGAGGCAGCCAAGATGTGGTTTCTCAGAAGAATGTTGAGAGTTCCATGGACAGCAAAGAAAACAAACGAGACAGTCTTGATGGAGGCAGACACAAGTAGATCACTCATAAGGAAGATTAGGAAAAGACAAGTAACATTTATAGGCCATTTTATGAGGAAGGGGGATTTGGAGCACCAAGTCACAACGGGAAGGCTGGAGGGAAAGAGAGCACCAGGTAGACCCAGGGAGAGAATGCTGGACGGACTTGCAGAGTGGCTGGGGATGAGGAGGTTGGGGGAGATGCTGGGGGCAACGAGAGATAGAGATGGTTGGAAGTCGATGGTCGCCAATGCCATGCGGCAGGGCACCTGATGATGATGATGATGATGATGACAAATTGTTGTCCATTTAATCAGTGCTCTTTCCTTTATCAAATGGCAGTTTAAGATCTCTATTACAAATTGTTGTCTCTTTAATCAGTGCTTTCGCTTGTTTATCAAATGGCAATTTAAGAAATCTGTGATAAATTTTTGTTCATTTTAATCAGTGCTCTTTGCTTGTGTTATCAAATGGACTTCCAGCTAGGAGGCTACTACATAGATCGCTTTAAAGACAATTTCTCAAATCAGTTTGATCTTTTCAAGCGTAATAACCCAATATGGAAGTCTTCTTTGGAACTCTGGAGGAGGTTGCCATGTGTGAGAAGTAGTGTCCCTTTGCTCTGGACACTGTGCGCCGGCTGTAGGGGGCAAAAAGAGCCCCACGGAAACAAAACGTAGGAATGTATTGTCCCTTGGAAATGAAACTCCGCATCTCCATAGGGGGATGTTCTTTTCCTAAGAAGTATACACTGTCACCAGGAGAGAAATGTACCCCCACTGTGGAGCCATAAAAAAACTCCAGGAAAAGTACTCTCCCCTGTCTGAAGGTCACTGTGATGAGGAAAGTACTCCAATTATGGGGCCATAAAATACATCACAGGAAAGTACACTTCTTGTGTGCTGAGGAAAGTAGGCCCTACTCCTATTATGGAGCCATAAACAACTCACAGGAACATGCTCCCACTATAAGGCCATAAAATACTCACAGAAATACATTCCTTTTGTGTTGAGGAAATTACTCCCACGATGGGGCCATAAAATACTCAGGAAACGTACACTCCCTTTGTGGTGAGGAAAATACTCCCACTATGGGGCCATAAAATACTCACAGGAAATTACTCCCACTATGGGGCCATAAACTACTCACAGGAAACGTACACTCCTTGTGTGGTGAGGAAAATACTCCCATTATGGGGCCATAAAACTCACAGAAAATACTCCACTATGGGCATAAATATCACAGGAAAATACTCCCACTATGGGGTCATAAAATACTCACAGGAAAATACTCCCACTATGGGGTCATAAAATACTCACAGGAAAATACTCCCACTATGGGGCCTAAACTCAAAAATACTCACAGGGTAAAATACTCCCACTATGGGGCATAAAATACTCACAGGAAAATACTCCCACTATGGGGCCATAAAATACTCACAGGAAAATACTCCCACTATGGGGCCATAAAAACTCACAGGAAATACTCCCACTATGGGGCCATAAAATACTCACAGGAAAATCACTCCCACTATGGGGCCATAAAAACTCACAGGAAAATACTCCCACTATGGGGTCATAAAATCTCACAGGAAAATACTCCCACTAGGGCCATAAAAACTCACCAGGAAAGTACTCCCACTATGGGGCCATAAATACTCACAGGAAAATACTCCCACTATGAGGTAATAAAATACTCACAGGAAAAGTCACTTTGGTCCCACTATGGGGCCATAAAATACTCACAGGAAAGTACTCCCACTAAGGTATAAAATACCACAGGAATATCCACATGGTCATAAAATACTCACAGGAAAATACACTCCACTTGGGGTCATAAATACTCACAGAAAATACTCCCACTATGGGGCCATAAAATACTCACAGGAAAATACTCCCACTATGGGCATAAAATACTCACAGGAAATACTCCATGGGGCATAAAAACCACTGAAAATACACTATGGGGCATAAACTCACAGGAAAATACTCCCACTATGGGGCCATAAAATACTCACAGGAAAACAAGGGCTACTACAGTACTCCACTATGGGGCCATAATCTCACGGAAATACTCCCACTATGGGCCATAAAATACTCACAGGAAAATACTCCCACTTGGGCTAATCTACGGAAAATACTCCACTTGGGGCCATAATACTCACGAAAAGTACTCCTTTGGGGGTGAGAAGAGGCTCCACTCCCACTATGGCCCTAAAATACTTGGGAAAAGTACTCTCACCTGCCCGAAAGTCCTTGTGAGGATATTCTCCCTGTTGAAAGTCTTGGGTAAGGGGTACTCTCCCTGTCTAAAATCTCTGTGGTGAGGGTACTCTCCCCTGTCTGAAAGTGCCTGTGGTGAGGAGTACTCTCCCCTGTCTGAAATTCACTGTGATGAGGGGGTACTCTCCCTGTCTAAAAGTTCTTGTGTGGGGGTACTCTCCCCTGCTGAAAGTTCTGTGTGGGGGTATGTCCTGTCAAAAGTCTGTGGTGAGGGTATCTCCCTGTAAAGTCTTGTGTGAGGGGTACTCTCCCCTGTCTGAAAGTTCTTGTGGTGAGGGGTACTGTCCCTTGTCTAAAAAAAATTGTGGTGAGGGGTACTCTCCCCTGTCAGTAATTCCCTGTTGTGAGGGGTACTCTCCCCTGTCTGAAAGTCACTGTGGTGAGGGGTACTCTCCCCTGTCAGAAAATCACTGTGGTGAGGGGTACTCTCCCCTGTTTGAAAGTCTGTGGTGATGGGTACTCTCCCCTGTGAGTTTTCACTGCTGTAACTGTATTCAACCCTTTGACTCTCGCACCCTGTCCACCAGCATCCTGTATTGTCGGTCGTGCCGGCAAAGCTTCCTGTAAGAAGCTGGTGGATAGGGTGAGAGAGTCAAAGGGTTAAGTTTTTGCGGTTGGTGGAAGGCTGTGGAAGTCTGAGGGTTAAAATCAGTTTTCACTGTCGTGACAGTATCGAAAATTTGTTTTTACTGTTCTGACAGTATTTTTCAAGTATTTTTCACTGTGTTGACAATATCTAAATCAGATTTCACTGTTGTAACAATATCTAAATCAGATTTCACTGTTGTAACAATATCTAAATCAGATTTCACTGTTGTAACAGTATCTAAATCAGATTTCACTGTGTTGACAATATCTAAATCAGATTTCACTGTGTTGACAATATCTAAATCAGATTTCACTGTGTTGACAATATCTAAATCAGATTTCACTGTGTTGACAATATCTAAATCAGATTTCACTGTGTTGACAATATCTAAATCAGATTTCACTGTGTTGACAATATCTAAATCAGATTTCACTGTGTTGACAATATCTAAATCAGATTTCACTGTGTTGACAATATCTAAATCAGATTTCACTGTGTTGACAATATCTAAATCAGATTTCACTGTGTTGACAATATCTAAATCAGATTTCACTGTGTTGACAATATCTAAATCAGATTTCACTGTGTTGACAATATCTAAATCAGATTTCACTGTGTTGACAATATCTAAATCAGATTTCACTGTGTTGACAATATCTAAATCAGATTTCACTGTGTTGACAATATCTAAATCAGATTTCACTGTGTTGACAATATCTAAATCAGATTTCACTGTTGTAACAATATCTAAATCAGATTTCACTGTTGTAACAATATCTAAATCAGATTTCACTGTTGTAACAATATCTAAATCAGATTTCACTGTTGTAACAATATCTAAATCAGATTTCACTGTTGTAACAATATCTAAATCAGATTTCACTGTTGTAACAATAATCTAAATAATCAGATTTCACTGTTGTAACAATATCTAAATCAGATTTTCACCTGTTGTAACAATATCTAAATCAGATTTCAATGTTGTAACAGTATTTAAAATCAGATTTCACTGTTGTAACAATATCTAAATCAGATTTCATGTTGTAACAGTATTTAAAATCAGATTTCACTGTTGTAACAATATCTAAATCAGATTTCACTGTTGTAACAGTATTTAAAATCAGATTTCACTGTTGTAACAATATTTAAATCAGATTTCACTGTTGTAACAGTATTTAAAATCAGATTTCACTGTTGTAACAATATTAAAATCAGATTTCACTGTTGTAACAGTATTTAAAATCAGATTTCACTGTTGTAACAATATCTAAATCAGATTTCACTGTTGTAACAGTATTTAAAATCAGATTTCACTGTTGTAACATATTTAAATCAGATTTCACTGTTGTAACAGTATTTAAAATCAGATTTCACTGTTGTAACAATATTTAAATCAGATTTCACTGTTGTAACAGTATTTAAAATCAGATTTCACTGTTGTAACAATATTAAATCAGATTTCACTGTTGTAACAGTATTTAAAATCAGATTTCACTGTTGTAACATATTTAAAATCAGATTTCACTGTTGTAACAGTATTTAAAATCAGATTTCACTGTTGTAACAGTATTTAAAATCAGATTTCACTGTTGTAACAGTATTTAAAATCAGATTTCACTGTTGTAACAGTATTTAAAATCAGATTTCACTGTTGTAACAGTATTAAATCAGATTTCACTGTTGTAACAGTATTTAAAATCAGATTTCACTGTTGTAACAATATATAAATCAGATTTCACTGTTGTAACAGTATTTAAAATCAGATTTCACTGTTGTAACAGATATTAAATCAGATTTCACTGTTGTAACAGTATTTAAAATCAGATTTCACTGTTGTAACAGTATTTAAAATCAGATTTCACTGTTGTAACAGTATTTAAAATCAGATTTCACTGTTGTAACAATATTAAAATCAAATTTCACTGTTGTAACAGTATTTAAAATCAGATTTCACTGTTGTAACAATATTTAAAATCAGATTTCACTGTTGTAACAGTATTTAAAATCAGATTTCAACTGTTGTAACAATATTTAAAATCAGATTTCACTGTTGTAACAGTATTTAAAATCAGATTTCACTGTTGTAACAATATTTAAAATCAGATTTCACTGTTGTAACAGTATTTAAAATCAGATTTCACTGTTGTAACAAGTATTTAAAATCAGATTTCACTGTTGTAACAATATTTAAAATCAGATTTCACTGTTGTAAGCAGTATTTAAAATCAGATTTCACTGTTGTAACAATATTTAAACAGATTTCACTGTTGTAGCAAGTATTTACAGTTTTCACTGTTGTAACAGTATTTACAGTTTTCACTGTTGTAACAGAATTTACAGTTTTACTGTTGTAACAGTATTTACAGTTTTCACTGTTGTAACAGTATTTACAGTTTTACTGTTGTAACAGTATTTACAGTTTTCACTGTTGTAACAGTATTTACAGTTTTCACTGTTGTAACAGTATTTACAGTTTTCACTGCTTGTAACAGTATTTACAGTTTTCACTGTTGTAACAGTATTTACAGTATTTACAGTTTTCACTGTTGTAACAGTATTTACAGTTTTCACTGTTGTAACAGTGTTTACAGTTTTCACTGTGTAAACAGTATTTACAGTTTTCACTGTTGTAACAGTATTTACAGTTTTCACTGTGTAAACAGTATTTACAGTTTTCACTGTTGTAAACAGTATTTACAGTTTTCACTGTTGTAACAGTATTTACAGTTTTCACTGTTTTAACAATATTACAGTTTCATGTTGTAACGATTAGTTTTCACTGTTGTAACAGTAATTTACAGTTTTCACTGCTGTAACAGTATTTACAGTTTTCACTGTTGTAACAGTATTTACAGTTTTCACTGTTGTAACAGTATTTACAGTTTTTACTGTTGAACAGTATATTACAGTTTTCACTGTTGTAACAGTATTTACAGTTTTCACTTGTAACAGTATTTACAGTTTTCTACACTGATGAGACAGAATTACAAAGAAGAAGAAGAAGAAGAATGCAAAGAAGAAGAAGAAGAAGAATGCAAAGAAGAAGAAGAAGAATGCAAAGAAGAAGAAGAAGAATGCAAAGAAGAAGAAGAAGAAGAAGAATGCAAAGAAGAAGAAGAATGCAAAGAAGAAGAATGCGAAGAAGAATGCAAAGAAGAAGAAGAAGAAAGAAGAAGAAGAATGCAAAGAAGAATGCGAAGAAGAATGCGAAGAAGAAGAAGAAGCGAAGAAGAAGAATGCGAAGAAGAATGGAAGAAGAATGCGAAGAAGAAGAAGAATGCGAAGAAGAAGAAGAATGCGAAGAAGAAGAAGAATGCGAAGAAGAAGAATTTGAAGAAGAAAGAATTTGAAGAAGAAG
>JAPXFY010000030.1:7825614-7838114 GCA_030674185.1 Monoplex corrugatus | reverse complement strand
CAAAACTAACAATCTAAATGAAGGACTATATCAGCCAAAATTAACGGCCAAAACTAATAATCTAAATGAAGGACTATATCAGCCAAAATTAACAGCCAAAACTAATAATCTAAATGAAGGACTATATCAGCCAAAATTAACGGCCAAAACTAATAATCTAAAATGAAGGACTATATCAGCCAAAATTAACAGCCAAAACTAATAATCTAAATGGACTATATCAGCCAAAATTAACAGCCAAAACTAATAATCTAAATGAAGGACTATATCAGCCAAAATTAACGGCCAAAACTAATAATCTGGCCAAAACTAATAATCTAAATGAAGGAATATATCAGCCAAAATTAACGGCCAAAACTAATAATCTAAATGAAGGAATATATCAGCCAAAATTAACGGCCAAAACTAATAATCTGGCCAAAACTAACAATCTAAATGAAGGAATATATCAGCCAAAATTAACGGCCAAAACTAATAATCTAAAATGAAGGACTATATCAGCCAAAATTAACAGCCAAAACTAACAATCTAAATGAAGGACTATATCAGCCAAAATTAACGGCCAAAACTAACAATCTAAATGAAGGACTATATCAGCCAAAATTAACGGCCAAAACTAATAATCTAAATGGACTATATCAGCCAAAATTAACAGCCAAAACTAATAATCTAAATGAAGGAATATATCAGCCAAAATTAACAGCCAAAACTAATAATCTAAATGGACTATATCAGCCAAAATTAACAGCCAAAACTAATAATCTAAATGAAGGAATATATCAGCCAAAATTAACAGCCAAAACTAATAATCTAAATGGACTATATCAGCCAAAATTAACGGCCAAAACTAATAATCTAAATGAAGGAATATATCAGCCAAAATTAACGGCCAATAGTAATAATCTGGCCAAAACTAATAATCTAAATGAAGGACTATATCAGCCAAAATTAACGGCCAAAACTAATAATCTAAATGAAGGAATATATCAGCCAAAATTAACGGCCAAAACTAATAATCTAAATGGACTATATCAGCCAAAATTAACAGCCAAAACTAATAATCTAAATGGACTATATCAGCCAAAATTAACGGCCAAAACTAATAATCTAAATGAAGGAATATATCAGCCAAAATTAACGGCCAATAGTAATAATCTGGCCAAAACTAATAATCTAAATGAAGGAATATATCAGCCAAAATTAACGGCCAATAGTAATAATCTGGCCAAAACTAATAATCTAAATGAAGGAATATATCAGCCAAAATTAACGGCCAATAGTAATAATCTAAATGAAGGAATATATCAGCCAAAATTAACAGCCAAAACTAATAATCTAAAAGGACTATATCAGCCAAAATTAACGGCCTAAACTAATAATCTAAATGAAGGAATATATCAGCCAAAATTAACGGCCAAAACTAATAATCTAAATGAAGGACTATATCAGCCAAAATTAACGGCCAAAACTAATAATCTAAATGAAGGACTATATCAGCCAAAATTAACGGCCAAAACTAATAATCTAAAGGAAGGACTATATCAGCCAAAATTAACGGCCAAAACTAATAATCTAAAGGAAGGACTATATCAGCCAAAATTAACAGCCAACAATTAGAGAACATTTCATAACAATCTGCCAACAGGGGATCTGAGAAAAAGCTGTGCAATTGGAATAATGTCATTTTTTGTTGTTGTTGTGAAGAATATCGCTGATATCGGTAGCGAAAAATCGAAATTACTATTTCTATACAATGGTAGAAAGATTGAACATTCAAAGAGCAGATGGCGAATTGGTCATACTTTTGAACAGATGCATACATTTTGTGTATATTTTGTCTTTCAAGAATTGAGCCTCAGTTTGTAGGTCAAGGACGCTGGCTGCCTGGAGCAGTGAGGGGTTAATCTCTGAGTAGCTGAGAAACTGGCATAAACTGATCTTTCTATATTCAGTTTCAGTTTCAGTTTCAAATTTCTCAAGATGACCTCTCCGCGCTCGGAATGAATTCCATAGGCTCTAACGTCACAGGTCCCATGTGTTGGAGAAGATCCAGAATGATCACGGCATAAGCCTTAAGCCTGCGCATAAACCCACGAGCTAGCCATGGTCCTGAGATCTTACCTAGATAGTTCTATAACCCTGGGGTCGCAGATGAGTGAGATGGCACAGACCTCAACTTTTCTCGGGGTCAGCACCACGAGGGCGGCGCCCATCCGCTCGCTCTCCCTCGCTTCAAATTCGCATTCATATTCACTTTTTTTTTTTCAAACCAAGACTTCAGAAAGGCAAGAAGGCTAGGCTATTTGATCTTCAAAGGGTGGGACCTGGGAAATCAAGCTATGTATCCGATGTTCTTTACCAAGGCAGCCAGGTAAATGACCTGCTCTTCACGATTTTTAACTGCAGTGGGATCTTTAGCGTGCACAGCCAGAAGGCACACGGGTCCGACTCGTTTTTCTACATGTCACACAGAACTAATTTCATGAACTAGATTATTGAACAATATGGTGTTTGGATTGTCTGATACACCGTTTGTCGCTAATTCGTCCGAAACTTCATTCCAGTGAAGTCCACAATATGATAGAACCCAGAAGAAAAAAATCAAAAAAAAAATCGTTGCATTTTCTATGCCACCTTAACCTTTTGCCACCTGCACCCTATCTACCAAATGCAAAAACTTAACCCTTTGACTCCCTCACCCTATCCACCAGCTTCCTGCAGGAAGCTGGTGGATAGGGTGAGGGAGTCAAAGGGTTAAGTTTTTGTTCTTCCAGCATGGTTGACAAAGAAGGATGCTGTTGGACAGGCTGCAGGAGTCAAAGGGTTAATGGCCACAGAAGCTGGCACTGTTTTTTTTAAAACAATGCAATGATGATGACTGGTTTGACGATGAATGTGAGCATAAAAAAAACCCACGTAAAGAGGCTTCTTAAAAGCTTTCAGAGGAACAGATTAGGAAGTAAAAAAAAAAAGAACTGAAAGATGTTTATTTGAAAGAACGATCTGAATACATAAAATTGAAACGACAAAAGAAACGTGAATTTGAAGAAGCAAAAATAAATAAACTCAAAGACTCTATTAAAGACTCAAAATTATTCTGGTTGGCAATCAGAACACTTAATAGAAAAGCCATAATCTATTAAGAAATAAGCCTTAATCAGTGGCATGAACACTTTCACACAATATTTCAAAGTTCTGGATCCGGGGCAGAAATTGAAGATGATGGCAATTTGGATACAAATGAGTACGAAGAACCATTATTTAATGATGCAATATCAAGAAGGGAGATAATTGACAGTATTAAAAAATTGAAAAATGGTAAAAGTGCTGGACCAGACAAAATTCTGGGAGAAATGTTAAAGCATTCCAGCGATTCAGTGTTAAATTTTATAGTTATTCTATTTAATCGGTTATTTGAAAATGGTATTTTCCCCACAGAATGGGCCAAATCTATTATTGTCCCCATACATAAGAAAGGAGATGTAAACAACCCAGACAACTACCAAGGGGTTGCACTCACAAGTGTTTTAGCCAAGTTTATACAAATATATTAAATAAACGACTTACGAAATGGGCAGAGAGGGAAGAAAAAATAATAGAAGAACAAGCAAGATTTCGATCTGGATACAGTTCAATAGATCACATTTTCACACTGTACGCTTTAGTCCAAAAATACCTTCTTAATCACACTAAACTATACGTAGCATTTGTAGATTTTCGCAAAGCATTTGACTCAGTTAATAGAAATGTACTTTGGGGTATTCTGCGAAAGAATGGAGTAAATGGTAAATTATATATGTCTCTTAAAAGTATATATAATTCTGTGTTAGCATGTGTTCGTGACAAAGATATGTACACCAACTTTTTCGAATGTCCACGAGGAGTGAAACAAGGATGTCTCCTCAGCCCCTTACTATTTTCAATTTTTATTAATGAGTTAGCGTTAGAAATAGCCAAAAAAGGGAGACATGGTGTACAGCTATTGCCTGGTGCTGTTGAAGTTTTTTTTACTGCTATTTGCTGATGATGTGGTGCTTTTGTCAGACACTGTCATAGGGTTACAAAATCAACTAAATGCTTTAAAACATGAATCTGAAAGGTTATTACTGTCTGTGAACCTAGAAAAGACGAATGTGATGATTTTCCGTAAGGGAGGACATCTTTCGGCTCGAGAAAAATGGGTTTATGGTGAGTCTGAAGTTAAAGTAACAAACTCATATAAATATCTAGGTATTATTTTTACAACAAAACTGAGTCTCCAAAGCGCATGGGTGGAAAGCAGCAAAAAAGGGAAAAGAGGAACGATGGAAATTTTAAGATCTTTAAGAAAATTGAACTGCACTGACTTCTCGATTTTTTGGAACCTTTTCGACTCACAAATTGAACCAATCTTAACGTATGGTTCAGAAATATGGGTTTTTTCGAACAATCATAAAACGGAAAAGGTACATACATTTGCCATCAAACGCTTCCTTTCGGTACCATTGCATTCATCTAATAAAATGTTATATGGAGAAACTGGCCGTTATCCTTTGTTTTTGAAAACTCAAATGAAGTGTATTAAATACTGGTTGAAATTAACCCAGCTTCCAATGTCAAGATTGTGCAAGCAGGCATATGAGATGTTACTGAATCAATTAGACTCGGGTAAACAAAACTGGGCATATTTCGTTAAGAAAATGTTAACCACACATGGATTTGGCATTGTGTGGATGTGCCAGGGAGTTGGTTATGAACAAGGATTTATTTCAGAATTTAGGGATAGACTAGTTGATTCGTACAAGCAAAACTGGCACGCTCAAATGGAAGAATCTGAGAAATATGATTGGTTCCTTTCCTTTAAAAGTATATTTCAAACCGAAAAATATATAAAGGCCGTAACAAATAAATGGCACAGAAGCAATCTTGCTCGTTTTAGACTAAGAGCCCTAGGGCTAAATGCAACAACAAGATGGTTTTACTCAAATTCATCGGCACACTCTATTTGTCCCATGTGCAATGTAGAGACAGAAGATGAAATGCATTTTTTGTTTGTTTGCAAGTCGTACGAAAGTATACGACAAAAATGCATAATCTTTGATGAGGACATTTCGAGTCAAAGGGTCATTACCAGAATACTTATGACTGAAGATGAAAACTATCAAAAATCCCTCGCGAAATTTATCGCCCTTGCTTGGGAAAGTCGGAGAAAGAAAACAACACAGTAATAAATTAATGTAAGTTTATTTCCAGTGAAGATATCACTTTATACTGTTCTTATGTTTATTTGCCGGATTTGGGTCTTCCTCTTACCTATATGACTAATTACGTTGGGTGGTCAACTGTTTCTTCAACGTTTTGTTCAACATTTTATTCAACTTTTTCCGTTCAATTTTTTCTTCATCTTCAGGGAAAAAATTCAAATGGATGTATTGTCAGCCATGACTATATTTATAAATCTTTGTTTCGAGAAAACGTCGCCGAAAAATTCAATGACTTTGTTTTATGCTCCTTGCCACAAGGACAAAAATGTCAATGGCAATAAACCATTTTCAGTTTCAGTTTCAGTTTCTCTCTCTTTCTCTCTCTTTTTCTCTCTGTCTCTCTTTCTCTCTATCTCTTTCTTTCTCTCTCTTTCTCTTTCTCTCTCTCTTTCTCTCTCTCTCTCTGTCTCTCTCTCTTTCTCTCTCTTTTTCTCTCTGTCTCTTTCTCTCTCTCTCTTTCTTTCTCTCTCTTTCTCTCTCTCTTTCTCTCTCTTTTTCTCTCTGTCTCTCTTTCTCTCTCTCTCTGTCTCTCTTTCTCTCTCTCTCTCTCTCTTTCTCTCTCTCTCTCTCTCCCTCCCTCCCCTACCTACCCCCACTCTCTCTGTATGTTTCACTGTAGACAGAAGGGGATGGAGACAGCTGACGGGGCATGCATCAGCGGCTACCATCAAGAATGACGTCGCCGACAGGTAAACACTGATTTAGAACCAATATGAAATAACACATTGCAGACACCGTGAGTTAGAATGTTTAATAGAAAGAGAGAATGGCGGGATGAAGATAATAGAGACACGGTGAAATTGAGCAAAGGGAGATAAAACTCCTAGCAGACAGGTCATTCACAGTATTAGATTTGGCGAAGTTAAATTAAGGGGAACTTTTTTTTTTGTGCTCTACGACCTGACACAAGGGGGCGGGGGGGGGGGGGGGGTCAACACTTCACGCTGTCTGATTGCACGTCATGGGGCATGAGAAAAAGTCACGACGTAACCCATGATTTCACAGAGAGAGAGAGAGAGAGAGAGAGAGAGAGAGAGAGAGAGAGAGAGAGAAAGAGAGAGAGAGAGAGAGAGACAGAGAGACAGAGAGAGACAGACAGAGACAGAGAGAGAGGGCGGGAGTGAGTGAGAGAGAGAGAGAGAGACAGACAGAGAGAGAGAGAGAGTGAGAGAGACAGAGAGAGAGACAGAGACAGAGAGACAGAGACAGAGACAGAGAGAGAGAGAGAGAGAGACAGAGACAGACAGACAGACAGAGAGTGAGAGAGACAGAGACAGAGACAGACAGAGACAGAGAGGGCGGGAGTGAGAGAGAGAGAGAGAGAGAGAGAGAGACAGACAGACAGACAGACAGAGATAGTGAGAGAGACAGGGAGAGAGAGACAGAGAGAGAGGGTGGGTGGGAGTGAGTGAGAGAGAGAGAGAAGAGAAGAGAGAGTCTCAATGGGCGAGAGAGAGAGAGAGAGAGAGAGAGAGAGATAGAGAGCGAGAGAGGGAGGGAGGGAGAGAGAGAGTGAGGTAAGGAGAGAGAGAAATTGAGAGAGGGAGATATGGAGAGAGAGAGAGAGATCGAGAGAAAGAGAGAAAGAGCGAGAGACGGAGGGGAGAGAGAAAGCTGGAAAGAAAAAGAGAGTCAGAGAGAGACAGAGGGAGACACAGAGAGAGCAAGAGATGGAGGGAGAAAGAAAGAAAAAAAGAGACAGACAGACTGAGAGACAGAGAGAGACAGAGAGCACGAAAGAGAGCAAGTGAGTGAGAGAAAGAGAGGCGGAGAGAGAGAGAGAGAGAGAGAGAGAGAGAGAGAGAGAGAGAGAGACGGCAAGAAAGAGAGAGAGAGAGAGAAGAGAGAGAGAGAGACAGAAACAGAGAGACAGAGACAGAGACAGACAGAGGCTCAATGGTTGAGAACTCGATACAACACAAAGTTATTCTGATTATTCCATTACCTTAGAAAAAAAAAGAAGAGTTTTTGTTCTTATTCTCATTGTCTGTCCCTCTCCCCCCCCCCTCCCCGTGTGTCTGTCTGTTTGTCTGTTTTGGGCCATGTTGATATACAAAACTGAATTTGAAGCTGGGTGAGATGGAGGAACAATTTGCAAACCAGAGAATGTCCTGCTTGTCACGATTTTCAACTGCCGTGAGATCTTTTTAGCGTGTGCAGGACAGAATACACATAGGTTCGACTCGTTTTTCGTCCCCTTCCGAAGAACTAGAAATTCAGTTCGATTTTCCGGTCAAACTGAGGAGAAAAGTCGAGGCCTGTATGGGAAGCGAACCCTGGAACCTCGAGTTAAGTTATTGGCAGGCGAACGTCTGAACCATTCTGCCACCTTTCTCCCTTTTTGTTTTATATATACATTTGCATATTGGAGCTTCTCAGCTTCTCAGCTCCCCCCCCCCTCCCCCCACCTCAAACAATTGTTTAACAAACAGCAGTACTTCAAATAATTGTAAAAAAAAATGTTTGGTTTAAGTTCTTTGATTGCACAGAAGGTTATCTCTTCAAAATTATCTTCACTGATATGACATGAACACCCCCAGTGATTTATGGTATAACTGAACATAATCATCAAGAAAATTATCTGTTTCATGTATTTATCCTAGTAATGGCTGCATTATTTTCACAACAAGTTGTATTGTTGAACATAATAAAACAGTACTTCATGTATTGATAAACATGTGTATTGTACACAGCTCAGCCATAGATAAGACTAAACAAGCAAAATAAGTTGTGTCGTTGACTTCGCAGTTTAGAAAAATAAAGATTACCCATTCAAATAAGGTTATCTATAGTGTTATGATCTCTCCCAATACCATCTTCAATGCTGACACTGTAAACCATCAAACAGAATTATGAGGTAATTATCTCTGTACTGTACGCATTTGCATAATTGATAAACTTATTTTATTCTTGTCAACTGAAATGACAAATAAAAAGCAGCACTTCCGTGTAAATATAAAGTATTTGAGTTACACATTTTAAGAAATGATTTCTCTTTTCACGTAATTATACACACTACATCTTTGGTAAATTCTTCCTTCAGGAACGATCGGGTCGTCGTTTTTGGCGTGGTGTTAGTCCTGATATGGCTCTAGTGGTCGGCTGGGCTATAAACAATATCAACTTGGACTTGAACCTTCAGGAACGGCATAACCAGTTATTGGACACAAGAATTTTTATGTAAAAGTAAAGTATGGGGCTCGCTGATTTTAATGAAAACCTTAATCATCTTTTCACTTAATCATAAAAGTAGTTAAACCTCTTGAAAAATCTATCCCGAACCTTGACGAATGGGAAGTTAACAAGAAAGACCCCGAAGGTGCGGATAGGACCCAGAGCTTCAATGCCTCACCGCTCTTCAGACAATCACCTCGCAAGCTCCCGACGCCACTCGATAATCATTTCATCAAGAAAAAAAAGAAAAAAAAAAGGGGGGGGGTATTGCGGGGGGTAGGGGGGCGTCCATGCGTTGCATGTCCCATTCGGGTCATTCGAGTCATGCGTAATTATTCACTTGACATAAATATATATATGTAAAAACAAGCTATTTACTTTACACATTAAAAAAAAAAAATGTTCATCTCTTGTCAAGTAATCATAAAATTGATGACACCTAATGAAAACACCACCATGACAAACGGCATTATTGATAATTGGACACAGTTGTTTTTTGGTTGAAAATAGAGTTCTGAGTTTACACATGTCCATCTAAAAAAACCCTTTTTCTTCTTTTCACGTTATCGTGAAAGTAGTAACACGTCTTGAAAATTCTTCATTCATAGACAGAATGATAAATTATTAGACACGGTTATCTCACATATCATCTCTGTTTTTCACTGCATCCCCCCCCCCCCACCCCGACCAGTACATTATGATAACAAACAAAAGGCAGAGCTTTGTGTGGTATCGGAACGTTTACTTTACACAAGATAAACTACCATCATCATCAGGTGCGCTGCCGCATGGCGTTGGCGACCATGGGCTTCCAACCATCTCTATCTCTCGTTGCCCCCAGCATCTCCCCCAACCTTTTCATCCCCAGCCACTCTACAAGTCCGTCCAGCATTCTCTCCCTGGGTCTACCTGGTGCTCTCTTTCCCTCCAGTTTTCCCGTTGTGACCATGTGCTCCAAATCCCCCTTCCTCATAAAATGGCCTATAAATGTTGCTTGTCTTTTCCTAATCTTCCTTATGAGTGATCTACTTGTGTCTGCCTCCATCAAGACTGTCTCGTTTGTTTTCTTTGCTGTCCATGGAACTCTCAACATTCTTCTGAGAAACCACATCTCGGCGGCCTCGATCCTGCTCTGGCTTTGCTTGCTGACTGTCCACGCCTCGCATCCGTACAACAGTATTGGTTCTATATAACATTCAAGGACTCTCTTTCTGATGTTAATTGATAGGCATTTGTTGGTAAGAATGCTTGTCATCTTCTTCAATGCTGTTTTGGCTTGGCCGATTCTGCCAGCTATTTCCGATGTGCATCTGCCGTCTGATGAAATGACCGTTCCCAGGTATTTGAACTTATTAACCTGTGTCAAGGTTGTGCCATTTGCTGTTATTTTGCAGGAGGGGATTTCATGTTTTTTACTGATCACCACGACTTCAGTCTTCCTGCTGTTTAGTTCCAACCCCTTACCTTTGCTTTCTGTTTCTAGTATATTCACAAGGTTTTGTAGGTCCCTTTCATTTTCTGCAATGAGCATGGAAAGATAACTTTATCAAAATTATTGATAAGATACTGATATCGTTTCAAAGGGCATCGTCAGCACAGACACAATAAATCACTGGACACAGTAATGTGACTGTTTAGTGGTCAGGACTCTGGTCTTTCAGTTATTGTTATTGTTGATATTGTTTAAAGCCCAGCTGACTGTGTACAACCATATCAGGGCTATAACCATTAAAATAAAACACACACTATGATTTAACAGGGGAAAAAAGGGAAAACAAACTTAAGTACGTATGTGACCTCCCACCACGAAATCAGTCTTAACTAGCATTTGGGTATTTTGAAATATACATATCACTGGAAAGTGTACATTCTGCTGATTATTTTGGTACTTGAATAAAGCTTGTACTCAAAATTTTTTTAGAAGTTATGTATGTTTAAAGTCATTAATCGTATGACGGACATTTTGAGAAAACGGCCTCTAAAGTTTTTGTGTGCTCTCCTACGCATTTTCTTTAAATTCCTTTATTTGGTGGCTTTGACCCAGTTTGTTTCTAATTTTCTCTGTCATTATCTGAAAGGTGCACCAAAGAGCTTTCCATCAGTATATTACATGTGCGGGTACTGCACAGGTTACGGTTCATAATAAGAGACAGAAATAGGTACTTTTGGTAGGAAATTGCGTTCTTTCTGCTGTGATCAGTGCATTGAAATACCATTTTAAATTGATTAAAACTATTTTTTCAAGAAGAGAAATGTATGTGGGGGATAGATTATAGTCCTCAGAAATCAATTTTGAGAAAAAGTCAAAACACCTCAGACAGACCCTCAGTCACCTTTTCAGTTCCAAGTGCTGTTCGACTGACTGCGAGGTAAGACTGATTTCGTGGTGGGAGGTCACATATCTTAATGCATTCGTGCACATAATCTAAGATGGTGCCCCTGGCGTTGACCACTCCGTCCAATTTATACACAGGAGATTTAAAAAAACAAACCTGAATATAAATCTAAACATTACTAAGGACACTAACACATATGTAAAGTCGGGCCTAAACCACCTAAAATTGCTTCCGCACATCTCATTTCCCTCCAACCCCCCCCAAAAAGCACTTAATACATGTACCCAGTTATCAATCCTAACAGAAAGTACACAAGACTTTATCGAACACATACAGGTGAATGGACCAGCAAGGCAGAAAATGATAGAAAGAAATGACAGAAAGCGCAGCAACAAGGAAGAAGCACAAAGAGACCGACAAAAAAGATGAAATTTCTATCACAGAATTACCAGAAGGTGGGGGATACTATTTATACTGAAAGAGCCCCCTGGGCATCCCCGTGGGGGTGGGGGAAAATTTTCCAGTTAAGAAGTCTGAGATTAAACCTACTTGGGGTACCACTTGGTGGCTAAAAGATGGAGGATTTTGTTGTTGTTGCTGATCTTCTAGATCAGCTTTGTGCTATACCAACAAAGTTGTCTATTTTTGACTAAGGAAAAGTGGATGTATCCCCTGAAGCATTATCTACAAAAAATGACATAATACACTTCTCTTCAAATGATTATACAAATACTCATATTTCGTCAAATACCATCTTCAACAATTTCAAGGAATAAAGTTTGGAGATAGTTATCCTGCAAACTGTCTGACACACCTTACGTTAAATATGATAAAGGTATTATCTTTTCAATTTAGTTTAAAGGATTTTTTTTTCGTCGAATACAAGCTCCAGGGATGACAAAATTTTAATTACTGGGTACAATTATCAATAAACATAATCTTTGCCTTATACGCGTTGTGTATTTCATAGCAGGCTAATTGTAAAATAATTATCTCTTGAAATATCTTTCAGCAATGACATAATCTTTGCCTGAAATATCATATTTCTATCATTGTAGGTCAATCATAAATGCAATTATCTCTTAAAATATCTCTTTCAACAATGATATAATTGATTACAGGACACCAACAACAGATTTCGGAACATGAAATTGTGTGACAAATTATTCTCTGTCGGGAATATTAAAGGTATGATTTCTCTCCACCGATTATTAAAAAATTACAGGACACCAACAATAGATTTCGGAACATAAAATTGTGTGACAAATTATTCTCTGTCGGGAATATTAAAGGTATGATTTCTCTCCACCGTTTTTAATGTCAAAGTATAGAAAGCAGTATTTCTCAGTGGTCATCCTGAAACGATGCACAACATGAACACCCTGATTACATATGAGACTCACACACACACTCCCACAAACAGCTTTCATTCATAAGAAAAGAAACAAATAAAAATAAGGTAAAAAAACAAACACGAAAAAGGAAAAGGATAAGAGATAACTATACGAAAAAAAAAAAAAAATTTTTTTAACAGAAAACCGCTGCGTGCAAAGGGCTTTTACACAACAATAATGGTGACAAGATTTAGCTTCCTGTCACGTGTTTTCCGGTGATGTGACTTCCGGACGTTTACTTCCCGCTCACCCCACCACCACCCCATCTCCAGACATAGAACTCAAACGATCCACAATAGCGACGTCACTCACACTGGCAAAAAAGTTCACTAAAAAGGTCACAAGAGCATTTT
>JAPXFY010000030.1:7815614-7818114 GCA_030674185.1 Monoplex corrugatus | reverse complement strand
AATGTAAAGCGCTGGTGAGCATGTTTTTATATGGAATATGCGCTATACAAATAAACATTATTATTATTATTATTATTATTACTATTATTATTACTATTATTATTATTATAAGCAACAACATAGCTTCATATTTGGTAGAATGGTAGCTGTCATCACCTCCTAATACTTCGTGAAATATACTGCGACATTGATGGAAAATGTCATGGCGAATTGATAGAACCATTTCAAAGCAGGGCAGATTTGAATAAAAATTTTAATGTCTGTCGCGAGCGCCTCGCCTGGCACCGCAGACCTGAAAATGAATGTTTAGGTCTGTGGTACTGTTTACAGGGGCCGCAATAGGGCTGCAGCCACATCATTTTCATTTTCAGTTTGACGAAAGTATAATAGTAAGGCGTATCCATGTGTATGTGTGAGAATACGCGTGGAACCCTTATAGAGCCCCACTCACGCGTGGAACCCTTGTAGTGCCCCACTCACGCGTGGAACCCTTATAGAGCCCCACTCACGCGTGGAACCCTTGTAGTGCCCCACTCACGCGTGGAACCCTTGTAGTGCCCCACTCACGCGTGGACCACCCCTTGGTGGATTGTAGTGCCCCACTCACGCGTGGAACCCTTGTAGAGCCCCACTCACGCGTGGAACCCTTGTAGTGCCCCACTCACGCGTGGAACCCTTGTAGTGGCCCACTCACGCGTGGAACCCTTGTAGTGCCCCACTCACGCGTGGAACCCTTGTAGTGCCCCACTCACGCGTGGAACCCTTGTAGTGCCCCACTCACGCGTGGAACCTTGTAGAGCCCCACTCTGCTGTACACGAGCACAGCGCGCGACGAGGGATGAACACATGTAGACTAGCTCTTTTAGCCCCATTTATTTACTTTATGTATCTGTTTGTTTGGTTTTTGTTTGTTTTTCGAAGATAAGATACACAGATACACTTGTCATTTACATTTATCCAAGATTGTTCCAATGATAGGCTGATAAAATGCTAGTATAAAAATACAGACTAGGTAAAATGTTGGCTAGGTAGGACCTTGGAAGATAAACAATAGGCTAGGTAGGACCTCAGGAGATAAACAATAGGCTAGGTAGGACCTCAGAAGGTAAAACAATAGGTTAGGTAGGACCTCAGAAGATAAACAATAGGCTGGGTAGGACCTCAGGAGATAAACAATAGGCTAGGTAGGACCTTGGAAGATAAATAGTTAGTAGGACCTAGAATAACAATAGGCTAGGTAGGACCTTGGAAAGATAAACAATAGGTTAGGTAGGACCTCAGGAGATAAACAATAGGCTAGGTAGGACCTTGGAAGATAAACAATAGGTAGGTAGGACCTCAAGAGATAAACAATAGGTAGGAGGACCTCAAGAGATAAACAATAGGCTAGGTAGGACCTCAGAATGATAAACAAAGGTTAGATAGGACTCAGAGATAAACAATAGGTTAGGTGGGACCTCAGGAGATGAACAATAGGTAGGTAGGACTTCAGGAGATAAACAATAGGTTAGGTAGGACCTCAGGAGATAAACAATAGGATAGGTAGGACCTCAGGAGATAAACAATAGGATAGGTAGGACCTCAGAAGATAAACAATAGGCTAGGTAGGACCTCAGGAGGTAAAACAATAGGTTAGGTAGGACCTCAGAGAGATAAACAATAGGTTAGGTAGGACCTCAGGAGAAAACAATAGGCTATGTAGGACCTTAGGAGATAAAAATAGGCTAGGTAGGACCTCAGAATGTAAACAATAGTCTAGGTAGGCTTCAGATGTAAACAATAGTCTAGGTAGGGCTTCAGAATGTAAACAATAGTTAGGTAGGCTCAGAATGTAAACAATAGTTAGGTAGGACTTCAGAATGTAAACAATAGTCTAGGTAGGGCTTCAGAATGTAAACAATAGTCTAGGTAGGCCACAGATGTAAACAATAGTCTAGGAGGGCCACAGGAGATAAACAATAGTCTAGGTAGGGCCTCAGAATGTAAACAATAGTCTAGGAGGGCCACAGGAGATAAACAATAGGCTAGGCAGGGCCTCAGGACCTGGCCAGCTCATGGGTTTATGTGCAAGCTTAAGGCTTGTGCCATATTCACCATACACATGGCACCTGTGACGTTAGTGCATATAGAATTCCTTTCGAGGTTGAGAGTCGTCTTAAGAAACTGAAACTGAAACTGAAACCCAGGCCTCTAAGACATGCCATGATCATTTTGTGCCTCCCCCATCACCAGGCATCAATGGCGTCGGTACAATTGTTTAATCGAGCTGGAACCGTCATCTTAGAAAATGAAGCTTAGATATTTGCCTCAACAGGGTATGGAGCATGCGTCGTCCTTAGATGATTGGAACCAGTAAACATGCCAACTTTTTGTGACTCCTACCCGGAAATGGACCCATGTAGCATCGAGCGAGGGATTTCCATCTGGTGGGTGGGCTTTGAGTTGGATGAACATGCACTTATTACTACCTGGCGGCCTCTTCTGTGGTCTTCCTTGGTAT
>JAPXFY010000030.1:7788114-7800614 GCA_030674185.1 Monoplex corrugatus | reverse complement strand
TCTGTCTTTCTTTCTCTTCTCTCCCCTCTCTCTGTGTCTGTCTGTCTTCTTCTTCTGTCTCTGTCTGTCTCTCTGTCTTTCTTTCTCTCCCCTCTCTCTTCTGTCTGTCTGTCTCTGTCTGTCTTCCCTTCATCTCTGCCTGTCTGCCTGTCTCTCTTTCTTTCTTCTCTCCTCTCCCTCTGTCTGTCTGTCTGTCTGTCTCTCTTTCTTTCTCTTCTCCCCCTCTCTCTGTCTGTCTGGGCTGTCTCTCTGTCTTTCTTCTCTCCCCCTCTCTCTGTCTGTCTGTCTCTGTCGTCTGTCTGTCTATCTCTGCCTCTCTCTTCTTTCTTTCTCTCTCCCTCTTCTGTCTGTCTGTCTCTCTTTCTTTCTCCCCCCTCTCTCTGTGTCTGTCTGTCTGTCTCTCTCTTTCTTTCTCTCCCCCTCCTCTGTCTGTCTGTCTCTCTTTCTTTCTCTCCCCCTCTCTGTCTGTCTGTCTGTCTCTTTCTTTCTCTCCCCCTCTCTCTGCTGTCTGTCTGTCTGTCTTTCTTTCTCTCCCCTCTCTCTGTCTGTCTGTCTGTCTCTGTCTCTCTTTCTTTCTCTCCCCCTCTCTTGTGTCTGTCTGTCTGTCTTTCTTTCTTTCTCTCCCCCTCTCTCTGTGTCTGTCTGTCTGTCTGTCTTTCTTTCTCTCCCCTCTCTCTGTCTGTCTGTCTGTCTCTCTTTCTTTCTCTCCCCCCTCTCTCTGTCTGTCTGTCTGTCTCTCTTTCTTTCTCTCCCCCTCTCTCTTCTGTCTGTCTGTCTCTCTTTCTCTCCCCCTCTCTCTGTGTCTGTCTGTCTGTCTGTCTTTCTTTTCTCTCCCCCCTCTCTCTGTGTCTGCCTGTCTGTCTCTCTTTCTTTCTCTCCCCCTCTCTCTGTGTCTGTCTGTCTGTCTCTGTCTGCCTGTCTGTCTGTCTTTCTTCTCTCCCCCCTCTCTGTGTCTGTCTGTCTGTCTGTCTCTGTCTGTCTGTCTTCTTTCTCTCTCCCCCTCTCTCTATGTCTGTCTGTCTGTCTGTCTTCTTTCTCTCCCCCTCTCTCTGTGTCTGTCTGTCTGTCTATGTCTGTCTCTTTCTTTCTCTCCCCCTCTCTTCTGCTGTTCCTGTCCTCTCTGTCTCTCTCTTCTCTCCCCCTCTCGTCTGTGTCTGTCTGTCTGTCTCTCTTTCTTTCTCTTCTCCCCCCTCTCTGTGTCTGTTGTCTCTTTCTTTCTCTCCCCCTCTCTCTGTGTCTGTCTGTCTGTCTCTCTTTCTTTCTCTCCCCCCTCTTCTGTGTCTGTCTGTCTGTCTCTCTCTTTCTTCTCTTCCCCCTCTCTCTGTTCTGTCTGTCTGTCTCTCTTTCTTTCTCTCCCCCTCTCTCTGTCTGTCCTGTCTGTCTGTCTTCTTTCTCTCTCTCCCCCTCTCTCTGTGTCTGTCTGTCTGTCTCTCTTTCTTTCTCTCTTCCCCTCTCTCTGTGTCTGTCCTGTCTCTCTTCTCTTCTCTCTCCCCCTCTCTCTGTGTCTGTCTGTCTGTCTCTCTTTCTTTCTCTCCCCCTCTCTGTGTCTGTCTTCTGTCTCTCTTTCTTCTCTCCTCCCCCTCTCTCTGTCTGTCTTCTGTCTCTCTTTCTTTCTCTCCCCCTCTCTCTGTGTCTGTCTGTCTGTCTCTCTTTCTTTCTCCCCCCCTCTCTGTGTCTGTCTGTCTGTCTCTCTTTCTTTCTCTCCCCCTCTCTCTGTGTCTGTCTGTCTGTCTCTCTTTCTTTCTCTCCCCCTCTCTCTGTCTGTCGTCTGTCTGTCTGTCGTCTCTCTTTCTTTCTCTCCCCCTCTCTCTGTGTCTGTCTGTCTGTCTGTCTCTGTCTTCTGTCTGTCTCTCTTCTTTCTCTCCCCCTCTCTCTGTGTCTGTCTGTCTGTTCTTCTGTCTCTTCTTTCTCTTCCCCCTCTCTCTGCCTGTCTGTCTGTTGTCTCTGTCTGTCTGTCTGTCTTCTTTCTCTCTCACCTCTCTCTCTCCTGTCTGTCTGTCTGTCTCTGTCTGTCTCTTTTCTTTCTCTCTCCCCCTCTCTCTGTGTCTGTCTGTCTCTGTCTGTCTGTCTTTCTCTCTTCTCTATCCCCTCTTTCTCTCTCATCTCTTTCTCTGCCTGTCTGTCTGTCTCTGTCTGTCTCTGTCTGTCTCTGTTTCTTTCTCTCCCCCTCTCTCTCTCTGCCTGTCTGTCTATGTCTGTCTCTGTCTGTCTGTCTCTCTTTCTTTCTCTCCCCCCCTCTCTCTCTCTGCCTGTCTGTCTGTCTCTGTCTGTCTGTCTCTGCCTTCTCTCTGTCTGTCTGTCCTCTGTCTGTCTGTCTGTCTTCTCTCTTTATCTCCACCATTTTCTCTAATCTGTTCTGCTGGTCCCGAAGTTTGCACTGCATTACCTTTGAGACTGTTCCATTATCTCACGTGATTGCCAACGTCCACATTTCACAAAGTTCCCACCACCCATGTCCTGGGCAAAGAATTGATCAAATCACCAAAGTCAAGGAAAAAGAGGCACGAATTATGGCTGGCTGGCTGGGTGTGGTGGTGAGAGGTTGAGGGGAGGACAAAATCCAAAATATACAAGGGGGGGGGGGGGGGCTGGTGGGTGGTGGAGCAGGAATCCAAAATATGTACTATGGGTAGTTGGATGGTCATGGAGGGGGAATCCAAAATATTAGATGGGAGTGGAGGGAGAATTCAAAATATACACTGGGTGGTGGTGATGGTGGTGGGGAGAATTCAAAATATACACTGAGTGGTGGTGGGAGTGGAGGGAGAATCCAAAATATGCACTGGGAGTGGTGGTGGTGGTAGGGGTGGAGGGAGAATCCAAAATATACATTGGGTGGTGGGGTGGAGGGGGAATCCAAAATATACACTGGCGATGGGGGTGGTTGGTGGTGAGGGAGAATCCAAGATATACACTGGGTTAGTGGAGGTGGAGTGAGAATCCAAAATATACACTGGAGTGGCGTTTGGTGGAGGTGGCGGAATTCAAAATGTACACTAGGTATCGTGGTTGGTGATGAAGGAATTCAAATTATATACTTGGGGTGGTAGGTTTGGAGGGAGAATCCAAAATATATACTGGGGGGTGGTGGAGGTGGAGCGAGAATTCAAAATATACGCTGGGTGGTGGGTGGTGGTTGTTGGTGGTTGGTGGTTGGTAATGGGGGAATTCAAAATAGACGCTGGAGTTGGTGGGGTTGGAGGCAGAATCCAAAACATACACTGGGGTGGTGGATGGTGGTGAGGGGAATTCAAATTATAAACTGGGGTGGTGAGAGTGGGGGTGGAATGGGAATCCAAAATATACACCCACACAAAGCACACATAAGCAATAGCGCACAGACACGAACACAACACACACACACACACACACACACACACACACACACACACACACACACACACACACACACACACACACACACAGGCTCTCTCTCACACACACACACACAAAGGCAGACACACACACACACACAAAGGCAGACACACACACAAACACACACACACACACGCATACAAATACACACACACAAACACACACACACACACAAACACACACACATACACACACACAAACATACAACACAACACACACAAACACACACACACACAAACACACACACACACAACACACACACACACACACACACACACACACACACACACAACATACACACACACACACACACACACACAATAATAATCACACACAAACACACACACAAACATACACACACACACACACATAGCCACAAACGCACACACAAACATACATATTCAAACAAAAAAATATTCCCTCCACCCTCCTCTACCTCCCCCTCCCTCTCTCTCTTTCATACATCTCAGACAAGAGTTATCAGTCCTGAAAACAGAATAAATAATGTGTCGTCTGCTCTCAGTGAACCGTAGAGGGCGCAATTTGGTCAGGACTGTGGCAGACGCCATCTTCCATTTAGTTCTAAGAACGACAACTTCCATTTCTTAAAGATTTGTTTCCCCTTGTGGGGTTCGCTTGTATAATGCGAACCTCTCTCTCTCTCTCTCTCTTCTCTCTCTCCTCTTTCTCTCTCTCTCTCTCTTGCCTCTCTCTCTGTCTCTCCTCTCTTTCTCTCTCTCCCCTCTCTCTCTCTTCTCTCTATCTCTCTCATTCTCTCTGTCTCTCTCTCTCACTCTCTCTGTCTGTCTGTTTGTCTCTCTCTCTCTCTCTGTCGCTGTCTCTCCTCCCTCTTTCTTTTTTTCCTTCTGGTCTCTACTCTTTCTTCTTCTTCTTCTTCTTCTTGCTTCTTTTTTTCCTTCTTCTTCTCTTCTTCTTCTTCTTCTTCTTCTTCTTCTTTCTTCTTCTTGTTCTTCTTGCTTCTTCTTCTTACTTTCTTCTTCTTCTTCTTCTTCTTCTTCGCATTGTTCTTCGCATTGCTTTTCGCATTCTCTTGTTCTTCTTCTTCCTCTTCTTCTTCATCTTGCTCTCCTCTTTCTTCCCCCTCTTTCTTCTCTCTCGCTTCCCTCCCTCTTTTCCCTCTCTCTGCTTTTTGTCGGCGCAGCGCGGCATCTGTTTGTTGTTAAAATATTAGTCATGTCTGCCCTCTGTCGCCTGTAGCGAAATTCCAAGAATACCAAAGAAACCGACATGGTGATACAAGAAGTACCACATTGGTGATAATCCATAAAGACTGTTTCGAAATGGGAGTTTGGGGATTACTTCAAGACAGAATCACTGGGCTGGGACAATTCCACATGCGCGCCACCCAAATCTGTCAGCAGCCATCTACAGACTGACTTGGAGTTGCTTTTAACGTGGTGTTAGCCCTGGTATGGCTCTAGGAGTCAGGTGGGCTATGAGCATATGAACTTGGTGTTAGCCCGGGTATGGCTTAGTAGTCGGGTGGGCTTAGAGCAATATGAACTTAATATTAACCCTGGTATGGCTCTAGTAGTCAGGTGGGCTATGAGCAATAATAACTTAATATTAACCCTGGTATGGCTCTAGTAGTCAGGTGGGCTATGAGCAATATGAACTATATTAACCCTGGTATGGCTCTAGGAGTCAGGTGGGCTATGAGCACTATGAACTTAATATTAACCCTGGTATGGCTTAGTAGACAGGTGGGCTATGAGCAATATAACTAATATTAACCCTGGTATGGCTCTAGTAGTCAGTTGGGCTATGAGCAATATGAACTTAATATTACCCTGGTATGGTTTAGTAGTCAGGTGGGCTATGACATATGAACTTAATTTAACCCTGGTATAGCTCTAGTAGTCAGGTGGGCTATGAGCAATATGAACTTATATTAACCCTGTATGGCTCTAGTAGTCAGGTGGGCTATGAGCACTATGAACTTAATATTAACCCTGGTATGGTTCTAGTAGTCAGGTGGGCTATGAGCACTATGAACTTAATATTAACCCTGGTATGGTCTAGTAGTCAGGTGGGCTATGAGCACTATGAACTTAATATTAACCCTGGTATGGCTCTAGTAGTCAGTGGGCTATAAGCAATGTGAACTTGGTGTTAGCCTGATAAGGCTGTAGTGGTCAGCTGGGCTATAGACAGTATGAACGTGGTGTTAGCCTGATAAGGCTGTAGTGGTCAGCTGGGCTATAGACAGTATGAACGTGGTGTTAGTTCTGGTATGACTCTAGTAATCAGCTGGGCTATAGACAGTATGAACGTGGTGTTAGTTCTGGTATGGCTCTAGTAATCAGCTGGGCTATAGACAGTATGAACGTGGTGTTAGTTCTGGTATGGCTCTAGTAATCAGCTGGGCTATAGACAGTATGAACGTGGTGTTAGTCTGGTATGGCTTAGTAAGTGGCAGCTGGGCTATAGACAGTATGAACGTGGTGTTAGCCGTTCTATAAGCAGTGATAAGAAAGCTGGCATAGACAGTGATGTGTCACCAGATAAGTGTAGGGTCTGGGCATAGACAGTATGAACTGTGTAGCCCGATAGGCTGTAGGGTCAGTGGCTATAGACAGTATGACTGTGTTAGCCCTATAAGCTGTGTGGTAGTGGCTATAGCAGTATGAAGTTGTCGCCTGATAAGTGTAGTGTCAGTGGATACATTGAACGTTAGCTGAAAGGCTGTAGTGGTCGCTGGCTAACAGTATGAACGTGTTCGCCCTGATAAGCTGTAGTGTCAGTGTATAGACTAGAACGTGGTGTTGCCCTGATAAGCGTATGGTCAGCTGGCTATACAGATAACGTGTGTTAGCCCTGATAACTGTAGTGGTCACTGGCTAAACAGATGAACGGTGTTAGCCTGATAGGTAGTGGTCGCTGGGCTATAGCATTGACGTGTGTTAGCCTGTAAGCTGTAGTGTCAGCTGGGCTTAGACATATGAACGTTGTTAGCCTGAAGGCTGTAGTGTCAGCTGGGCTATGACAGTAGAACGTGGTGTTACCCGATAGGCTGTATGTCAGCTGGATACAGTGAACGTGGTGTAGCCTGATAAGCTGTAGTGCAGTGGGTATAGACATATGAACTGGTGTAGCCTAAAGCTGTAGTGGCCTGGGCTATAGACAGTATGAACGGTGTAGTTCTGTTGGCTCTAGTAATCACTGGGAAAGGTTGAGAAAATTACAAACAATCTTCGTTATACCGAGGATACCGTTCTAACAGCAAAAATGAAAAAAAAAAAAAAGACATACACAATCTTGTGACTATAATACAATACAATACAATATTTTATTTATATAGCGCAAAATCTTGACAAAATCAAATCTAAGCGCTGAAACAGACACACACGCACGCACGCACACACACGCACGCACGCACGCACGCGCACACACACACACACACACACACACACACACACACACACACACACACACACACACACACACACACACACACACACGCACACGGCTATAAATGGGGAGAAAGAATAAAAGCAATGGAAAATTATAGAGAGCATATTATACACAATTATATATTACAATGTGATTCCCCCTCCGAGTGGAGACAGGCTGCAGAGGGGATTGAGTGAGGTCAGGATTTTATGCAGAGGAGAAAAGGTGAGCTTTGAGAGCGGACTTGAAGGAGACAAAAGTAGGTTGCTGACGGACTGAGAAAGGAAGTTTGTTCCAGGAGAGTGGACCAGAAACAGAGAAGGCTCGTGCACCATAATAGATATAGAAAGCAGAAATAAATGGCTGGAGCTAAACACCAAGAAGACTGAAGTCATGGTAATCAATTAAAAAAAAAATCCTATTAAGCAAAATAACTATCTGGGAACAATCGTCTCACCAGACGCAGATATTTATCAGAAATAGCCAGCACAATCGGCCAAGCTAAAACAGCATTCAAGAAAACGGAAAGCGTTCTTACCAACAAATGCACATTAATTAACATCAACAAGAGAGTTCTTCAGTGTTATATAGAACCAATACTGTTGTACAGACGTGAAGCCTGGACAATCAACACTCAAAGCCAGAGCAGGATTGAGGCAGCCGAGATGTGGTTTCTCAGAAGAATGTTGAGAGTTTCATGGATAGCAAAGAAAACAAACGAGACAGTCTTGATGGAGGCAAACACAAAAAAGAACATTATTGAAGAAGATTAGGAAAAGACAAGCAACATTTTTATAGGACACTTTATGAGATAAGAGAAATTAGAGCACCTTGTCACAACAGGACAGCTGGAGGAAAAAAGAGCACCAGGCAGACCCAGGGAGAAAATACTGGACAGACTTGCAGAGTGGTGGAAGACAGAGAGGGTGAGAAATGTACTTGCAGCGACAGGGGATAGATTCGTATGGAGGGCCATGGTCGCCAACGCCATGCGGCAGGGCACATGATGATGATGATGATGAGTCAGCTGGCTGTAAGCAATATGAACGTGATTATGACAGTTTTATTGAGCCTAGAGGTCAGGTCGGATAGATGTATCCGCTACTGGTAACCTGGAACCCAGTACTACCTGTCACAGGGTCGAATTGCTGGCGACTAAACCAGCAACCCCACCAGTCCTCTCAGGAGGATGGTGAGGAGGGTGGCTAGAAACCCTGGTGGAAATAAATTAGATCCATCAAAGGGCGCCAGCTCTGGAGAGCTACCCGCGGCCATCTAGCTAAGGGAGTAAACCCTGACAGTAAATCCGGTGTGGGTCCCTAAGGCGGTTGGATGGCAAACTTTGTCACTTTCCGGCAGCTCCTGCGGCCGCGTTGGCACCAAAACGTAACAGCCCTGCTGTTCCTTTGGATCTGTCAGCGTGGTGGAGAGGGGGGACAAGTTGCATGGGCAACAGCCTGTCTTCCATATTACACTGCCCAGGCTTACATCCGTCCATTCATCCACAAACACTCTGCATCTACGACCTGGAGAGGACACTCCAGCCTCGCTACTAACACTAGTGTCGGCACAACACGGGAAGCAACAGATACCGGTGATAAGTCATTGCTCAACTGGCGTAGAGCTGACGCCAGGGGTTGCTTTTGACGGTGGGAGAGACCTTCGTGTCTTACTGGACAGCTACCGCTCGCCAAAGTGCTGTCCCGCCACAACCTGCCTTCTTCATTGGGTGCATGAAGATTAGGAGAAAATCTGACAAGCAGGTCGTTAATTACCGCACCAAACGAAAAGAAAAATTCAAAATCAAGAAACGGATCAGGAAAAGGATCAGCAGTGAAACTGGGCTGTTGGAATGTCCGAACAATGATGCCTGGGCTCTCCCAAGATCTGCAAGACATCAGCGACGCCAGAAAAACCGCCGTCATAAACAGCGAACTAAAGAGGCTCAATGTGGACATTGCCACTCTGCAGGAAACACGGCTGGCTGACTCAGGAACACTAAAGGAAAGGGACTACACCTTCTTCTGGCAAGGAAAGAGTTCTGATGCCCCAAGAGAGCACGGAGTAGGCTTTGCAGTAAGGAACAGCCTGCTGAACATGATTGAACCAGGCAGCGGCGATTCAGAACGACTCTTGACTCTCCGCCTCAACACCACCGAAGGCTATGTCACTCTCATCAGCGTTTATGCCCCAACTCTGTCCGCCTCTCCAGACACCAAGGATGAGTTCTACGAAAATCTTGCATCAACCATAAGGGACATCCCCAGGACAGAACAACTTGTTCTCCTGGGCGACTTCAACGCAAGAGTGGGTGCAGACAATGACTCATGGCCCTTCTGCCTCGGTTCCTTTGGAGTGGGGAAAATGAATGAGAATGGACAGCGACTGCTTGAGTTTTGCGCCTGCCATGAACTGTGTATCGCCAACTCCTTCTTCAAGACGAAGCCTCAGCACAAAGTCTCCTGGAGGCATCCCCGCTCAAAACATTGGCACCAAGTGGATTTGATCCTAGTAAGACGTGCCGCTATCAAAAACGTTCTCCACACTCGCTCTTATCACAGCGCAGACTGCGACACAGACCACTCTCTGGTATGTTGCAAGATCAGGCTACAACCAAAGAAGTTCCACTGCTCAAAGAAACAAGGGAACCCTCGCATTGACGTCAGCAAGATGTCTCAGCCAGATCTTGTAGAACAGTTCGCAGAGGCCTTTCAGAGAGAATACGATGCATTGCTGTCCAGAGACTCTGCCACTGAGAGATGGGAAACGCTATGCACCGCACCGCATTGCTATGGCCACCTTTGGGAAGAAAACTGTGAAGTCCCACGACTGGTTTGAGGCCAAATCATCAGAGATGACTCCCACTGTTGAGGCCAAGCGTGCCGCACTCACCAAGTATAAGCGGTCACCCAGTGAGAAGAACCTGCAAATCCTCAGGGCTGCCAGAAGTAAGGTTCAGCTTAACGCCAGGCGCTGCGCAAACGAGTACTGGACAGAGCTCAGCGAAGAGATACAGAGTGCTGCTGAAAGAGGCAACATCCGAGGAATGTATGATGGCATCAATAAGGCACTGGGACCAACACAGAGCAAGACCGCCCCCCTCAAATCCTCCACTGGGGAAGTAATCAGCAATCCTAGCCAACAGATGGAAAGATGGGCGGAACACTACTCCGACCTCTACTCCACACAGATCATGATGTCCCCCTCAGCCCTCGATGACATCAAGTGCATGCCGGTAATGGAAGAACTTGACGCAGAGCCAACTGCGGACGAACTCAGTAAGGCCATTGATAGCCTGGCATCAGGGAAGGCACCTGGCAACGACGGAATTCCCCCAGACCTCATCAAGCACTGCAAGACTTCTCTTCTGCACCCTTTGCACGCAGTTCTCTGTCAGTGTTGGAATGAGGGAGCTGTACCACAGGACATGAGGGACGCCAAGATCGTCACCCTGTACAAAAACAAGGGCGAAAGGAGCGACTGCAACAACTACAGAGGTATCTCGCTCCTCAGCATTGTTGGCAAAGTCTATGCTCGGGTCCTCCTAATCCACCTGCAGAAACTGGCTGAACGCGTCTACCCGGAATCACAATGTGGTTTTCGAGCAGAGAGATCCACGGTAGACATGGTCTTCTTCCTTCACCAAATCCAGGAGAAGTGCAGAGAGCAGCGGATGCCCCTGTATGTGGCATTCATTGACCTCACCAAGGCCTTTGACCTAGTCAGCAGAGATGGCCTTTTCAGGGCTCTCCGAAAAATCGGCTGCCCCCCCAAACTGCACAGCTTAATTGAGTCCTTCCACTCAAACATGAAAGGGATGGTGCAGTTCAACGGAAACCTCTCCAAGCCCTTCGACGTACGCAGCGGTGTGAAACAAGGCTGCGTCCTGGCCCCAACCCTCTTTGGAATCTTCTTCGCTCTCCTCCTGAGGCATGCATTCAGCACAGCGCAAGAAGGGATCCACCTGCGGACCAGATCAGATAGCAGGCTCTTCAACCTCGCCCGCCTCAGAGCAAGGACAAAGGTCCATGAAGCCCTCATCAGAGACATGTTATTTGC
Source organism: Monoplex corrugatus (assembly GCA_030674185.1). Classification (NCBI taxonomy): domain Eukaryota; kingdom Metazoa; phylum Mollusca; class Gastropoda; order Littorinimorpha; family Ranellidae; genus Monoplex; species Monoplex corrugatus. The sequence goes on along the minus strand of JAPXFY010000030.1, from coordinate 7,789,766 downwards.
CGACGATGCCGCAGTTGTGACCCATACTCAGCGGGACTTGCAGTCACTAATGGACCGCTTCTCCCAGGCTTGCAAAGATTTTGGTCTGACCATCAGTCTTAAGAAGACAAACGTCCTGGGCCAAGACACGCCATCTCCACCAGCCATCACCATTGATGACTACGAGCTTGAAGCCATCCATCAATTCACATATCTTGGGTCCACCATCACCGATAACCTCTCCCTTGACACAGAGGTCGACAAGAGGATTGGGAAGGCAGCCACAACACTAGCCCGCCTCACACAAAGGGTGTGGACAAATCCCAAGCTGACCACAAAGATAAAGATGGCTGTATACAACGCCTGTGTCCTCAGCACCTTGCTGTATGGCAGCGAGGCGTGGACCACGCATGCTCATCAGGAGAAAAGGCTCAATACCTTCCACCTGAGAAGCCTATGGCGCATACTTGGCATTTCCTGGCAAGACAAGGTGACCAACACCGAAGTCCTAACCTGCGCTGGCCTCCCAACCATGCATACCATGCTGAGACAGCGTCGGCTGCGCTGGTTGGGCCACGTTCGCCGCATGGAAGATGGTCGCATCCCAAAAGACATCCTTTATGGTGAGCTTGCCATGGGGCAGAGAAACATTGGCCGCCCACAGCTGAGATACAAAGACGTTTGCAAGCGTGACATGAAGGCGCTTGAGATCAACACTGAGTCCTGGGAGGACCTCGCAGACGACCACAACAGCGGGAGAACTACTCTCAAGAAACAGCTGCGGATTGGTGAGGACAAACTGTCAGCTGCTGCAGCAGAAAAGCGAGTTCGCAGAAAAGGGATGACAGCCAACAGACCAGCATCAGCATACACATGCGACCGCTGCGACAGAGACTGCCTCTCTCGCATTGGTCTCTACAGTCACAGGCGACGCTGCTTGGACCAAGCAGACAGCCCATCTGGACATTAGAACGGATGTATTTTGTCCATGGTCAGTCATGACCGAAGGAGGCCTAATACTATCGAGCCTACTCAATCCCCTGTTCACTGGCAAGATATTGAAAAATAGAGAAGAACGGGTTTTATATAGTTGACGGGAACCATCGCCACTAACGGGAATAAAACATTTAATTGTGCAATTGACGTCAGATTCTTCTTCCCGTCTGACGTCATTCTTTCTCTTTCTCCTGTCTGACGTCAGATTCTTTCTCTTTCTCCTGTCTGACGTCAGATTCTTTCTCTTTCTCCTGTCTGACGTCAGATTCTTTCTCTTTCTCCTGTCTGACGTCAGATTCTTTCTCTTTCTCCTGTCTGACGTCAGATTCTTTCTCTTTCTCCTGTCTGACGTCAGATTCTTTCTCTTTCTTCTGTCTGACGTCAGATTGATCGAGGCAGCCGAGATGTGGTTTCTCAGAAGAATGTTGAGAGTTCCATGGACAGCAAAGAAAACAAACGAGACAGTCTTGATGGAGGCAGACACAAATAGATCACTCATAAGGAAGATTAGGAAAATACAGGCAACATTTATAGGCCATTTTATGAGGAAGGGGATTTGGAGCACCTGGTCACAACAGGAAAGCTGGAGGGAAAGAGAGCACCAGGTAGACCCAGGGAGAAAATGCTGGACGGACTTGCAGAGTGGCTGGGGATGAGGAGGGTGGGGGAGATGCTGG
>JAPXFY010000030.1:7770614-7773114 GCA_030674185.1 Monoplex corrugatus | reverse complement strand
TTCTTTCTTTTTTCCTTCCTTCCTTCCTTTCCTTCCTTTCTTTCTTTCTTTTTTTTCCTTCCTTCCTTCCTTCTTCTTTCTTTTCTTTTTTCCTTCCTTCTCCTTTCTTCTTTCTTTTTTCCTCCTTCTTCCTTCTTCTCTTTCTTTTTTTTCTCCTTCTCTTTCTCTTTCTTTCCTTCCTTCCTTCCTTCTTCTTTCTTTCTTTTCCTTCCTTCCTTCTTCTTTTTCTTTTTTTTCTTCCTCCTTCTTCTTTCTTTCTTTTTCTTTTTCTTCCTTCCTTTTCTTTCTTTCTTTTTCTTCTTCCTCTTCCTTTCCTTCTTTTTCTCCTTCTTCTTCCTTCTTCTTTCTTTCTTTTTTCCTTCCTTCCTTCCTTCCTTTCTTTTTCTTTCTTTCTTTTTTCTTCTTCCTTCCTTCCTTTCTTTCTTTCTTTCTTTTTCCTTCCTTCCTTCCTTCCTTCCTTCCTTTCTTTCTTTCTTTCTTTTTTCCTTCCTTCCTTCTTCTTTCTTTCTTTCTTTTTTCCTTCCTTCCTTCCTTTCTTTCTTTCTTCTTTCTTCCTTCCTTCCTTCCTTCTTTCTTTTTTCTTTCTTTCTTTTTCCTTCCTTCCTTCCTTCCTTTCTTTCTTTCTTTCTTTTCTTTCTTTTTTCCTTCCTTCCTTCCTTCTTCTTTCTTTCTTTTTTTCCTTCCTTCCTTCCTTCTTTCTTTCTTTCTTTTTTCCTTCTTCCTTCCTTCCTTCCTTTCTTTCTTTCTTCTTTCTTTTTCCTTCCTTCCTTCCTTCTTTCTTTTTTCTTTTCTTCCTTCCTTCCTTTCTTCTTTCTTTTTCCTTCCTTCCTTCCTTCCTTTCTTTTCTTTCTTTTTTCCTTCCTTCTCTTCTTCCTTTCTTTCTTTCTTCTTCTTTTTTCCTTCCTTCCTTCCTTTCTTTTTCTTCTTTCTTTTTTCTTTTCCTTCCTTCCTTCCTCTTCTTTCTTTCTTTTTTCTTTTTCCTTCTTCCTTCCTTTCTTTCTTTTTTCCTTCTCTTTCTTTCTTTCTTTTTTTTTCTTTTTCCTTCCTTCCTTCTTTCTTTCTTCTTCTTTCTTTTTTTCCTTCCTTCCTTTCTTTCTTTCTTTTTTTTCCTTCCTTCCTTCTTCTTCCTTCCTTTCCTTTCTTTCTTTCTTTTTTTTTCTCTTCCTTCCTTCTTTCTTTCTTTTTCTTCCTTCCTCCTTTTCCTTTCTTTCTTTCTTTTTCTCTTCTTCTTCTTTCTTTTTTCCCCTTCTCTTCTTCCTTTTTTCTTTTTTTTTCTTCCTTACCATCACTACCCATTCTCACTTCTTTCCTTCCCCACACCTACACTTCACACTCAGTTTCTTAGACACTCCTTCACTAACACACACTTCAAACACAGTCACAAGATTAGCCAACTCAGCACACACATCACAGTTACTTTACTAGATCTATATGACACAGAACGTCACCAAGACGCAGACCAGACCATCGCTACAACGACATCCACGAGAAGATGCTGATCCAGTAACTCAGCATTCTCTTTACCCATTTCATCCTTCTCTGTCCTGAACCTGCCTCCCCCACACACACACATATCACCCCCCACCACTACCACCTCCCTACATCCATTCACACCCACTACACATTCCATCCACCTATCTTCTTCTCTTTTTCCTCCCCTCCTTCCTCTTCTTTCTTTCTTCTCCTTTTCCTTCCTTCCTTCCTCCTCCTTCCCTATTCCTTTCTTCTTCTTACTATCCTTCCTTCCTTCCTTCACATTTCTTCTTTCTTTTTTCCTTCCTTCCTTCCTTCTTTCTTTCTTTCTTTTTTCCTTCCTTCCTTTCTTTCTTTTTCTTTCTTTCTTTATCTATGTGTCTCTCACACACACACTATCTCTTCTTTTCCTATTTTTCTTTCTTTTCTCTCTTAACACACACACGCACACACACACACATATACAACTCCTTCACACACACACACACACACACACACAAGAGTCAGAGACACACACATACACAAACACACACTCAAACACAGTCACAAGAGAGAGAGAGAGAGAGAGAGAGAGAGAGAGAGAGACAGACAAGACAGAAGACAGACACAGGCAGACAGACACAGAGATACATAGAGAGACAGAGATAGATAGACAGACAGAGAAAGAATGAACGAGAAAGAAGAAAACAACACAGAGACAAACAGCAGACGAACCAGAGAACACAAGTAAACTATGCAGCTGTGACAAGATCTCTCTCGTTACTCACAAAAACAAAAAAAAAAAACAAAACACACGACAACACACCAAAACTACAAGTACCTCAACCAATCTCCTCGCACCCAACACACACACACACACACACAACAACACACACCACCCACCAACCCAAACCAAACCAACCACAACACACCCACACAACACACACACACACAACACAACCCACACCCCCCACCCCCCCAACAACCACCACAACCACACAACACAAACAACTACCCACCCCCCCACCACCACAACACAACCACCACA
>JAPXFY010000030.1:7738114-7740614 GCA_030674185.1 Monoplex corrugatus | reverse complement strand
TGATCAGTAAAAAACATGAAATCCCCTCATGCAAAATAACAGCAAATGGCACAACCTTGACACAGGTTGATAAATGCAAATAGTTGGGAACGATCATTTCATCAGACGGCAGATGCACATCAGAAATAGCCGGCAGAATCGGCCAAGCCAAAACAGCATTCGGGAAGATGACAGGCATTCTTACCAACAAATGCCTATCAATTAACATCAGGAAGAGTGTTCTTGAATGTTATATAGAACCAATACTGTTGTACGGATGTGAGGCGTGGAAAGTCAACAAACAAAGCCAGAACAAGATTGAGGCAGCCGAGATGTGGTTTCTAAGAAGAATGTTGAGAGTTCCATGGACAGCAAAGAAAACAAACGATACAGTCTTGATGGAAGCAGACACAAGTAGATCACTCATAAGGAAGATTAGGAAAAGACAGGCAACATTTATAGGCTATTTTATGAGGAAGGGGGATCTGGAGCACTTGGTCACAACGGGAAAGCTGGAGGGAAAGAGAGCACTGGGTAGACCCAGGGAGAAAATGCTGGACGGACTTGCAGAGTGGCTGGGGATGACAGGGGTGGGAGAGATGCTAGGGGCAACGAGAGATAGAGACAGATGGAAGTCCATGATCGCCAACGCCATGCGGCAGGGCACCTGATGATGATGATGATGATGAGAGGTAGTTAATGGAGACAGCGATTGATCCGTGATGTTTGATGAAGGTAGAGGTAGTTAATGGAGACAGTGATTGATCCGTGATGTTTGATGAAGGTAGAGGTAGTTAATGAAGACTGTGATATTGATCCATGATGTTTGATAAAGGTAGAGGTAGTTAATGGAGACTGTGATTGATCATTGCTGTTTGATGAAGGTAGAGGTAGTTAATGGAGACTGTGATTGATCATTGCTGTTTGATGAAGGTAGGGTTTTTTACTGGAGACTGTGATTGATCTGTGCTGTTTGATGAAGGTAGAGGTAGTTAATGGAGACTATGATTGATCTGTGCTGTTTGATGAAGGTAGAGGTAGTTAATGGAGACTGTGATATTGATCATTGCTGTTTGATGAAGATAGAGGTAGTTAATGGAGACTGTGATATTGATCATTGCTGTTTGATGAAGATAGAGGTAGTTAATGGAGACTGTGATATTGATCATTGCTGTTTGATGAAGATAGAGGTAGTTAATGGAGACAGTGATTGATCCGTGCTGTTTGATGAAGGTAGAGGTAGTTAATGAGACAGTGATTAATCCTTGCCTGTGAACAGGAGACGCGGGACGATGGTGGAACTGATGAGGTTTGCGTCTGTGGTGACTTACTGTCTGTAGAGCCGTCATATGTGATGGATTAATCCTCAGTGTGTGTGGCGGAAGAGGGGGGGAGAGGAGGCTGAGTGTGAAAGTGTGGGGGGGGGGGGGGTGAGGAGGAGGGGAACTGAGTGTTCTCCCACCCCCCTTCCCGCCATGGGGATGCCAGGAGCTCTTTCAGTATAAATACATGTAGTATCTATCCCCCACCTTCTGGAAATTTCCTCTTTTCTGTCACTCTCTTTGTTTCTGCTTTGTTTCTCTGTCATTTCTTCCTACCGTTTTCTGCCTTGCTGGTCCTTTCACCTGTATAATCATATTTGTTAAAAGTCTTATTATGTACTTTCTCTTAGGACTAATAATTGGGTTCATGTATGAAGTGCACTTTTGGCTGCAGGGAAATGAGATACGCGAAAGCAGTTTTAAGTAATTTAGACCCGTTTTATATGTTTCAGTGTCTTTAGTTATGTTTAAGTCTGCATTCAGGTGTGTTTGTGTTCATGTTTGTTTTTTCAGTCCCATGTGTGATAAATCTGTACTGTTTAACTATAAATCTGTACTGTTTAACTATAAATCTGTACTGTTTAACTATAAATCTGTACTGTTTAACTATAAATCTGTACTGTTTAACTATAAATCTGTACTGTTTAACAATAAATCTGTACTGTTTAACTATAAATCTGTACTGTTTAACTATAAATCTGTACTGTTTAACTATAAATCTGTACTGTTTAACTATCAATCTGTACTGTTTAACTATCAATCTGTACTGTTTAACTATAAATCTGTATTGTTTAACTATCAATCTGTACTGTTTAACTATCAATCTGTACTGTTTAACTATCAATCTGTACTGTTTAACTATAAATCTGTACTGTTTAACTATAAATCTGTACTGTTTAACTATAAATCTGTACTGTTTAACTATAAATCTGTACTGTTTAACTATCATCAATTCCACAAATGCCTATCAATTAACATCAGGAAGAGAGTCCTTGAATGTTATATAGAACCAATACTGTTGTACGGATGCGAGGTGTGGACAGTCAACAAACAAAGCCAGAGCAAGCTTGAGGCAGCCGAGATGTGGTTTCTAAGAAGAATGTTGAGAGTTCCATGGACAGCAAAGAAAATGAACGAGACAGTCTTGATGGAGGCAGACACAAGCAGATCACTCATAAGGAAGATTAGGAACAGACAGG
>JAPXFY010000030.1:7730614-7733114 GCA_030674185.1 Monoplex corrugatus | reverse complement strand
CAACAACCATACACACACAACACACACATACAAACACACACACATACATCACACATACACACACATACACACATACATACCCACACACACTACACACATACACTACACACACATACACACACATACACACATACACACACATACACACACATACATACACACACATACACACACACATACACACAACACATACACACACACACATACATACACACATACAACATACACACACATCACACACAAACACACATACACACACACACACACATACATCACACACACACATACACACACATACAACACATACACACACATAACACACACATACACACATACACCACACATACACACACATCACAACACACAACATACACACACATACACACTACATACACACACATACACACACATACACACATACATACACACACATACACACACATACACATACATACATACACACACAACATACACACACACACAATACACACATACATACACACACATAACATACACACACATACACACACATACATACACACACATACAACACACATACACATACACAACACACACATACACACACATACATACACACACATACACACACATACATCACACAACCACATACATACACCATACATACACACACATACACACACATACACACATACACACACTACACACACATACACACATACACACACAACGGCCTAACTGAAGAAATCATCTGATCTGAAGTCTGAACTTTAAACACATTTAAACAAATCACAAACACGCGCCCGCGCCACACACACACACACACAGATACACACACAGACACACACACACACACACAGATACACACACAGACACACACACAGACACACAGACACACACACACACACACACACACACCCACACACACACACACACACACACACACACACACACACACACACACACCACACACAAACTCTCTCTCTCTCTTTCGCTCAAACACACAGACACACACACACACACACACACACACACACACACCACACACACACACACACACACCACACACACCCACACACACAAACTCTCTCTCTCTCTCTTTCGCTGAAACACACACACACACACACACACACACACACACACCACATACACACACACACACCACTACACACACACACTACACACAACACACACATCCACACACACACACCACACACTCACACTCTCTCTCCCCCGCACACACACACACATCAACAACAACACACACAAGCACACACTCTCTCTCTCACTCGCACACGCACACATACACACTCTATCTCTCTCTGTCTGTCTCTCTCTGTCTCTCTCTTTCACTCACACGCACAAACACACACACACACACACACACACACACACACACACACACACACACACACACACACACACACACATACACACACACATACACACTCTGTCTCTCTCTCTGTCTCTCTCTGTCTCTCTTTTTCACTCACACGCACAAACACACACCACACACACACACACACACACACACACACACACACACACCACACACACACACACACACACGACGCACGCCGTACACACAACAACAACAACAACAACAACAACACACAGACACACACACACACACACACACACAAACACAAACATACATCAATCCCTACCCTACCACACCCCCACACCCCCAAAAAACTCTCCCCCTTCCCCAAAACACACGCAGGCGACTAAAACAGAAAATGGACCAAAATGAGAAATTCAATCGCTGCTTTAAAAGCAATCCACCTGATGTTTATTCACCCATCCCATTTAAATACTCGTCGTATTAATTATGCATAGGGACGTGAAGGCACGTGCAATTTACCCCAGCCCATTACAACCAAAGACACATAATGTTCCCGCTGTTTTTAGGACGAAATGAAGCGAACCAACAGCGAGAAAAGTGTTTGCATTTCTCTTTTGTATAGGAATTCATTCACGTGGACGTAAGGTCTCTTCTCTGTCTGTCTGTCTGTCTGTCTATCTGTCTGTCTGCTTGTCTCTGTGTGTGTGTCTCTTTCTGTTTGTTTCTGTCTGTCTGTCTATCTGTCTGTCTGCTTGTCTCTGTGTGGTGTCTCTTTCTGTTTGTTTTCTGTCTGTCTGTCTATCTGTCTGTCTGCTTGTCTCTGTGTGTGTCTCTTTCTGTTTGTTTCTGTCTGTCTGTCTGTCTATCTGTCTGTCTGCTTGTCTCTGTGTGTGTCTCTTTCTGTTTGTGTTTCTGTGTCTGTCTGTTGCTGTCTGTTGTCTGTGTTTTGGTTTCATTGTCGTCTGTGTGTCGTTGGTCTCTTTCTGTTTGTTTCTGTCTGTCTGTCTATCTGTCTGTCTGCTTGTCTGTGTGTGTGTCTCTTTCTGTTTGTTTCTGTCTGTCTGTCTGTCTATCTGTCTGTCTGTTGTCTCTGTGTGTGTCTCTTTCTGTTTGTTTCTGTCTGTCTGTCTGTCTGTCTGTCTGTTTGTCTCTGTGTGTGTCTCTTTCTGTTTGTTT
>JAPXFY010000030.1:7713114-7715614 GCA_030674185.1 Monoplex corrugatus | reverse complement strand
CTGTCTTCTCTTTTTCTTCTCTGTCTTTCTCTGTCTCTTTTGTCTCTCTCTTAGTTCTCTGTCTCTCTCTCTGTCTTTCTCTGTCTCCTCGTCTCTACTCTCTCTTTAGTTCTCTCTGACTCTCTCTCTGCCTTTCTCTGTCTCTGTCTCTCTCTTTAGTTTCTCTCTCTCTGTCTTCTCCTGTCTCTTTCTGTCTCTCTCTTTAGTTCTCTCTGTCTCTCTCTCTGTCTTTCTCTGTCTCTTCTCTGTCTCTATCTCTCTCTTTAGTTCTCTCTGTCTCTCTCTCTGCCTTTCTCTGTCTCTTCTCTTCTCTAGTCTCTCTCTCTCGTCTTCTCTGTCTCTCTGTCTCTCTCTTTCAGTTCTCTCTGTCTCTCGTCTCTGTCTTTCTCTGTCTCTCTCTGTCTCTATCTCTCTCTTTCGTTCTCTCTGTTCTCTCTCTGCCTTTCTCTGTCTCTCTCTGTCTCTGTCTCTCTTTTCGTTCTCTCTGTTCTCTGTTCTCTCTGTCTGCTTTCTCTGTCTCTCTCTGTCTCTTATCTCTCTCTTGTCTCTCTGTCTCTCTTCTGCTTTTCTGTCTCTCTCTGTCTGCGTTGTCTCTCTTTCGTCTCTCTGTCTCCTTTCTCTCTCCTCCTTTCTCTGTTTCATCTGTCTGTCTTTCTCTCTCTTCTGTCTGTCTTGTCTGTGTGTCTTCTCTCTGTCTGTCTGCGTTTCTCTCTGTCTGTCTGTCATGTCTCTGTGTCTCTGTATCTCTGTCTCTCTCTCGTCTCTCTTCTCTTCTCTCTTTGTCTGTGTGTTTCTCTCTCTGTCTGTCTCTGTTCTCTCTTTCTGTCTGTCGTCTGTCTCTCTCTCTTTCCTTCCTTCTCTGTGTCTTCTGTGTTGTCTGTCTGTCTGTCTCTGTGTTCCTCTGTCTCTCGTCTCTTTGTCTCTGTCTCTTGTTTCCTTGTCTGTCTGTCTGCTCCTCTGCTTCTGCTTGTCTTCCTCCTTGTCTGTCTGTCTGTCTGCTCTCTCTCTGTCTCTTCTCTCTTTTCTTTCTCTCCCTCTCTGTGTTTCTCTCTGTCTGTCTGTCTGTCTGTGTCTCTATGTCTCTCTGTGTCTGTCTGTTGTCTGTCTCTGTGTCTCTCTGTCTGCCTCCCGCCATCATCCATCCATCTAATGTTGCCGAGTCTGTGTCCATTTATCCCGTCTTGTCTTACATGTTCTAAGCTCACACAAGGAGATTCCAGCCTCCAGACAATGTGCGGTGTACCTGGTAAAACGGGTTCCCTCATCAGATATAGCCCTGGGATTTTTTTTTCCTTTGCGAGTGTGTCCGACACATGCCTGACACATTTTAACCAAAATGGAACCCACATGAAGAATGAACACGAAAACAATAGTCGATAGTAGAGAGAAGAGAGTTAAAAACAACAACAACACGACACGAACGACAAGAAGAAGACGAGAGCGGAGAAGGAGAAGAGAGAGAATGGAGGAGAGAGAAGAAGAAGGAGAAGAGACGAGACATGAGACAGACAGGAAGATAGAGTAGAACATGAACAGCAGCAACGACAACGACACGAAGAAGAAGCAAGGAGAGAGAGAGAGAGAGAGAAGACAGAGAAGAAGAGAGAGAGAGAGAGAGAGAGAGAGAGACAGAGACAGAACAGAGACAAAGCAAAGAGAGACACAGAGAGAGAGAGATAAGACAAGACAGATAGACCAGATAGGAGAAGACAGACAGACAGATTATAGAGTAGAGAGGAGGATAGATGAGAGAAAATACAGACAGACCAGACAGAGACAGACACAGAGGATAGACAGAAGATAGGGAAGAGATAGAAGTTAGAAGACATAGAATGAAACAGACAGCAATGATAAAGGAGAAAAAGAAGAGTAGAGGAAGATAGACAGATAGATAGAAGAAGAGACAGATAGATAGATAGATAGACAGAGACAGAAAACTAGAGAGAGAGAAGACAGAGACAGAGAGACAGAGATAAAGGAGAGAGACAGAAGAGAGGAGAAGATAGACAAACAAGACGATAGATTATAGCAGATCGATCAGATAGATAGATAATAGCTAGCTAGCTAGATGAAGATAGATAGATAGATAAAAAGTAGACAGACAGATAAAACAGACAGATAGATAGACAGAAAAGTAGATAGACAGAAACAGAAGATAGATTGATAGACTAGATAGATAGATAGACAGACAGATAGATAGATAGATAAATAGATAGATAGATGGATAGATAGACAGATAGATAGACAGACAGACAGATATAGATAGTAGATAGCTAGACAGATAGACAGATAGATAGATAGATAGACAGACAGACAGACAGATAGATAGATAGATAGGTAGTAGATAGACAGACAGAACGATAGATAGATAGAGATAGATCGATAGAAGATAGATAGATAGAATAGACAGTCAACAGATAGATAGATAGACAGAAGACAGACAGATAAAATAGACAGATAGAAAGATAGATAGATAGATAGAAGACAGATAGAAGATAGA
>JAPXFY010000030.1:7675614-7678114 GCA_030674185.1 Monoplex corrugatus | reverse complement strand
GTTATCATCCAGAGACATCCAAGAAAATCTTGCCAACACTCTTTGGTGGCAGACAGACAGACAGACAGACAGACAGGCAGGCAGGCAGACAGACAGAGACAGATAAACAGACAGACAAACAAACAGAGAGCTAGAAGGACAAATAAAAGGCAAACAAATAGACACACTTGTATTCACACATACACAACCACATGCACACACGCATACGCACATACAGACATACAGAGAGACAGACAGACAGACAGACAGACGGCAGGCAGGCAGACAGACACAGAGACAGACAGACAGACAGACGGGCAGGGAGGCAGACAGACAGAGACAGATAACAGAAAGACAAACAAACAAAAGAGCTAGAAGGACAGATGAAATGCAAATGTACACACACACATAATCACATACATACAACCACATTATACACACACGCGCATACCCATATGCGAGTGTGTACTCGCGCGTGCGCGCGCGCACACACACATACATACACACACACACACAAACACACAGACACGCACACGCGCATGCACACGTAAACACACACATCCACGGATGCGCGCGCGCACACACATACACACACACACACCACACATACACACACACACATACACACACACACACACACACACACACACACACACACACACACACACACACACACACACACACACACACACGTTCCGAGCGCTCACACACAAATATGCACTCCATGTCCTTTCTAGCTAATATAAAATAATCTCTTCTTTCATTTTTCAAAAGAGACATTAAAAAGAAAAAAAAAAAACGAAGGGGAAAAAGAAAGAAAGAAAAATGTAAAGAAAGAAAGAGAGAGAAAGAAAGATGAAAACAAAGAAGGAAGAAGGGGAACAATGGACGGAAACAACGAGTAAAGGAAACAAAGAAAGAGAGACATAAAGAAGGAAAGAAGGAAGGGAGAAAGAAAGAAAGACGAAAAGAAAGACGAAAACAAAAACAATAAAGACAAAAAAAAAACAAAGAACAACAACGAAAGAAAAATAAAAGAAAGAAGACAGAAAAAAATGAACGTAAAAAAAAAAAAAAAGAATGAAGGGAAGAAAGGAAAAAGAAGGAAAGACAGAAATGGAAAGAAGAAGAAGAAGAACAAGAAGAATCCAAAGAAGAAGAAGAAGAAAGAAGAAGAAGAAGAAGAAGAAGAAAGAAGAATGCGAAGAAGAAGAAGAATGCGAAGAAGAATGCGAAGAATGCGAAGAAGAATGCGAAGAATGCGAAGAAGAATGCGAAGAATAAGAAGAATGCGAAGAAGAATGCGAATAAAGAAGAAGAAGAAGAAGAAGAAGAAGAGAAGAAGAAGAAGAGAAGAAGAGAAGAAGAAGAAGAAGAAGAAGAAGAAGAAGAAGAGAAGAAGAAGAAGAAGAAGAAGAATGCGAAGAATGCGAAGAAGAAGAAAGAAGAAAAAAGAAGAAGAATGCGAAGAAGAAGAAGAATGTGAAGAATGCGAAGAAGGGAAGAATGCGAGAAGAATGCGAAGAAGAATGCGAAAGAATGCGAAGAAGCGAAGAATGCGAAGAAGAATAGAATGCGAGAAGAAGAAGTATGCGAAGAATGCGAAGAAGAAGAAGATGCGAAGAAGAATGCGAAGAAGAAGAATGCGAGAAGAAGAATGCGAAAGAAGAAGAAGAATCGAAGAAGAAGAAAAGAAGAAGAAGAAGAATTTAAGAAGAAGAAGAAGAAAAGAATGAAGAAGAAGAAGAAGAATTAGAAGAAAGAATTTGAAGAAGAAGAAGAAGAAGAAGAAGAAGAAGAAGAAGAAGAAGAAGAAGAAGAAGAAAAGAAGAAGAATGGAAGAAGAAGAAGAAAAAGAAGAAGAAAGAAGAAGAAAAAGAAGAAGAAGAAGAAGAAGAAAAGAAGAAGAAGAAAGAAGAAGAAGAAGAAAGAAGAAGAAGAAGAAGAAGAAGAAGAAGAAAAGAAGAAGAAGAAGAAGAAGAAGAAGAAGAAGAAGAAGAAGAAGAAGAAAGAAGAAGAAGAAGAAGAAGAAGAAGAAAGAAGAAGAAGAATAAGAAGAAGAATCCAAAGAAGAAGAAGAATCCAAGAAGAAGAAGAAGAAGAAGAAGAAGTCCAAGAAGAATCCAAAGAAGAAGAAGAAGAAGAAGAATCCAAAGAAGAAGAATCCAAAGAAGAAGAAGAATCCAAAGAAAGAAGAATCCAAAGAAGAAGAAGAAGAAGTAGTAAGAAGAAGAATCCAAAGAAGAAGAATCCAAAGAAGAATCCAAAGAAGAAGAATCCAAAGAAGAATCCAAAGAAGAAGAAGAATCCAAAGAAGAATCCAAAGAAGAAGAATCCAAAGAAGAAGAAGAATCCAAAGAAGAAGAAGAATCCAAAGAAGAAGAAGAATCCAAAGAAGAAGAAGAAGAAGAAGAAGAATCCAAAGAAGAAGAAGAATCCAAAGAGAAGAATTCAAAAGAAGAACCAAAGAAGAATCCAAAGAAGAATCCAAGAAGAAGAATCCAAAGAAGAATCCAAAGAA
>JAPXFY010000030.1:7653114-7655614 GCA_030674185.1 Monoplex corrugatus | reverse complement strand
ACCAGCTGTTGTGTGCTGTTCACATGTAACTGTGCCATGTGTGTACTGCTGTCACCAGCTGTTGTGTGCTGTTCACATGTGACTGTGCCATGTGTGTACTGCTGTCACCAGCTGTTGTGTGCTGTTCACATGTCTCTGTGCCCTGTGTGCACTGCTGTCACCAGCTGTTGTGTGCTGTTCACATGTGACTGTGCCATGTGTGTACTGCTGTCACCAGCTGTTGTGTGCTGTTCACATGTGACTGTGCCCTGTGTGTACTGCTGTCACCAGCTGTTGTGTGCTGTTCACATGTGACTGTGCCATGTGTGTACTGCTGTCACCAGCTGTTGTGTGCTGTTCACATGTAACTGTGCCCTGTGTGTACTGCTGTCACCAGCTGTTGTGTGCTGTTCACATGTCTCTGTGCCCTGTGTGCACTGCTGTCACCAGCTGTTGTGTGCTGTTCACATGTCTCTGTGCCCTGTGTGCACTGCTGTCGCCAGCTGTTGTGTGCTGTTCACATGTCTCTGTGCCCTGTGTGCACTGCTGTCACCAGCTGTTGTGTGCTGTTCACATGTCTCTGTGCCCTGTGTGCACTGCTGTCACCAGCTGTTGTGTGCTGTTCACATGTCTCTGTGCCCTGTGTGCACTGCTGTCACCAGCTGTTGTGTGCTGTTCACATGTCTCTGTGCCCTGTGTGCACTGCTGTCGCCAGCTGTTGTGTGCTGTTCACATGTCTCTGTGCCCTGTGTGCACTGCTGTCACCAGCTGTTGTGTGCTGTTCACATGTGACTGTGCCCTGTGTGCACTGCTGTCACCAGCTGTTGTGTGCTGTTCACATGTGACTGTGCCCTGTGTGAACTGCTGTCACCAGCTGTTGTGTGCTGTTCACATGTGACTGTGCACTGCTGTCGCCAGCTGTTGTGTGCTGTTCACATGTGACTGTGCCCTATGTGTACTGCTGTCACCAGCTGTTGTGTGCTGTTCACATGTGACTGTGCCCTGTGTGCACTGCTGTCACCAGCTGTTGTGTGCTGTTCACATGTGACTGTGCACTGCTGTCGCCAGCTGTTGTGTGCTGTTCACATGTGACTGTGCCCTGTGTGTACTGCTGTCACCAGCTGTTGTGTGCTGTTCACATGTGACTGTGCACTGCTGTCACCAGCTGTTGTGTGCTGTTCACATGTGACTGTGCCCTGTGTGTACTGCTGTCACCAGCTGTTGTGTGCTGTTCACATGTGACTGTGCACTGCTGTCGCCAGCTGTTGTGTGCTGTTCACATGTGACTGTGCCCTGTGTGTACTGCTGTCACCAGCTGTTGTGTGCTGTTCACATGTGACTGTGCACTGCTGTCACCAGCTGTTGTGTGATGTTCACATGTGACTGTGCCCTGTGTGCACTGCTGTCACCAGCTGTTGTGTGCTGTTCACATGTGACTGTGCCCTGTGTGTACTGCTGTCACCAGCTGTTGTGTGCTGTTCACATGTGACTGTGCCCTGTGTGCACTGCTGTCGCCAGCTGTTGTGTGCTGTTCACATGTGACTGTGCCCTGTGTGTACTGCTGTCACCAGCTGTTGTGTGCTGTTCACATGTGACTGTGCACTGCTGTCGCCAGCTGTTGTGTGCTGTTCACATGTGACTGTGCCCTGTGTGTACTGCTGTCGCCAGTTGTTGTGTGCTGTTCACATGTGACTGTGCCCTGTGTGTACTGCTGTCACCAGCTGTTGCGTGCTGTTCACATGTGACTGTGCCCTGTGTGTACTGCTGTCACCAGCTGTTGCGTGCTGTTCACATGTGACTGTGCCCTGTGTGTACTGCTGTCACCAGCTGTTGTGTGCTGTTCACATGTGACTGTGCCCTGTGTGTACTGCTGTCACCAGCTGTTGCGTGCTGTTCACATGTGACTGTGCCCTGTGTGTACTGCTGTCACCAGCTGTTGTGTGCTGTTCACATGTCACTGTGCCCTGTGTGTACTGCTGTCACCAGCTGTTGTGTGCTGTTCACATGTGACTGTGCACTGCTGTCGCCAGTTGTGTGCTGTTCACATGTGACTGTGCCCTGTGTGCACTACTGTCACCAGCTGTTGTGTGCTGTTCACATGTGACTGTGCCCTGTGTGCACTGCTGTCACCAGCTTACTGTGTTGTGGGCAATGTCTTCCCTGTTGGTGGTGTTGATGCCACAGCTGATGAGGTTGACCTTCAGAGTGATCTTCCCTGATCACACTATCCTTGTTTGCACACAAGAACATCTTGGGATGTGGTATTGAGTACAGGTGCAGATTTTAAATAACTATTTTTGCCGGCGTCTCAGGTCAACATGTGTGCATAGACTTGTCAGAGCCCTGGGTGTCGTTTCTAATGTGGTTTTAGCCCTGATATGGCTCTAGCATTCAAGAAGATGACAAGCATTCTTACCAACAAATGCCTATCAGTTAACATCAGAAAGAGAGTCCTTGAATGTTATATAGAACCAATACTGTTGTACGGATGCGAGGCGTGGACAGTCAGCAAGCAAAGTCA
>JAPXFY010000030.1:7613114-7643114 GCA_030674185.1 Monoplex corrugatus | reverse complement strand
TGGGCAAGATCGTGTTTGTACCGCAAGGAAGCAAGGTTCCTGATGGAAAGAAGGCAAGCGAGGCCACGGATGGCCAGTGTGGTGGTCTGTGGGAGGTAGCCGCAGACCTTGAGGGCTGCAAGAGATTCTTCCCCATCCCAACAACGAAGAAGCCAGACCTGGTGGTATGGAGCAAGGAAGAGAGAGAGGTGCACCTTGTGGAGCTGACGGTGCCCCACGAAGACAATATCAGGGCTGCACACGAGCGGAAGGAGAATCGCTACGAGGCTCTTGTCGATGAATGCGAGGAGGCGGGATGGAAAGCAACGCACTTCCCAGTCGAAGTCGGCTGCAGAGGTTACATCGCAAATAGCGTCAGAAAGTGGATGAAAGTGGCTGGACTTGGTCCGAAGAAAGTGAAAACCATGACAAAAGCTCTACAGAAGACCGTAGAGAAAGCAAGTCATTGGATCTGGTTGAAGAGAGAGGACACCTCCTGGAGTGAGTCCTGACAGTTGATGGCAAAGGCATACAGTCGAACTGGCAGGGAGACCTCACATCGATGAGGGGGCTCGGGGCGTCATTGAAGCTGTAGAGAGGAAGAGCCCGAAACAGCGACGCATTCTCTCCTGATGATCTCCACGCCAGAGTCCGGCCCTCGGAGCTTTCGACTGTTAGCACGTGTAAGCTGTTTTTCAAATGATTTATTTAGGCCACTGATGTTGGTTATGTTCTCAGTTCATAAGATTGGAGGTCTGCCTTTCTTCCTTTTTGCCACTGTTTTACCTTGATAGATAGTTGCCATGAGGTCCGTGTTCTTGCTAAGTGACACATGGCCAATGTATTTTAGTTTTCTCTCGTTGATGTCTGCTAGAAGTTTTCCAGCGGTATCAGGTTCTTCCAGGACACTTTTATTAGTTATCTGTCTTCTATTTGATACGTAGTAGTCTCTGATAAAACGACATCGCTGCTGCCTCAATTCTTCTGCAATCAGTTTTTCTCAGAGTCCATGTTTCGCAGCCATAAATCATGAATGGCCAGATCAAACATTTTAAAAATATAATTTTCTGGCCATTTGGTATGCCTCTCTGTCTTTCCAGATGTTGAGTTGGATCATTTTTGCTTTGGCATTCCATTTCTTATTTTGATGTCTTTGGATTAGGTTTCGTCGTCAGTTTTTACAGAACCAAGATATTTCAAATGCTTCCATTTTCTAAAGGAACTTTGTTAATTAAGATGTCATGATTGTTTTAAACCCATCTATTGTAGTTCATAATATCATTTGAACAGTGGATTTTTCACCATATAGAACTGGTTCTCAGAGTAAATTAATTGGCATTGTTGTTTTTGTATGACTGAAAAAAATGATACAATGCCTTAAGTTTGTGTTTGCAGAATTGAATTCCTTTGTTTATACACATTCTGACGCATTAATCTTGGTTACCTAAGCTGAAGGCATCTTTTGGACAAAGAAAGAAAGAAAGAAAAAGAAGGAAAGAAAGAAAGAAAGAAAGAAACAACAACAACGTCAAAAAACAAACAAAAACAAACAAACAAACAAAAAAGAAAAAGAAAAAGAAATTTGCGAGAGACATTGATCCAGAAACGACTCAGAATCCTGTCTGAGAACTCTATGGCGTCTTGTGGGTGCCAGGAAACACATGCAAATTGGATAAGAACACGCACCTAATCAACGGAACACGGTCAGCACCAAATCCTATTTTGGGCCGTTATGTCACACAGCGAAACCAACCGTTCCATAAACCGAACGTTCGATCGAACCGACTTCAGAGTTCAAACTCGTTAACAACGAACAAGGCATTACCAGCTGCCTCTGAAGGTTAACATGCTGAACTCGATTTCTGAGAATGATTCATTTATTTTTCCTACTTGAAACAGGATGGGCGATAGGAAAGCGTCAGTGCGTGTATTAACCACTTAGTGTTGACCCAAAACTGTGAAAGTGCTTTTATTATCATAAAAAAATGTTTACGGTTGTGAGGCGTGGGCAGTCAACAGGCAAAGCCAGAACAAGATCGAGGCAGCCAAAATGTGGTTTCTAGGAAGAATGTTGAAAGTTCCATGGACAGCAAAGAAAACAAAAGAGACGGTCTTGATGGAGGCAAACACAAGAAGATCATTGATAAAGAAGATTAGGAAAAGACAAGCAATTTTCATGACATTTTATGAGGAAAACGGATTAGAGCACCTGGTCACAACAGGAAAGGTGGAGGGAAAGAGAACACCAGATAGACCCAGGGAGAAAGTATTGATATGACTTGCAGGGTGGCTGAGGACAGAGAGGGTGGAATATGTACTTGCAGCGACAAGGGGTAGATTCGCGTGGAGGGCCAGGACCGCCAAAGCCATGCGGCAGGGCACATGATGATTGTTATTGCTGTTTAAAGCCCAGGCGACTACGTAGAGCCATATCAGGGCTATAACCGCTTCAAAACGTACAAAACTTCGACAGGAGAAAAGAAAAGAAAAGAAAAATAATGCACATATCAATGCATTCGCATATATTTTTAAGGACATGCCCCAGACGTTGACCACTCCGTCCAATTTATCGTACAGGGGATTTAAAAAACATTCCTGAATAAAGATTTAAATATAACTAAGGACACTAAAACATATACAAAAACAGGCATAAATGACCTAAAATTGCTTCCGCATATCTCACCTCCCTAGAGCCAAAAATACACTTAATACATGTACCCAATTATCAATCCTAATAAAAAGTTCATAAGACTTTATCGAACACATACAGGTGAACGGACCAACAAGGCAGAAAATGATAGGAAGAAATGACAGAAAGCATGGGAACAAGTCAGAAACAAAGAGAGAAAAGAGGAAATTTCTAGCACAGAATGTCCAGAAGTTGGGGATACTATTTGTACTGAAACAGACCCCAGCATCCACACGGGGGGAGCACATGATGATGATGAAAAACAAACTTATTGCTGATTATAGAAAGAGAATCACAGCCGGTGACTGAATTGCCTCATTGTTCCGGCTTGCCTGCATGCCTGACCACTTGGGTCTTCTGAGAGAGCGTGGATTCAAGATTTGATTAACATCTAATTAATTTCAATCCCAGCCCGCACCATTAAAACTGGCCTGTTGGCTGCCCATCTTAATGTTTCCGTCATTCTGGTGGTGTCAGCTTACTGTTTCATAGGTCCACTGGCCTGTTGGCTGCCCATCTTAACGTTTCCATCATTCTGGTGGTGTCAGCTTACTGTTTCATAGGTCCACTGGCCTGTTGGCTGCCCATCTTAATGTTTCCATCATCCTGGTGGTGTCAGCTTAGTGTTTCATAGGTCCACTGGCCTGTTGGCTGTCCATCTTAATGTTTCCATCATTCTGGTGGTGTCAGCTTACTGTTTCATAAGTCCACTGGCCTGTTGGCTGCCCATTTTAATGTTTCCGTCATTCTGGTGGTGTCAGCTTACTGTTTCATAGGTCTACTGGCCTGTTGGCTGCCCATCTTAATGTTTCCATCATTCTGGTGGTGTCAGCTTACTGTTTCATAGGTCTACTGGCCTGTTGGCTGCCCATCTTAATGTTTCCATCATTCTGGTGGTGTCAGTTTACTGTTTACATAGGTCCCTTCTCCCCTCAGTCTTCATTTCAAGACCATGCCAGCGAATATGGTTTGCCCAGGCTCAAGGAGTCTGCCAAATAATCACTGGCAAAGTAAGGGTGGAGCGAATATGGAATTGTCCAAGCGTGATGAATCCCTCTTTAACAAACTCCAAAGAAATCCCTGGTTGATTTTTTTTATTGATTCGGTTGAATTTTTACCTCGGCACCCGCCTCAGGTGAGTTGGCCGACGGGGATAACCATCCCAGGGAAGTGGGGGAAGGAGGACTTATCTGATCCTACACTGACACCACCAGAACAACGATGATGTTAAGATGGGACAGTAAGAAGGCCAGTTTTAATGGGGGGGACATCTAATTCTACACTGACACCACCAGAACAACGATGATGTTAAGATGGGACAGTGAGAAGGCCAGTTTTAAAGGGGGGACTTATCTAATCCTATACTGACACCACCAAAAAAACGATGATGTTAAGATGGGACAGTAAGGAGGCCAGTTTTAATGGGGGGACTTATCTAATTCTACACTGACACCACCAGAACAACGATGATGTTAAGATGGGACAGTGAGAAGGCCAGTTTTAATGGGGGGACATCTAATCCTACACTGACACCACCAGAACAACAATGATGTTAAGATGGGACAGTAAGAAGGTCAGTTTTAATGAGGGGACTTATCTAATTCTACACTGACACCACCAGAACAACGATGCTAAGATGGGACAGTGAGAAGGCCAGTTTTTAATGGGGAGACTTATCTAATCCTACACTGACACCACCAGAACAACAATGATGTTAGGATGGGACAGTGAGAAGTAAGTAAGTAAGTATGGAGATTTTTATAGCGCTTTCTATGGACTCAAAGCGCTTCACAAATTTGAAAAGGAGGAGTAAAGTGGTGAAATGGGAGGGGAGAACACATTTTCAACAAAATACATAATACAAGAAATACACATAAACACATACATGCAGGCATGCACGCGTGTGCAGCAACGAATGCAGACACACACACGCACACACAAACACACCCACACACAAACACCCACGCGCGCACCCACACGCACACACACCCACGCACGCATACAATAGAACAAGAAAATTCAGGTTTCAAAAGTACTGGCGGAATAAGTGAGTTTTCAGGTTGGATTTAAAGGAAGAGAGAGAGGGGCTGTGGCGGAGAGAGTGAGGCAGGGAATTCCACTCAACAGCAGCAGAGTATGAGAAGGAACGACCACCATGTTGCTTTCTATTGAATCCGGGGACACGGAATATTCTGTCGTCAGAAGCGGAACGTAAAGAACGAGAAGGAACATAGACTTGAAATAGATCAGATATATACGCTGGAGCAGTGCCCGAGATGACATGAAAAGAAATACAAGCAGATTTGTACTTAATTCTTTGTTCGATCGGAAGCCAGTGGAGTTGTTTAAAAAGAGGTGTGCAATGGTGTGATTTGCGAGCTTTGAAAATTAATTTGGCTGCAGAGTTTTGAACCTGTTGAAGGGGTTTGAGAAGAGTCTTGGGACAGCCGAGAAGTAAGGAGTTGCAATAATCTAATCTGGACAGAATACAAGCAGTTACAAGTGTTTTTGTTGCTTCATATGTGAGGTAATGACGTATGGAACTGATTTGTCGGAGTTGGATGTATGCGGCCTGACACGTTTTCATGATCTGATGTTTCATAGTTAGATGAGAATCAAGAAAGAATCCAAGATAGCGTGACTGTTCAGAGAAATCAACAATAGAATCTTCGAAACGAATGTTAGAGGGAAGGTCAGAAGAGATAGCAGGACTGGGAGAAAAGCGCATTGCTTCGGTTTTTCCTTGGTTTAGCTTGAGGCGACTATCGTCCATCCAGGTTTTTATGTCAGAAACAGAGTCTTGCAATGATTGAATAAGTGAAGAGTAATTTGAAGGGGATTCAGAGTTGTTTAACTGTGTATCATCAGCAAACATTTGATGACGAATAGAATGATCAGTGATAAGATTTGAAAGTGGAGTCGTGTATAGTGAGAAAAGAACAGGGCCCAGTACGGAGCCCTGCGGGACACCAAAATCCAGGGTTGTTTCGTGTGAACGGGAGTTGTTTACAACAACAGACTGTTTTCGATTTGATAGATAGGACGAGAACAAGTCGAGTGCACAGCCTTTGATACCAAAGACGTGTTCCAGACGGTGGAGGAGGATACTATGGTCAATAGTATCAAATGCGGCTGAAAGATCCAAAAGAAGAAGAACGGAAATTTTGTTTTCATCTAGAGATGTCAAAAGATCATTTACGACTCGCAGAAGGACAGTTTCGGTGCTATGGCCTGCTCTATAGGCTGATTGAAAAGGACTTAGCAGATTGTTAGCAGTGAGGTGAGAAGAAAGCTGATGAAGGATTAGACGTTCAATGATTTTGGACAGAAACGGAAGGTTTGAAATAGGTCTATAGTTCTTTAGCTCATTTGGGTCGAGATTATTCTTTTTCAGGAGTGGTTTCACAAGTGCAGTTTTAAATTCAGTAGGGAATGTACCGGTAGACAAGGAGTGATTGAAAATATTCGTGATGGTGGGCAAAAGAGTGTCTATATGTTTCACAAGGAGGGAAGTTGGCAACGGGTCCAACTAGAAGGCCAGTTTTAATGGGGGGACTTATCTAATCCTACACTGACACCACCAGAACAACAACGATGCTAAGATGGGACAGTGAGAAGGCCAGTTTTAATGGGGGGGACTTACCTAATCCTATACCGACACCACCAGAACAACAACGATGTTAAGATGGGACAACAAGAAGGCCAGTTTTAATGTAGCGACACCCCCGAGATTTGAACCCACAACCATTAGCATGTGAATCCGACGCTCAAACCAACTGAGCTACTGAGGCCCGCTGCACAGGGCAGTGTTAATAGTGCGGAAGTGTGGGAGGGGGAGGGGGGAGGACGTGGAATGCTCTCCCCACTCTTCCGTCTGGTTCTGGTTTATATTTTTTATAGCCCAGCCGACTACTAGGGCCACGTCAGGGCTAAACTCTATCGTCTGTTGATCCTCGTAGTTCTACAGACACAGTGACTGCCATCATGTGCAGAGCGGCTTCATCATCATCATCATCATCATCATCATCATCATCATCATCATCATCATCATCATCATCATCATCATCATCATCATCATCATCATCATCATCTTCTTCATCATCATCATCTCATCATCATCATCATCTCATCATCATCATCATTCTCATCATTCATTCATCTTCATCATCATCATCATCATCATCATCATCATCATCATCATCATCCATCATCATCATCATCATCATCATCCATCATCATCATCATCATCATCATCATCATCATCATCATCATCATCATCATCATCATCATCATCCATCATCCATCATCATCATCATCATACATCATCATCATCTTCATCATCATCTTCATCATCATCATCATCATCATCATCATCATCATCATCATCATCATCATCATCATCATCATCATCATGTGTCCTGCCACATGGCGTTGGCGATCATGGCCCTCCATTTGTATTTATCCCTTGTCGCCGCAAGCACATCTTCCACCCTCTCTGTCCTCAGCCACCCTGCAAGTTCCTCCAGTATTTTCTCCCTGGGTCTACCAGTTGTTCTCTTTCCCTCCACTTTTCCTGTTGTGATCAGGTGCTCTAATTTCTGTTTCCTCATAAAATGGCCTCAAAATGTTGCTTGTCTTTTCCTAATCTTCCTTATCAATGATCTTCTTGTGTCTGCCTCCATCAAGAATGTCTAGTCTGTTTTCTTTGCTGTCCATGGAATTTTCAACATTCTACTTAGAAACCACATTTCGGCTGCCTCAATCTTGTTGTGGCACGCCTCACAACCGTATAACATTATCGGTTCTATGCAACATTCAAGACCTCTCTTCGTGATGTTAATTGACAGGTTTCAACAGGTACGGCAACCATGGGATCCCGTTCGGGGCATGTCAGACCTTGCTGAAAAGCAAACATTTAATGGGTTGTGTCTGGAGTATCATGCCTGGACACTTTCGTGGCCGTTAAAACAACCCCTGTGGTTGAAGTAAGGCAGCGTTGGGAGCTTCCGACTGCTAACTGTCGAGACTATCATCAACATCATCATTATCAGGTGCCCTGCCGCATGGCGTTGGCGACCACGGACTTCCAACCATCTCTATCTCTCGTTGCCCTCAGCATCTCCCCCACCCTCTTCAACCCCAGCCACTCTGCCTCCATTTTGATGTTGTCTAATTTACCTTTCTGCAACATTGTTCTGATGTTCCATGTTGCTATTTTGGTGTTAAGTCGAGACTAGAGCATTCGGAAAGGAGCTGGCAGCTATGCGAGCTGGTGGCAGGGCGGGCTGCCCGAGAGAGAGAGAGAGATGAAGACCAGAGTGGGGCGAGACAGGGGTCTTCCATTCTCTCTTGGTCCAGAGGCTGGGCTGGACCTGGTTGGTGCAGGTTGGCGTGTGTATGTCCCGGGGTTTGTCATCTCCCCACCTTGCCATTCGGTTTGTAAACAAGGTAACTGATGACTGGGTCCGAATGGGTCATGCAACGCATGGACAGCCCCCCTTTCCTTGATGAAACGACTATCGAGTGGTGTTGGGAGCTTGGGAGGTGATTGTCCAGAGAGTGGCGAGGCATTGGTGCTCTGGGTCCAATCCGCAATCTCGCGGTGTTTCTTGTTAACTTGTTGTTCGGTGTGTCCGTGTCCTAGCTGAAAACATCTTCCTAAGAAACTCCGGGGGACATTTACCGAACGCTGGGGAATTTCCTTTGATGGCCACTTAGCTCAGTGGTAAAACCACCATGCTTACAATGCGGGGGTTGTGGGTTCAATCCCGGGGCTGGCCACGTGTTACCATACACTAGGTAGGACCTCAGGACCTGACCAGCTGATGGTTTTATACACAGTCTCAAAGTTTGTACCATGATCATTTTGGGTCTTGTAAGACTGATACAGGTTGATAAATTCAAATAACTGGAAACGATCATTTCATCAGATGGCAGATGCACATCAGAAATAGCCGGCAGAATCGGCCAAGCCAAAACAGCATTCAAGAAGATGACAAGCATTCTTACCAACAAATGCCTGTCAATTAACATCAGGAAGAGAGTTCTTGAATGTTATATAGAATCAATACTGTTGTACGGATGCGATGCGTGGACAGTCAACAAACAAAGCCAGAACAAGATTGAGGCAGCCGAGGTGTGGTTTCTAAGAAGAATGTTGAGAGCTCCATGGACAGCAAAGAAAACAAACGAGACAGTCTTGATGGAGGCAGACACAAGTAGATCACTCATAAGGAAGATTAGGAAAAGACAGGCAACATTTATAGGCCATTTTATGAGGAAAGGAGATTTGGAGCACCTGGTCACAACGGGAAAGCTAGAGGGAAAGAGAGCACCAGGTAGACCCAGGGAGAAAATGCTGGACGGACTTGCAGAGTGGCTGGGGACGAGGAGGGTAGGGGAGATGCTAGGGGCAACAAGAGATAGAGACAGACGGAAGTCCATGATCGCCAACGCCATGCGGCAGGGCACCTGATGATGATGATGAAGACTGATACAAACACTAGCATAAGACACAAAGTCCATAAGCTAGGTAGGACCTCAGGATCTGGCCAGCTTATGGGTTTATGTTTAGGCTTAAGGTTTTGTGCCATGATCCGATCTTCTCAGACTGATACAAACATTAGTATAAGATACAAAACCCATAGGATAGCTAGGGCTGGCCAGTGCATGGGTCTATTTGCAGGATTAAGGCTTGTGCCATGATCATTTTGGATCTTCTCCATCACATGGCATCAGTGGCTTGCCAACACATAGGATTTATATGCAGGCTTGTGCCATGATTATTTTGGATCTTCTCCATCACATGGCATCAGTACTTGCCAACAACAGATTAGGCAGCTTAAGGCTTGTCCATGTTATTTTAGATTTCTCCATACATGGCATCAGTGATTCCGAGCACAAGCGTCCCTGAGAACTGAATCGACGAAACCTGATATTTTGTGGATGTCGGTTTCGGGGTTGTCCCTGTTCTGGATACCCTGGTAGAGCTAACGAGCTCCATCTACCCGGATCTGATCTTAATCCTTTCTACGGGTACAGACTTGGTGGCGCCTGTTTCCATTCTCCAAGACACTAAAACATCAGACACGCTGATCATATCACCAAAGTGAGGCAAAACCATCAAACAGAACAATGGACCATAATTATGAAGATCTGCTGACATCGGTTTTTATTGTTGTTGTTGTTGTTTAAAGCCCGGATGACTGCATAGAGCCACGTCAAGGCTGTAACCCATTCCAAAACAAACACAACACACCAACAGGGAAAAAAAAAAAACGGAAAAGAAATTTAACTACACATATCAATGCATTTGCGCACATAATCTAAGGAAATGCCCCTGGCACTGACTACTCCGTTCAATTTATCACACAGTGGATTTATAAGCCACACTTAAATAAACAAAAAATAACCCAAGGACACTAAAACATACAAAACAGGCCTAAATTACCTAAAATTTCTTCCGCACATCACATTTTCCCTAAGCCAAAAATGCACTTAACACATGTACCCACTTATCAATCCTAACAAAAAGTATGTAAGACTTTATCAAACACATACAGGTGAATGGACCAGCAAGGCAGAAAATGATAGGTAGAAATAACAGAAAGCAAAGGAACAAAGAGAGTGACAGAAAAGAGGAAATTTCAAGCACAGATTTTCCAAAAGGTGGGGATACTGTTTATACTGAAAGAGCCCTGGCATCGTCACAGGGGAATAACAACAACAACAGCAACAGCAGCAAGAACAATAATATAGCAATGACAACAATAAGAATAACAATAATAGTAATAGTAATAATAATAATAATAATAATGATAATAATAATAAAAATAATGATAATAATAATAATGATATAATAATAATAATAATAATAATGATAATAATAATAATGATGATACTACTACTACTACTACTACTACTACTACTACTACTACTACTACTACTACTACTACTAATACTATATATATACTAATAATAATAATAATAATATGTCAGACAGCAAAAGAAGAAAGCGGAAACGGAAACAGTGACAGAAAAGAGGAAATTTCTAGCACAGAATTTCCGAAAGGTGGGGATACTATTTATACTGAAAGAGCCCCATACATCCCCACAATGGGGTAATATCAGTTAAGAAAACAAAACTAGGTTGGTATGGCCATGTAACAAGATCCAGTGACCTTGGCTACATCAGTCCTGCAGGAAATCGTCAAGGAAGGAAACGGAGGAGGGAGGGGAGGTAATCTGATGGACTGACAACATTGGGGAAGAGACATAGAAACTATCTGCATAGACCCTGGTTTTGGCACAAAACCGACCGAGGTGGAGAAATCTGGTGAACCGATCTTTAGTGCGGAGCTTCAGTGACTCGTCAAAGAGTTCAGAGAGAGAATGAAGAAGAAAATGCGAAGAATGCGAATGAATAGAGAATCGAATAAGAAGAAGAAGAAGAAAGAAGAGAATGCAATAAGAAGATATGCGAGAAGAATGCGAAGAAGAAGAAGAAGAAGAAGAAAGAAGAAGAAAGAAGAATGCAAGAGAA
The DNA here is from genome assembly GCA_030674185.1 of Monoplex corrugatus. Classification (NCBI taxonomy): domain Eukaryota; kingdom Metazoa; phylum Mollusca; class Gastropoda; order Littorinimorpha; family Ranellidae; genus Monoplex; species Monoplex corrugatus. The sequence continues at coordinate 7,631,904 of JAPXFY010000030.1, read as the reverse complement.
GAAGAAGAATGAAGAAGAGAAGAAGAAGAAGAGAGGGAAAAAGAAGAAGAAAGAAGAAGAATGGAAGAAGAAGAAGAAGAAGAAGGAGAAGAAGAAGAAGAAGAAGAAGAAAAAGAAGAAGAAATGCGAAAGAAGAAGAAGAAGAAGAATGGGAAAAGAATGCGAAGAAGAAGAAGAAGAAGAGAAGAAGAAGAAGAAGAGAAGAAGAAGAAGAAGAAGGAAAAGAACGAAGAAGAAGAAGAAGAAAGAAGAAGAAGAAGAAGAAGAAGAAGAAGAAGAAGAAGAAGAAGAAGAAAGAAGAGAGAAGGAGGGAGGAGGACAACAATGACAGCAACAGCAATGATGTCACGTTATTAACAACAATAACACTAATAGTAACAGCAGCAGCAGCAACAACAACAACAAGATTAACAAAAACAACATCAACACCACAACAAAAACGTCCTTATATTAACAGCAACAACAACCACAGCAGCAGCAGCATCAACAACAACAACAACATCATCATCAACAACAACAACCACAGCAACAGCAACAGCAACAACAACAACAACACACGTCATCACAACTACAACAACAACAACAACAACAACACCTAGAAATACAATAACACCATTGTTTCAATCAACGTGTTTCAAAACCCAGCACAGACGTGTGTTTTTTCCTCCTAGTTGTGGGTCGATGGGAGATGGACCCTTAACCACGGAGCCACGGGGCAACATCAATGGCCAGAAAATTATCTCTGACCTCGCCTCAGTGCCTGTGCAACGGACTGGAACCTCCCGTTATTCCCCCGGTCTGAGGGCGTCCGAAGGTCAGACTCACACAGTGGTGACAAGCTAGAGAGAGGGAGAGAGGGAGAGAGAGAGAGAGTGGGTGAGAGAGAGTGAGAGAGAGAGTGGGTGAGAGAGAGTGAGAGAGAGAGAGAGTGGGTGAGAGAGAGAGACAGAGAGAGAGGGGGTGAAAGAGAGCGAGAGAGAGAGGGGGTGAGAGAGAGAGACAGAGAGAGAGAGAGAGTGGGTGAGAGAGAGAGACAGAGAGAGAGTGAGAGAGAGACAGAGAGAGAGAGTGGGTGAGAGAGAGAGACAGAGAGAGGGGTGAGAGAGAGAGAGAACAGAGCGAGAGAGAGAGAGAGAGAGTGGGTGAGAGAGAGAGACAGAGAGAGAGGGGGTGAGAGAGAGACAGAGAGAGAGTGGGTGAGAGAGAGACAGAGAGAGGGGGTGAGAGAGAGAAACAGAGAGAGAGAGTGGGCGAGAGAGAGAGACAGAGAGAGAGAGGGAGAGAGAGTGGGTGAGAGAGTGGGTGAGAGAGAGTGGGTGAGAGAGAGTGGGTGAGAGAGAGAGACAGAGAGAGAGAGAGTGGGCGAGAGAGAGAGACAGAGAGAGAGAGGGAGAGAGATAGGGAGAGAGAGTGGGTGAGAGAGAGTGGGTGAGAGAGAGAGGGGGGGTGAGAGAGTGGGTGAGAGAGAGACAGAGAGAGAGAGAGGGTGAGAGAGAGAGACAGAGAGAGAGAGAGTGGGTGTGAGAGAGAGAGAGACAGAGAGAGTGAAGGCGACAGACTCAGACAGAGACAGAGAGACAGTGCAGCGACAGAGACACAGAGACAAAGACACAGAGAAAGAGACAGAGAGAAACAGAGACAGAGAGTGATACAGAGAAAGAGACAGAGACAGAGAGACGGAGAGAGAGAGAGACGGACAGGAAATAACGGAGAGACAGACAGACACAGACAGACAGACAGACACAACAAGACAGGCACACAGAGAGAGGGCAGAGACACAGACAGACAGAGACACACAGAGACAAAGACAGAGAGACAGACAGTCAAGGAGACAAAGAGACAGAGGCAGACACAGAGAGGTGGGACAGAGAGAGACAGAGAAATAAAGAGAGAGTAACAGAGAAAGAGAGAGAGAGACAGAGACAGACAGACAGAAAAAGAAAGAGAGAGACAGAGATACAAAAAGAGAAAGAAGGGAGGCTTAGGATGGAGAGGAAACCCCCGTCGAACAAGAGTTACGGCCCTTAACTCCTGACACTCTAAGGGGGCTGGGTCACACCCAGGTCATGACTCCTGGATGCCCCTCAGCTGTTGCCCTAATCAAAGAAGAATTCAATATTAAATGCCAGCTCGCATATACAGGGGGGTGCAAAAGTAGGTATACAGTAAGTATCACATCATTATTATAATGCTTAATTCATTGAAATTACTAGCAGATTTAGTTTTGTTTGTTTGTTTGTTGTTGTTTTTTTGTTGTTGTTGTTGTTTGTTTTTTTTTTGGGGGGGGGGGGTGTTAGTTGGCCTTATTTTCGAAATTTTCAGTGTCATTAATTATATCTTATCGTAACTAATAATATGTATGTACTTTTATCCTAACTTTTTTTTTTTTTTTTTTTTTTTGCAGGTAAAGCGGAAATTTAATTTAGATCTAAGCGGCAATATAATTTAACCATGGCTGGTAATTTGACAGACGAGGAGCGCAAATGGATTTTAAAACAATGCTGGAAGACAGATGGACTTCTTTTTGGGGGGATATGTAAAGGAAAGGGTTTTCGCACGCAAGCCGCGCACTGTTAATGACATGATTCAGTTCATCTTGCTGGCTTGTCAAGAAATTGATGCTGATAAAGATCTTTGTGCTATAGTGTGCATGAGTGTCCGCTCTCGATTAGAGGAGTGTGTGAATACCGACGCCAAGCAGTTTGAGTATCTGAGGGATTAAGGCTGTGCTTGTCATTACATGTATATGCAATATTCGTTTGTTTGTATAATAAATGCAATGAGTATTGTACGTGTTTTCTTTTTTCATAACTGTATACCTACTTTTGCACCCCCCCCCCCCCTGTATAAGGATGCAAAACAACACTGTTAATCCAACCGAAGCCTGTTTTTTAAATCAAGTTGTCAAAAGGACTTCGGACTTCATATCGAAAATTCGAATCTTGGGAAGCTAAATTCGATTCACCTGGATGCCTCTGCCTGAAGTAGGGGGTGGGGGGGGGGGGGGGGGGGTAGGTGGTGTAGTGGGACAGATTGAATGTACAGAAAATCGACGGAATGCACGTGCATTTCTTTTCTTCTTCCACCACCACCACAATATCAACTTTTAAGGAAAAAGAGGGATTTATAACACTTGGATTTTGATATTTGGGAGTTTTTGACAGAGGATTTATAACACTTGGATTTTGATATTTGGGAGTTTTTGACAGAGGATTTATAACACTTGGAGTTTGATATTTGGGAGTTTTTGACAGAGGATTTATAATACTTGGATTTTGATATTTGGGAGTTTTTGACAGAGGATTTATAACACTTGGATTTTGAGATTTGGGAGTTTTTGACAGAGGATTTATAACACTTGGATTTTGATATTTGGGAGTTTTTGACAGAGGATTTATAACACTTGGATTTTGATATTTGGGAGTTTTTGACAGAGGATTTATAACACTTGGATTTTGATATTTGGGAGTTTTTGACAGAGGATTTATAACACTTGGAGTTTGATATTTGGGAGTTTTTGACAGAGGATTTATAATACTTGGATTTTGATATTTGGGAGTTTTTGACAGAGGATTTATAATACTTGGATTTTGAGATTTGGGAGTTTTTGACAGAGGATTTATAATACTTGGATTTTAAGATTTGGGAGTTTTTGACAGAGGGATTTATAATACTTGGATTTTGAGATTTGGGAGTTTTTGACAGAGGGATTTATAATACTTGGATTTTGAGATTTGGGAGTTTTTGAAAGAGGAATTCATAGTACTTGGATTTTGAGATTTGGGAGTTTTTGAAAGAGGAATTCATAGTACTTGGATTTTGAGATTTGGGAGTTTTTGAAAGAGGAATTCATAGTACTTGATTTTGAGATTTGGGAGTTTTTGACAGAAGGATTGGTAATACTTGGAGTTTGAGATTTGGGAGTTTTTGACAGAAGGATTGGTAATACTTGGAGTTTGAGATTTGGGAGTTTTTGAAAGAGGGATGTATAACACTTGGAGTTTGATATTTGGGAGTTTTTGAAAGAGGGATGTATAACACTTGGAGTTTGATATTTGGGAGTTTTTGAAAGAGGATGTATAACACTTGGAGTTTGATATTTGGGAGTTTTTGAAAGAGGGATGTATAACACTTGGAGTTTGATATTTGGGAGTTTTTGAAAGAGGGATGTATAACACTTGGAGTTTGATATTTGGGAGTTTTTGAAAGAGGGATTTATAACGCTTGGAGTTTGAGATTTGGGAGTTTTTGACAGAAGGATTGGTAATACTTGGAGTTTGAGATTTGGGAGTTTTTGAAAGAGGGATGTATAACACTTGGAGTTTGATATTTGGGAGTTTTTGAAAGAGGGATTTATAACGCTTGGAGTTTGAGATTTGGGAGTTTTTGACAGGGAGTTGATAACACTCGGTGTTTGAGATTTGAACGCTTTCACGCTTTCATGGCCACGGCTGGCTGGTCAGCCGTGTTTGGCCGTCCGTCCGGGTCCACTATGAACGCTTCCTGAGACATATGTGACCTCCCACCACGAAATCAGTCTTAACTAGCATTTTGGCATTTCGAGATATACATATCACATAAAAGTGTACATTCTGCTGATTATTTTGGTACTTGAATAAAGCTTGTACTCAAAAAAATGTAGAAGTTATGTATGTTTAAAATCATTAAGTTGTATGACGGCCATTTTTGAGAAAACGCCCTCAAAGGTTTTGTGTGCTCTCCTACACATTTTCCTTAGATTTCTTTATTTGATGGCTTTGACCCAGTTTGTTTCTAATTTTCGCTGTCATTATCTGAAAGGTGCACCAAAGAGCTTTCCATCAGTATATTACGTGTGCGGGTACTGTACAGGTTACGATTTATAATAACAGACAAAAATAGGTACTTTTGGTAGGAAATTGCGTTCTTTCTGCTGCGATCAGTGCATTAAAATACCATTTTAAATTGATTAATGATATTTTTTCAAGAAAAAAAATGTCTGTGGGGGATAGATTATAGTCTACAGAAATCAATTTTGAGAAAAAGTCAAAACACCCCAGATAGACCCTTACTCACCTTTTCAGCTCCTAGTGCTGTTCGACTGACTGCGAGTTAAGACTCATTTCGTGGTGGGAGGTCACATATGCTATGTACACAGAGACAAAGGGTGTACAGTCATCTGCACAAGGACTAACTTTGTGCCTACTGTTTCAATATGTGGGAGATTTATGTCTGTGTTGTTGTGTTTTATGGACTCGACACACAAAAAGAACATGTTTATTTTCAATCTCAGCATGGCGGAATGGGCATAATATCTGTGTCCGGTGTCTTTACTGTAGCGACAGAGAGAGACAGAGAGAGACAGAGAGAGACACAGAGAGAGGCAGAGAGAGACAGAGAGAGACAGAGAGAGACACACACACACAGAGGGACAGACAGACAGGAAGAGAGGGAGAGAAGAAAAAGAAGAAGAGAGAGAGAGAAAGAGAGGCAGACAGACAGACAGAGAGAGGAACAGACAGACAGGAAGAGAGGGAGAGAAGAAGAAGAAGAAGAGAGAGGCAGACAGACAGACAAACAGACAGAGAAGGAGAACGACAGAGAAGAAGAGAGGGAAAGAGAGAGAAAGACAGACAGACAGAGAGATATACAGAGAAAGAGAGAGGGGGGAGAGAAGAAGAGGGAAAGAGAGAGAAAGAGAGACAGACAGACAAACAGAGAAGGAGAGGGGGAGAGAAGAAGAGAGAGGGAAAGACAGAGAGACACACACACAGACAGCGACAGACAGAGAGAGAGAGAGAAAGAGAGAGAGGGAGGCAGACAGAGAGAGAGAGACAGACAGACAGGCAGAGAGAGAGAGAGACAAAGAGACAGAGACAGACAGAGACCTACAACTGATAAAAACAAAACATTTCCAACAAATGGATCCGTCCATTTTCACTTCAGCAAAGACAGACATACTTCTGCGCCACAGCCGGAAAAACCTAATCACAACCAATTCCGGAAAGTGGTCTTTTACTCCGCACGAAAATCTAGCGCGCCAGTTTTCTTTTAATCACAGCCGAGGAGAGAGACAGCTCAGAATACGAGACTGTTTTTGTTGTGTAAGCTTGTAGATTGTGATGTTTTGAATATAGCACTGATATTGTTGTCGTTGTTGTTGTTGCTGGTGGTGGTGGTGGTGGTGGTGGTGATGGTGATGGTGGTGGTGGTGGTTGTGGTGGTAGTAATGTTGCTGTCGGATTTTTCGTTTGTTTGTTTGCTTCCGGAAAGTAGGTCTTGAGGCAGCCGAGATGTGGTTTCTAAGAAGAATGTTGAGAGTTCCATGGACAGCAAAGAAAACAAACAGAACAGTCTTGATGGAGCAGACACAAGATCACTGATAAGGAAGATTAGGAAAAGACAAGCAACATTTATAGGCCATTTTATGAGGAAAGGGGTATTAGAGCACCTGGTCACAACTGCAAAAATTAACCTTTTGTCTAACTCACCCTATCCACCAACTTCTTGCAGGGAATCAGAGGGTTAAGCTTTTGTTTTGTTTGCATGGTTGGCAATGCAGGATGCTGGTGGACAGGGTGCGGATCTGTCTCTCCCTCTTTCTCTCTCTCTCTCATCTCTCTCTCTCTCTCTCTCTCTCTCTCTCACTCTCCCTTTCCTCTGTCTCCTTTTGTGTGTGTTTCTGTCTTTCCCTGTTTGTTTATCTGCCTGTCTGTCTGTCTGTCTGTCTGTCCGTCTGTCTCTCTCTCTTTCTTTGTCTCTCATGTATCACACACAAACATGTATACACGCACACAGGCGTACAACACCCTGACAAACACACAAACACGCTCGCACACAACACACACATACATACACACAATACACACACACACACACACATACATACACATACATACACACAATACACACACACACACATACATACACATACATACACACAATACACACACACACATATACATACACATAATACACACACATACACATACACACAATACACACACATACATACACACAATCACACACATACATACACAAATACACACACACAACACACATACACACACACACACAACACACACAACATACACACAATACACACACAACATACCACACACACACACATACATACACATAATACAAACACACACATACAACAATTACAACACAATATACACAAACACACACACACACACACACACACACACAAACACGCTCGCACACAACACACACACAAACATACAACACAATACACACACATACATACAGTACACCAATACTTCACAAACAGACACACAACACAACACACACAACACTTCGACACAACACACCTACACACATACACAAACATAACACACACAACAACACATACCAAACTTCACAACAACACACATACAAACACACACACATTACACACCACACAACATACACACAACACAACACACACACACACACAACACACACAAACTACAACACACACACACACACACACACACACAACACACGCACACACACCACAACACACACACAACACACACACACACACAACACACACACACACACACACATACACACAACACACACAACACACACACAACACCACACACACCACACACACACACACACACACACACACACACATCAAACACACACACACACACACCCGACATACACACAACACACACAACACAACACACACACACACACACAACACACACACACACACACACACACACACACACACACACACACACAACACACACACCCCACATACACACAACACACACAACACACACACACACCACACACACACACACACACACACACACACACACACACCACAACACACACACACAAAAACACACACACACCCTACATGCACACAACACACACACACACACACACACACACACACACACACACCACACACACACACACACACACACACACACACACACACACACACAAACAACACACACAACCCTACATGCACACAACACACACACACACACACACACACACACACACACACACACACACACACACACACACACACACACACACAAACAACACACACACACCCTACATGCACACAACACACACACACACACACACACACACACACACACACACACACACACACACACACACACACACACACACACACACACAACACACAACAACACACACACACACCCCTACATGCACACAACACACACACACACACACACACCACACACACACACACACACACACACACACACACACACACACACACACACACACACACACAACACACACACACACACTCACTTAAAAGGGAAAACCAACACACAAACACACAACAACACAGACATACAACACACAACACACACAGACACACACACACAACCACACACACACACACACACACACACACATCACATGCAACAACAACACCAACACACAACACCACAAACAACATACACACACACACACACAACACACATACACATACACACACAACACACACCCAACAACATGCACACACACACACACACACACATACACATACGCACATACACATACACATACACACACACACACACACACACACACACACACACACACACACACACACACACACACACACACACACCGTCATTGTAAAAGGATACAAACAACTAGTGCAAGCTGAACAATACACCCTCATTACTGGCGAATCAGGTGAAGATTAAAAACAAGATGACCAAACCATTCTAAACATCTCCCCTTTTCCGAGAAAAGCAACAACCTTTTTCTTTTGTTTGTTTTTGTTATTGCTGTTTAAAGCCCAGCCGACTGCGTAGAGCCATATCATGGCTACAACCGATTTAAAACATATAAAACTTGAACAGGAAAAATAAGAAACGAAAATAAAGTACACATATCAATGCATTCGCGCATATAATCCAAGGACATGCCCTTGGCGTTGACCACTTCGTCCAATTTAATTTGCAGAGGATTTAAAAAAAACACACCTGAATACAAATTTAAACATAACTAAAGACACTGAAACATATAAAAACGGGCCTAAATTGCTTAAAATTGCTTCCGCGTATTTCATTTCCCTAGAGCCAAAAATGCACTAAATACATAAATTATCAACCCTAAGAAAAAGCACGTAAGACTCTATCGAACACGTACAGACGAATGGACCATTAAGGAAGAAAATGATAGGTAGAAATGACAGAAAGCAAAGGAACAAGGCAGAAAGAGAGTGAGTGACAGAAAACATTTCTAGCAGAGAATTTCCAGAAGGTGGGGGTGCTATATATACTGAAAGAGACCCCGGCATCCCTCCCCGCCCCCCCCCTCCCCCCACAACCGACACGAATATGAAACAGACATAATTCAATGATCGGAATTTCTGGAGTTTGAGACTTTGGTGTTTTGACACAGGGATTTATAACACTCGGAGTTTGAGATTTTGGAGGTTTTTGAAAGAGGGATTTATAACATTCGGAGTTTGAGATTTTGGTGTTTTGACACAGTGATTTATAACATTCGGAGTTTGAGATTTTGGTGTTTTGAAACAGGGATTTATGACATTCGGAGTTTGAGATTTTGGAGGTTTTTGAAAGAGGGATTTATAACATTCGGAGTTTGAGATTTTGGTGTTTTGAAACAGGGATTTATGACATTCGGAGTTTGAGATTTTGGAGGTTTTTGAAAGAGGGATTTATAACATTCGGAGTTTGAGATTTTGGTGTTTTGAAACAGGGATTTATGACATTCGGAGTTTGAGATTTTGGAGGTTTTTGAAAGAGGGATTTATAACACTCGGAGTTTGAGATTTTGGTGTTTTGAAACAGGGATTTATGACATTCGGAGTTTGAGATTTTGGAGGTTTTTGAAAGAGGGATTTATAACATTCGGAGTTTGAGATTTTGGTGTTTTGAAACAGGGATTTATGACATTCGGAGTTTGAGATTTTGGAGGTTTTTGAAAGAGGGATTTATAACATTCGGAGTTTGAGATTTTGGTGTTTTGAAACAGGGATTTATGACATTCGGAGTTTGAGATTTTGGAGGTTTTTGAAAGAGGGATTTATAACACTCGGAGTTTGAGATTTTGGTGTTTTGAAACAGGGATTTATGACATTCGGAGTTTGAGATTTTGGAGGTTTTTGAAAGAGGGATTTATAACATTCGGAGTTTGAGATTTTGGTGTTTTGAAACAGGGATTTATGACATTCGGAGTTTGAGATTTTGGAGGTTTTTGAAAGAGGGATTTATAACACTCGGAGTTTGAGATTTTGGTGTTTTGAAAGAGGCATTTATAACACTGGGAGTTTGACATTTTGGAGGTTTTGAAAGAGGGATTTATAACACTCGGAGTTTGACATTTTGGAGGTTTTGAAAGAGGGATTTATAACACTCGGAGTTTGACATTTTGGAGGTTTTGAAAGAGGGATTTATAACACTCGGAGTTTGACATTTTGGAGGTTTTGAAAGAGGCATTTATAACACTCGGAGTTTGACATTTTGGAGGTTTTGAAAGAGGCATTTATAACACTGGGACAATTCCATATACGCTCTACCCACATCTGCAAGCAGTTATCTGTGTCTGCTGGATGTTTTCATGTTTCAGGAACGGACTTGCAGGGTGGCTGAGGACAGATAGGGTGGAAGATGTGCTTGCAGCGACAAGGGATAGATGCGATGCAAATGGCGAGCCATGATCGCCAACGCCATGCGGCAGGGCACATGATGATGATGATGAAAAGAATCATAAGGTTTTGAAAGTTGAAGTAGATATTCCCACTTTGCCTACTCTTTGCTGCCATGGCCATCCTCAATGGCCTATTGAGATTTCGACATCTTTGTCCTGTTTCGCCTACTTGCCATTCCAGTATTGTCTGTTCAGCCTTTTGCCTCTATGTAATAATTAATAATAATTACAATATTTATATAGCGCAAAATCTTGATAAAATCAAATCTAAGCGCTGAAACAGACACACACACACGCACGCACGCACACACACGCACGCACGCACACACCCACACACACGCGCGCGCGCGCACACACACACACAGGCACACGGCTATAATTAGTATAAATGGGGAGAAAGAATAAAAGCAATGGAAAATTATAGAGAGCATATTATATACAATTATATATTACAATGTGATTCCCCTCCGAGTGGAGACAGGCTGCAGAGGGGATTGAGTGAGGTCAGGATTTTATGCAGAGGAGAAAAGGTGAGTTTTGAGAGCGGACTTGAAGGAGACAAAAGTAGGTTGCTGACGGACTGAGAGAGGAAGCTTGTTCCAGGAGAGCGGACCAGAAACAGAGAAGGCTCGTGGACCATAGGTATTGAGCTTAGTGCGCGGAAAGCGAAAAGTCAGAGGATCGGAGGCAGAGCGGAGGGTACGTGAGGGAACATAGATCTCAAGTAGGCTTGACAGGTAATCGGGGGCTGCGTTATTGAGGCTTTTGTAGCACATGGTGTCTAGTTTGTACTGTATGCGCTTTGATACAGGGAGCCAGTGAAGTTGTGCCAGGAGAGGAGATATGTGGTCAGCTTTTTGCTTTTTGAGTACAAGGCGTGCAGCATTGTTTTGAATGCGCTGTAGGATGTGAATGGTGGAGGCAGGAAGACCGGACAGGAGTGAATTGCAATAGTCAATGCGAGACATAATGAAGGAGAGAACGAGTTTTGCAGTTGTTTCGACAGAGAGATACTTCCTGATCAGGCTTATACGATGGAGGGATAGTAGCAAGATCTGGCAGTTTGAGAAACAAAGTTGTTCATGGAGAGGGTAGAGTCAATGCAGACACCAAGGTTTTTAGCTGAATCAGAAATTGGGACTGATGTGTTACATAATGAGAGAGAAAGAGGAGGCAGCTGAGAAAGTTTCTGACAGGTGCCAATGAGGATAGCTTCTGTCGTCATTAAGCTGAAGTTTGTTGTGTGTCATCCAATTTTTAATGTCCGAGTAGCACTCAGTGGTGCGAGTCAGGAGGCGCTGTATATTGTCAGGTAAGTCACTGTCTTGAAGTTGGGTGTCATCAGCTTAGAAGTGGTGTTTTATAGAGTGGGAGTTGATGATGGTGGACAGGGGTAGGTGTAAAGAGTGAAAAGAACAGGGCCAAGGATAGATCCTTGTGGAACACCACAGGTCATGTATGCAGGTTGAGAGTAATAATAATTATAATAATTACAATATTTATATAGCGCAAAATCTTGATAAAATCAAATCTAAGCGCTGAAGCAGACACACACGCAGGCACGCACGCTCGCACACACACGCACGCACACACACAGACACACACACACACACACACACACACACACCCACACACACGCATGGCTATAAATGGGGAGAAAGAATAAAAGCAATAAAAGCAAGAATAAAAGCAATGGAAAATTATAGAGAGCATAGCATACAATTATATATTATAACCATGTGATTCCCTCCGAGCGGAGACAGGCTGCAGAGGGGAGGGTTGAGTGAGGTTAGGATTTTATGCAGGAGAGAAAAGGTGAGTTTTGAGAGCGGACTTGAAGGAGACAAAAGTAGGTTGCTGACGGACTGAGAGAGGAAGCTTGTTCCAGGAGAGTGGACCAGAAACAGAGAAGGCTCGTGGACCATAGGTATTGAGCTTAGTGCGTGGAAAGCGAAAAGTCAGAGGATCAGAGGCAGAGCGGAGGGTACGTGAGGGAACATAGATCTCAAGTAGGCTTGACAGGTAATCGGGGGCTGCGTTATTGAGGCTTTTGTAGCACATGGTGTCTAGTTTGTACTGTATGCGCTTTGATACAGGGAGCCAGTGAAGTTGTGCCAGGAGAGGAGATATGTGGTCAGCTTTTTTCTTTTTGAGTACAAGGCGTGCAGCATTGTTTTGAATGCGCTGTAGGATGTGAATGGTGGAGGCAGGAAGACCAGACAGGAGTGAATTGCAATAGTCAATGCGAGACATTATGAAGGAGAGAACGAGTTTTGCAGTTGTTTCAACAGAGAGATACTTCCTGATCAGCTTTATACGATGGAGATGATAGTAGCAGGATCTGGCAGTTGAGAAACAAAGTTGTTCATGGAGAAGGTAGAGTCAATGCAGACACCAAGGTTTTTAGCTGAATCAGAAATTGGGACTGATGTGTTACATAATGGGAGAGAAAGAGGAGGCAGCTGAGAAAGTTTCTGACGGGTGCCAATGAGGATAGCTTCTGTTTTGTCGTCATTAAGCTGAAGTCTATTGTGTGTCATCCAGTTCTTAATGTCCGAGTAACACTCAGTGGTGCGAGTCAACAGGCGCTGTATATTATCAGGTGAGTCACTGTCTTGAAGTTGGGTGTCATCAGCATAGACGTGGTGTTTTATAGAATGGGAGTTGGTGATGGTGGACAGGGGGGGAGGTGTAAAGAGTGAAAAGAACAGGGCCAAGGACAGATCCTTGTGGAACACCACAGGTCAGGTATGCAGGTTGAGAGTAAGTGCCATTGATGAGAACGGTTTGTTTTCTGTTTGATAGGTATGAAGTGAACCAAGACAGAGCAATGTCAGAGATGCCAAAAGTATGATGAAGTCTAGAAAGGAGAATACCATGATCAATGGTATCAAAGGCTGCAGACAGATCAAGGAGTGTGAGGAGAGAGACTTTGCCAGTATCAGTTGCAAGGAGGAGATTGTTGAGAATGTGTAGTAGGGCAGTTTCAGTGCTATGGCACTGGCGGTAGGCTGACTGGAAAGGATTGAGGAGATGGTTGGCAGACAGGTGAGAGTTCAGCTGGTTGAGGACGACTTTTTCAAGGAGTTTTGACAAGAAAGAGAGATTAGAGATAGGCCGGTAATTTTTCAGTTCATTTGGATCTAAATTGTGTTTCTTGAGGAGAGGGTGAACAATAGCAGACTTGAAAGAATCTGGGACAGTTCCAGTTTGAAGAGAAGTGTTGATGATGTCAGTGATGAATGGGAGGAGAGTAGGGAGACAGTCGGCGTAGACAGAACCTGGAAGAGGATCCAGTTCGCAGGTTTTGAACGACATGGATCTGATTGTGTTGAGAATTTCTTCTTGTGAGACTGGGGTAAAAGTAGTAAGAGGTGTGCCAGAGAAGGAAGGGTCAGGTGGGCATGGTTGACAGGGTGTCCTGTCAAGCCTGTCACGAAGAGTTTGTATTTTGGTGGTGAAATAGTTGGAGAATACAGATGGGAGTTCTTCATTTGTATGTTTTGTTGGGAGAGGTAAATCTTTTCGTGTGCCAAGGAGATGATTCATGGTTGTAAAGAGTTCTTTTGAAGAAGAGCATTCAGGATTTTGGTTTGGAAATAGCTTGTTTTTGCTGATGCAATGAGGGTGGATACTTTTGTTTTAGAGGCTTGGAAAAGTTGCCTGTGTACAGTGAGTTTGGATTTGCGCCAGCGGCGCTCTGCTCTGCGGCGGGCACGTATGGCATGGAGAGTAAGTGCCATTGATGAGAACAGTTTGTTTTCTGTTTGATAGATATGAAGTGAACCAGGAGAGAGCAATGTCAGAGATGCCAAAAGTATGATGAAGTCTAGAAAGGAGAATACCATGATCAGTGGTATCAAAGGCTGCAGACAGATCAAAGAGTGTGAGGAGAGAGACTTTGCCAGTATCAGTTGCAAGGAGGAGATTGTTGAGAATGTGTAGTAGGGCAGTTTCAGTGCTATGGCACTGGCGGTAGGCTGACTGGAAAGGATTGAGGAGATTGTTGGCAGACAGGTGAGAGTTCAGTTGGTTGAGGACAACTTTTTCAAGCAGTTTTGACAAGAAAGAGAGATTAGAGATAGGCCGGTAATTTTTCAGTTCATTTGGGTCTAAATTGTATTTCTTAGGGAGAGGGTGAACAATAGCAGACTTGAAAGAATCTGGGACAGTTCCAGTTTGAAGAGAAGTGTTGATGATGTCAGTGATGAATGGAGGAGAGTAGGGAGACAGTCAGAGTAGAGAGAACCTGAAAGAGGATCCAGTTCGCAGGTTTTGAACGACATGGATCTGATTGTGTTGAGAATTTCTTCTTGTGAGACTGGGGTAAAAGTAGTAAGAGGTGTGCCAGAGAAGGAAGGGTCAGGTGGGCATTGTATTTTGGTGGTGAAATACTTGGAGAATACAGATGGGAGTTCTTCATTTGTGTGTTTTGTTGGGAGAGGTAAATCTTTTCGCGTGCCAAGGAGATGATTGGTGGTTAGCTATGGCAAAGGGGAATAATCTACACAGCTAGAGAAGAAGAGGTGCAGTACATCAAAAAAAGTACTCAGTGTGTCAGGATACCAGAAGTGGGCCTGGGACATTCCAGGGGGCAAGAAAACCATACCCCACCCCTCCACTGAATGGCCAACCCCTTCGAGAGGGCACGTCTCCATGCCATACGTCAGCGGCGTCACTGAGGCTCTCAGCAGGAAGATCAGGAAGTTGGGAGTCAGTGTCCACGCCAAGCCCACCAACACCATCAGAAGCCAGTTAGTCCACCCCAAAGACAAAACAGACCAGTTAGTCCACCCCAAAGACAAAACAGACAAATTGGACACATCAGGGGTGATATACAAGATAGACTGCCAGGGCTGTGACCATAGTTATATTGGCGAAACTGAGCGCAACTTGCACAAAAGATTAAAAGAACACAAACGTGAGTCCTCTCCAGTGGGAGAACATCTGACCCACACCCAACACCACTTTGAAAAGGACAGTGTGCAAGTTCTCAACAAAGAAGCAAGATGGTTCCAGAGGGGAGTAAAGGAGGCAGTTTACATCGCCGCAAGGAACCCCACCCTCAACCGTGACCGGCAACCTGCCATCGGTGTACTCCTCACTTATTCAGTCGCACTGTCGTGAGTTCGCTCACGGCGGTGCGCACTGAAGCCAGTTCTCAACCCAGCAGTTGCGCTTAAGAAGTCGGCTGGATCGCCGATGAAAGCTACGCAGTAAGTAGCCTTTTTTTGTAACTGAGAGCCAGGTTCAACCAGGTAGCCATTATGAGAATAATCTAGTTTTGCATGTTTGCCTCAACTCTCCCCTACAGGATTAATGTCATCAAGTCGGTTCTTGCGTTTCTGTTCATGTGCCCGATATACTTCAGTTTTCTTTTGTTGATATCTGGGAGCATTTTACGTTGGACAGCTAATTCCTTTAGCACGCTTTCGTTGGTTCTTTTGTCTGTCCATCTAGTTATTTTCTGCTCCCAGCTAGGAACTTTTAGACATATTTAACTTTTAGATATATGCTGCCATATAGATATTAAGTGAATTAAATGTGTTTGTGTTTGTGTGTGTGTGTGTTTGTTTGTTTGTGTGTGTGTGTTTGTGTGTGTGTGTTTGTGTGTGTGTGTTTGGTTGTGTTTGTGTGTCTGTGTGTGTGTGTGTGTGTTTGTGTGGTGTGTGTGTGTGTGTGTGTGTGTGTGTGTGTGTGTGTGTGTGTTGGTGTGTGTTGGTGTGTGTGTGTGTGTGTGTGTGTTTGATTGTGTGTGTGTGTGTGTGTGTGTGTGTGTGTTTTTTGGATTGGTGTGTGTGTGTGTGCTTGGTGTGTGTGTGTGTTTGGTTGTGTGTGTGTGTTGTGTGTGTTTGGTTGTGTATGTGTGTGTGTTTGTGTGTGTTTGGTTGTGTATGTGTGTGTTTTTGTGTGTGTGTGTGTGTGTGTTTGGTTGTGTGTGTGTGTGTTTGTTGTGTTTGTGTGTGTGGTGTGTGTGTGTGTGTGTGTGTGTGTGTGTGTGTGTGTGTGTGGTATGTGTGTGTGCGCGCGTGAGCGAGCGTGTTAGGCATGTTGTTAAATGGTTTTTATTGAGTACATAGGCGAAATGGGAATAGGCGTACTGAGATCGCCGAATTAGGGATAGGCGAATCAAATAGGCGACTCGGAAAAGACAAATCTGGATGATACCTCTCTCTCTCTCTCTCTCTCTCTCTCTCTCTCTCTCTCTCTCTCTCTGTCTTTCTGTCTCTCTCTCTCTCTCTGTCTGTCTCTCTGTCCCTGTCTCTCTCTCTCTCTCTCTCTCTCTCACACACACACACACATACAGACACACAAGCACACAGACAGACACAAACAAACACACACACAAACACACACACACACATACACACACACATATATATATATATACAGACACACAAGCACACAGACAGACACAAACATACACACACACAAACACACACACACACACACACACACACACACACACACACACACACAACACAACCACACGCACACACACATTAGAACAACTATTATATTCATATGTCCTTTAACCCTAACTGGGTCATAGAGACCACAGCATGTAAACGAAAATCCAACGGGATTAATCATATAATATGAAGGCAAAAAAAATTAACCCTTTGACTCCCACACCCTGTCCATCAGCATCCTACATTGCCAACCATGCTAGCAAAGCAAAAACTTAACCCTTTGACTCCACACCCTGTCTACCAACATCCTACATTGCCAACCATGCTAGCAAAGCAAAAACCTTAACCCTTTGACTCCCTCTCCCTCTCCACCAGTTTCCTGCAGGAAGCTGGTGGATAGGGTGCGGAAGTCAAAGGGTTAAGTTTTTGCAGTCGGTGGATAAGGTGCGGAAGTCAAGGGGTTAAGTTTTTGCAGTCGGTGGATAGGGTGCTGGAGTCAAAGGGTTAGTTCAACAATAAAACTGAATTCAACAGAAAAACTACGTCCTTTCTGATTTAGTTCAACAGGAAAAAAAACAACCAACAACAAAACATTTACTTGAATTCGTCTTACGATCGACTATTCAAGCGTTCAAAAGACAACTACACAATTTTAGAAAATTTGACAAATTTTGCTAATTTCAGTTTATCTTTTTTTTTTTTTCTCCTTCCACAAATGAAGTTATACAACGAGAACACTGATTTGACGGACAGATATTATTGTGGAATAAACTTCTGACGATCATCACGGAATTTGACAACATTCGAAAATAAAGTGAAACTCGATGCTTAAGGCGTCGTCAGCACAAAAGTTAATATTCTGCTTAATCTGTCTACTCCTTTGAGTCTTCCTAATTCAATTTCTAGCTTACGAAAGCTTCATCGATATTTAATCAAAGGAAAAATAAATAAATATCTGGCAACTGTGCTATACATTTCTCCATTGTATATTGGGTTTCACAAATGCCTATCAGTTAACATCAGAAAGAGAGTTCTTAAATGTTATATCGAACCGATAATGTTATACGGTTGTGAGGCATGGACAGTCAACAAGCAAAGCCAGAACAAGATTGAGGCAGCCGAGATGTGGTTTCTAAGAAGAATGTTGAGAGTTCCATGGACAGCAAAGAAAACAAACCCAGACAGTCTTGATGGAAGCAGACACCAGAAGATCATTGATAAGGAAGATTAGGAAAAGACAGGCAACATTTATAGGACATTTTATGAGGAATGGGAATTACAGCACCTGGTCACAACAGGAAAGCTGGAGGGAAAGAGAGCACCAGATAGACCCGGGAGAAAATATTGGACTGACTTGCAGGGTGGCTGAGGACAGAGAGGGTGGAAAATGTGCTTGTGGCAACAAGGGATAGATACATATGAAGGGCCATGATCGCCAACGCCATGCGGCAGGGCACATGATGTTGATGATGAAACTGGGTTTGAAATTTCGACATAATAAGCATTCAATGCTGGTTTCCAAAGCTCTCTTCCAGATTTGCTGGAAATAATCTTGGAGCGAGTGAGGAACATTTTTTACAAAACGTGTATGCGTTTCCAAAACTTTGAGAATCTCAAGCAAAACCAAAACCCGTATAAATATATTTTTTAATATGACCTATCCAGTATGAACGGTATGTGTTTTTTTTTTACGTGTAAATCAT
>JAPXFY010000030.1:7600614-7603114 GCA_030674185.1 Monoplex corrugatus | reverse complement strand
CCATCATTCTGGTGGTGTCAGCTTACTGTTTCATAGGTCCACTGGCCTGTTGGCTGTCCGTCTTAATGTTTCCATCATTCTGGTGGTGTCAGCTTACTGTTTCATAGGTCCACTGGCCTGTTGGCTGTCCGTCTTAATGTTTCCATCATTCTGGTGGTGTCAGCTTACTGTTTCATAGGTCCACTGGCCTGTTGGCTGTCCGTCTTAATGTTTCCATCATTCTGGTGGTGTCAGCTTAATGTTTCATAGGTCCACTGGCCTGTTGGCTGTCCATCTTAATGTTTCCATCATTCTGGTGGTGTCAGCTTACTGTTTGATAGGTCCACTGGCCTGTTGGCTGTCCATCTTAATGTTTCCATCATTCTGGTGGTGTCAGCTTACTGTTTCATAGGTCCACTGGCCTGTTGGCTGTCCATCTTAATGTTTCCATCATTCTGGTGGTGTCAGCTTACTGTTTCATAGGTCCACTGGCCTGTTGGCTGTCTATCTTAATTGTTTCCATCATTCTGTGGTGTCAGCTTACTGTTTCATAGGTCCACTGGCCTGTTGGCTGTCCGTCTGAATGTTTCCATCATTCTGGTGGTGTCAGCTTACTGTTTCATAGGTCCACTGGCCTGTTGGCTGCCCGTCTGAATGTTTCCATCATTCTGGTGGTGTCAGCTTACTGTTTCATAGGTCCACTGGCCTGTTGACTGCCCATCTTAATGTTTCCATCATTCTGGTGGTGTCAGCTTACTGTTTCATAGGTCCACTGGCCTGTTGACTGCCTATCTTAATGTTTCCATCATTCTGGTGGTGTCAGCTTACTGTTTCATAGGTCCACTGGCCTGTTGGCTGCCTATCTTAATGTTTCCATCATTCTGTGGTGTCAGCTTACTGTTTCATAGGTCCACAGGCCTGTTGGCTGCCTATCTTAATGTTTCCATCATTCTGTGGTGTCAGCTTACTGTTTCATAGGTCCACTGGCCTGTTGGCTGCCTATCTTAATGTTTCCATCATTCTGTGGTGTCAGCTTACTGTTTCATAGGTCCACTGGCCTGTTGGCTGTCCGTCTGAATGTTTCCATTATTCTGGTGGTGTCAGCTTACTGTTTCATAGGTCCACTGGCCTGTTGGCTGTCCGTCTTAATGTTTCCATCATTCTGGTGGTGTCAGCTTACTGTTTCATAGGTCCACTGGCCTGTTGGCTGCCCGTCTGAATGTTTCCATCATTCTGGTGGTGTCAGCTTACTGTTTGATAGGTCCACTGGCCTGTTGGCTGTCCGTCTGAATGTTTCCATTATTCTGGTGGTGTCAGCTTACTGTTTGATAGGTCCACTGGCCTGTTGGCTGTCCGTCTGAATGTTTCCATCATTCTGGTGGTGTCAGCTTACTGTTTCATAGGTCCACTGGCCTGTTGGCTGCCCGTCTGAATGTTTCCATCATTCTGGTGGTGTCAGCTTATTGTTTGATAGGTCCACTGGCCTGTTGGCTGTCCATCTTAATATTTCCATCATTCTGGTGGTGTCAGCTTATTGTTTGATAGGTCCACTGACCTGTTGGCTGCCCATCTTAATATTTCCATCATTCTGGTGGTGTCAGCTTGCTGTTTCATAGGTCCACTGGCCTGTTGGCTGTCCGTCTGAATGTTTCCATCATTCTGGTGGTGTCAGCTTACTGTTTGATAGGTCCACTGACCTGTTGGCTGGCCATCTTAATATTTCCATCATTCTGGTGGTGTCAGCTTATTGTTTGATAGGTCTACTGGCCTGTTGGCTGCCCATCTTAATGTTTCCATCATTCTGGTGGTGTCAGCTTACTGTTTCATAGGTCCACTGGCCTGTTGGCTGCCCATCTTAATGTTTCCATCATTCTGGTGGTGTCAGCTTACTGTTTGATAGGTCCACTGGCCTGTTGGCTGTCCATCTCAATGGAGCCGTAAATGTGTTATTCATTTGTTATTTCCGGTTCCCGTGTGCTTAAAACTGGCAGCCATTTTGATTCAGAGTTCTGGCCTGGTTTCAAGAATTCTAACACACGGGTTTTTTTGTTTGTTTGTTTTTGTTTTTGTTTTTGTTGATGTCATTGTTGTTTTTGTTTAAAGCCCAGCCGACTGTGTAGAGCCATATCAGGGCTATAACCCTTTCAAAAGAGACACACTACTTCAACAGGGGGGGGGGGGGGAAGCAACAGAAAGTTAAGGATGCATATCAATGCATTCACACACATAATCTAAGGAGATCCTTTGGCGTTGACCACTCCGTCCAGGTTATCATACAAGGGATTCAAAAATAAAACACCTGAATACAAATTTAAACATTACTAAGGACTCTAAAACTTATACAAAAACGGGCCTCAATTACCCAAAATTGCCTCCGTATATCACTTTTCCCTAGAGCTAAAATGCATTGAATACATGTATCCAATTATCAATCTGAATCGCAAGTATGTAAGACTTTATCGAACACATACAGGTGAATGGACCAGCAAGGCAGAAAATGATAGGAAGAAATCACAGAAAG
>JAPXFY010000030.1:7595614-7598114 GCA_030674185.1 Monoplex corrugatus | reverse complement strand
AGCCGGTTAGAGCCGAAAAATCCCACAATGATATATTTTTGAAGGGGCTGATGGGGATTCGAACGCACAGCTTTCCAGTCGGTAGTCCGTTGCGTTAACCACTACACCACGGCGACTGGTCAGTAGGAAGGTTTTCTGTCGTGTAATGAATGATGAATAATTCAGTTCATATTGTCTCGAGATAGATTCCATCTTTGGGGTGAACAAAGAAGAAAGAAAAAAAGAAAGATCAA
The DNA here is from genome assembly GCA_030674185.1 of Monoplex corrugatus. Classification (NCBI taxonomy): domain Eukaryota; kingdom Metazoa; phylum Mollusca; class Gastropoda; order Littorinimorpha; family Ranellidae; genus Monoplex; species Monoplex corrugatus. Next base: position 7,597,881 of record JAPXFY010000030.1, on the reverse strand, counting down.
AAGAAATCCGTTTAAGATAAGCAGGTATGTGTTGACAACTATTCACCCCACCTCATCATCATCAGGTGCCCTGCCGCATGGCGTTGGCGACCATGGACTTCCAACCATCTCTATCTCTCGTTGCCCCTAGCATCTTCCCCACCCTCCTCATCCCCAGCCACTCTGCAAGTCCGTCCAGCATTCTCTCCCTGGGTCTACCTGGTGCTCTCTTTCCCTCCAGCTTTCCCGTTGTGACCAGGTGCTCCAAATCCCCCTTCCTCATAAAATGGCCTATAAATGTTGCTTGTCTTTTCCTAATCTTCCCTATGAGTGATCTACTTGTTCTGCCTCCATCAAGACTGTCTCGTTTGTTTTCTTTGCTGTCCATGGAACTCTCAACATTCTTCCGAGAAACCACATCTCGGCAGCCTCAATCTTGCTCTGGCTTTGCTTGCTGACTGTCCACGCCTCGCATATCCGTACAACAGTATTGGCTCTATATAACAGTCAAGAACTCTCTTCCTGATGTTAATTGATAGGCATTTGTTGGTAAGAATGCTTGTCATCTTCTTGAATGTTGTTTTGGCTTGGCCGATTCTGTCAGCTAACGAATAAAAACAAACACATAAATGTAATAGAAAAAAGGAAGCAGAAATAAAGGGCTGGAGCTAAACAGCAAGAAGACTGAAGTCATGGTCGTCAGTAAAAAAAAAAAAGAAAGAAAAAAGAAATTCTCTCATGCAAAATAACAACAAATGGCACAACCTTGAGACAGGTTGATAAGTCAAATTCTCTGATGACACCACTATGGAAGGTCTTATATCAAACAGTGATGAGACAATGTACAGGAAAGAGGTTGCGAACATGGTTGACTGGTGTGCTGCAAACAACCTAGAACTTAATGTATCTAAAACTAAAGAAATGATAATCGACTTCCGCAAAAACAAACCAGTACTACCCCCATTGTCAGTGAAAGGCCAAACAGTTGAACAGGTTAAATCATTCAAATTTCTCGGCCTGCACATCTCTAACAAGGTCACTTGGGATGTAAATACATCAGAAATCTGCAAGAAAGCGCATCAGAGACTGTATTTCCTACGTCAACTTAAAAAGCTTAGATTAACCACGCCAATAATGACACAGTTTTATCGCTCTGTCATTGAGAGTGTACTCACATTCTCAAATACTGTCTGGTATGGGAGTGCGTCCAGTAACAACAAGAAAAGACTCAACAGGGTTGTAAAGACCGCCTCCAAAATTGTAGGATGTGAGCTCCCATCTATCGACAATATCTTTCGGGAGCGTGTGACACGCAAAGCAAGGTCTATTGTATCTGATAAACTGCACCCAGCCAACCCTCTGTTCCAACTTCTTCCTTCCGGCAAAAGATTCCGCAGTATTAAGTGTAAATCCAACCGATTGAAGCACAGCTTTTTCCCCACTGCTGTAAAGATGCTGAATGATTTGTGACACTGTCTTCTTCATCCATTGCTCCTTTTATCTGACACCCCTGCTTCTGCTTTCTACTCTCTTCTTCCCCGGCCCCCCCTCCCCACCACCCTCCCCCCTCCTTAGTTATTCCCTCCTCCTTTCTGAGTGTAAGGGCTGCTCATCTGTTGATGTTTTCTGTCAAGTTATATTTATATCATACTAGCAAATTTCATGTCTTGTTTACAAGCATTATTATCTGTATGATTATATATTGTTTTTGATGCACGGGTGGCTGTGCACGCCCAGGCATGTGTGAGTACCTGAAGTGTTTTTGATCAAGTATTTTTCATATTATGTATTGTTCATGTTGTCACATGTCTTGTATGCATGGCGAGAGTGTGTTACGCAAAACCAAATCAAATTCCTTTGTTAATTCATTGGTTAATAAATAGTCTGAGTCTGAGTCTGAGTTTAAATACCTGGGAACGGTCATCTCACCAGACGGCAGATGTACATCAGAAATAGCCAGCAGAATGGGCCAAAGCTAAAACGGCATTCAAGAAGATGAAAAGCATTCTTACCAACAAATGCCTATCAATTAACATCAGGAAAAGACTTCCTCAAGAGTTATAATTATAGAATTGATACTGTAGTGTGGATGTGAAGCCAACGCACGGAACAAGACTGAGGCTGCTGAAATGCGGTTTCTAAGAAGAATGTTAATAATAATAATTACAATATTTATATAGCGCAAAATCTTGATAAAATCAAATCTAAGCGCTGAAACAGACACACACACGCACGCACGCACGCACGCACGTACGCACGCACACACACGCACGACACACACACACACA
>JAPXFY010000030.1:7570614-7573114 GCA_030674185.1 Monoplex corrugatus | reverse complement strand
ACACATACATAAACACACACATTCACACACACATACCATACACTTACACACATACACACACATACACACACACAGACACACACACATACACACACACAGACACACACACATACACACACATACACACACATACACACACACACATGCACACACACAGACACGCACACACACACATACATATACACACACATGCACACACACACACAACATACACACACACACACGCACACACACATACACACATACACCCACATACACACACATATATACACACACGCACACATACACACACACATCACACCACACAACACACACACACACACACACACACACACACACACACACACACACAACACACACACACACACAAACACACACACATACACACACATACACACACATACACACACACAGACACACACACATACACACACACAGACACACACACATACACACACATACACACACACACATGCACACACACAGACACGCACACACACACATACATATACACACACATGCACACACACACACACACATACACACACACGCACACACACATACACACATACACCCACATACACACACATATATACACACACGCACACATACACACACACATCACACCACACAACACACACACACACACACACACACACACACAAACACACACACACACACAAACACACACACATACACACACATACACACACACAAAACAATCACACACATACACACTCACACACAAACACACACACATACACACACACATACACACATACACACACACAAACAAACACACACATACACACAAACACACACACACACAAAGAGAAAAAAAAGGGGGTGGGTGGGGAGTGGGTGGAAGTTTGAATGTACGAAGGGGAACAATTACAATTAATAATTCAGAACAACGAATTAACAGTGTCAAATAATAAACATACAACAATTAATTAACTCTTCACAACAATCTGCCAGCAGGGGATCTGAGAATCAGCTGGACTATCGAAGCAAAATCATTATTTTTTGTTGTAAAGGATATCTCTAGAGTCAGTACATGAAAAATCGAGATTGTTATTTCTATACGTCGTAAGTAAGATAGGACATTCAAAGAGCAAATGGTGGATGGATAATGCCTTTGAACAAATACATACATTTTTTGTGTATATTATTTTGTTTTCCAAGAGTTAAGCCTTAGTTTGTAAGCCTTAGTTTCTGCTTCGATCTCCCCCTCTCTTATCCTGTCTCCCCCTCCCTATTGATCACTGGCTGCCATTTTCTACCGTAAAGTTTGGGCTATTGGGCGCACCGGTATATAAGGCGCACCCACTAAATTATAGAAAAATCTTAACTATATTCACACGTAAGCCACACTGGTTTATAAGCCACACTTTTTCAATGGCCAGGTCGATTGCCTTCAACTCGAAGGCTGCTTCGTAGACAGTACGTCGCATTTTCGGAATGATGAAGGTGTACGCTTGAGCAGAGCAGATCTGAATACTGATCGAAATGCTTCAATGTGTGCGGATTTGATTTAAAAACGTGAACAATTAACAGTTAACACTTTAACGTGAAGAGTTAACACTTTAACATGGAGCTCACCAGAAAATTCATGAACGGTAAACACGATAGTGGTGAGTTGTTAAAAATATGCCAGAACATTACACTCCTGGGATCGGGGAAAATCTGCAAATAAGCCGCATCGTTTTTTAAGCCGCAGGGGTTAAAGCTGGGGGCAAAAGTCGCGGCTTATAGCCCAAATTTTATGGGAACTCTCATGCAAAGATTGCATACGCAAGCCCTTCGTCTATTCTGTATCAAGGAGAAGAATGGCAGAATGGTTCAGACGTTCGCCTACCAACAACTACACTCCAGGTTCCAGGTTTCGCTCCCCGTAGAGGCTTCGACATTTCTCCTCAGTTTGACCGGAAAATCTAACTGAACATCTAGTCCTTCGGAAGGGGGACGCAAAACGAGTCGGACCAGTGTACCTTCTGGCCCGGGCACGCTAAAGATCCCACGGCAGTTGGAAATCGTGAAGAGCAGGGCATTTGCCCAACATCCCTGGTATAAAACATTGGAGAGATAGGGTTGAATGCCCAGCTCCCCCCTAACCCCTTGAAGACTATTTAGCCTTTCTTTCCTTTCTGAAGTCTTGGTCAGATCAAAAAAAAAATTGGTGGCGCCCCACTGCGGCGACACGTTTTTGAAGGGGAGAGCAGCCCGAGTTTCGCATGGTTAAAAAAATTCATTGTGACAAAACAAATGAATATGAAAACGCATATGAATATAACAGCAGACGCCCAAGAAAGACAGACAGCACATTGTGGTCTTCCTGCCTCCACCACTCACATCCTACAGCGCATTCAAAACAATGCTGCACGCCTTGTACTCAAAAAGAAAAAAGCTGACCACATATCTCCTCTCCTGGCACAACTTCACTGGCTCCCTGTATCAAAGCGCATACAGTACAAACTAGATACCATGTGCTACAAAAGCC
>JAPXFY010000030.1:7558114-7560614 GCA_030674185.1 Monoplex corrugatus | reverse complement strand
TACATACATACAACTACACACATACATACACTACATACATACATACATACAACATACATACATACATACATACATACCATACACATACACACACACTACATACATACAACACAACAACATACATACATACATACATACATACATACATACATACACATACTACATACATACATACACACACAACATACATACAACATACATCATACATTACATACATACATACCCATACAACATACATACATACATACATACATACATACATACAACATACATACATACATACATACATCACATACATACAATACATACATACATACATACATACATACATACATACATACATACATACATACATACATACCATACACATACATACACATACATACATACATACACATACATACATACATACATACATACATACATACATACATCACATACATCACATACATACATACATACATACATAACATACATACATACATACATACTACATACATACATACATACATACATACATACATACTACATCACATACATACATACATACATACATACATACATACATACAACATACATACATACATAATACAACTACATACATACAACATACATACACACATACATACACTACATACATACAATACATACATACATACATACATACATACATACATACATACATACATACAATAACATACATACATACATACATACATACATACACATACAACACTACATACATCACATACACTACATACACATACATACATACACCATACATACATACATATACATACACTACATACAACATACATACATACATAAACAAACATATCAAATAAAATAAAACCAATAGAAAATAAGAAAAAATATAATTTTTTAAATCCCACAATAACGTTTTCACCGATGAGAATTCGAACCCACGAACCACCAAGTAGTAGTCCATTACTTAACCACTACACCATGGTGTACCAGTGCTTGTAGTTATTCTGGATCTTGGCACCAACAATGTGATTCATTGTTATATGCAATTTCTGGCTACATGTAAATGTAATTAAGCGGTGCTATAGGAACCATTCGCCTTGGTGTAGTGTTTAAGACAACAGAACTACGGACATGAAGGTTTGTGGGTTCGAATCCCCATCCTGTCGAAATCGTTTTGCAAAGTTTTTTTCGGCTCCAATCGGCTCCTACCCAGAGTTGAGCGTGCTATGGGCTCATTGGGAAGACTGAAACCAACGCAGTCGAGTCTCATCCACTTCACGGATGCGTCATTGAGGGTGTTGCTGAAATCGTCTGACCAACACCGCAGGTGTCGACATCTCTTGAGCCTGCTGAAATCTCCTAACCAACACTGCAGTTGCCTGTATCTCTCGGTTCTGGTTGACACCAGGATATGTTGTTACGACAGTAAGCGTCGAGCACAGACCTTTCGCAAAGTTTCAGTTTCAATTTCTCAAGATGACGTCTCCGCGCTCGGAATGAATTCATATGTACTAACGTCACAGGTGCCATGTGATGGAGAAGATCCAGAATGATCACGGCACAAACCTTAAACCTGCACATAAACCCACGAGCTGGCCAGGTCCTGGTCTTTAAAGTCTCAATCGAAGATGTGGAACTCTGTAGCATTATGAATATCATCCTCATCGCCATCGTCATCATCATAGCTTTGTAAAAACTGTACCAGCTTTAGTGGCCATGAAGGTGAAGTATAAAATATGTGTGTGGGGGAGGGGGGGGGGGCAGGGCCGAAATGAAACTGCCCAAATGCGATCATCTTTTAGAAAAACAGTGGCGATAAAGATTGTCCTGCAACTCAAAACAAGGTCGCGGGCAGTGCGGTGATAATGGTACAAACCTCTGTATTCTCGTGTTAACTTTTTTCTTTTGTCCCATTTTCCACACCACCATAATGACCACATAAGCTGGGACAGTTTTACAAAGCTCACTTCAGTTCAGTTCATATTGCTTATAGCCCAGCCGACCACTAGAGCCATATCAGGGCTAACACCACGTCAAAAAAACACACACACACAAAACCCGTTAAGATCAAAGACAACAGTTAAAAACCATGCTCACCATTAACCCTGCAAGTCTAAAATGCCATTAAAGAAAAACAGACGTAAAATCGCATCAAGTGAAATCTATTGATCTCTTATAAAAACTGAAAAACTGCATCAGGAGGGACGTCTCGGAAGAGGTTCTTTAAGGAGTCCGCCGTGTAGTGCTTTTGTCTCACATCGTACAAGTCCTAGCAATCGAGGAGGAGGTGTCGGATGCTCAACGGCTCATCACACGGTATACACCATGGTGCTTCTTCATTTTTTGAAAGTACGAATGAGTGTAGGATGTGTGACCCATGCGTAATCTACATAACACTGTCTCTTTCTTACGGTTTCCTGCAGCAGATGGGGAGAATTTCTTTCAGGCTAGGGTGGATTTGGAAAAGTTTATTATCTGTCTGTTCATTCCAGTCCTCCTGCCATAGACTTCT
>JAPXFY010000030.1:7548114-7553114 GCA_030674185.1 Monoplex corrugatus | reverse complement strand
CCCATCTTAACATCATTGTTGTTCTGGTGGTGTTAGTATAGGATTAGATAAGTCCCCCCCCCCCCCCCCATTAAAACTGGCCTTCTCACTGTCCCATCTTAACATCATTGTTGTCTGGTGGTGTCAGTAATAGGATTAGATAAGTTCCCCCATTAAAACTGGCCTTCTCATCGTCCCATCTTAACATCATTGTTGTTCTGGTGGTGTCGGTATAGGATTAGATAAATCCCCCCATTAAAACTGGCCTTCTCACTGTCCCATCTTAACATCATTGTTGTTCTGGTGGTGTCGGTATAGGATTAGATAAATCCCCCCATTAAAACTGGCCTTCTCATGTCCCATCTTAACATCATTGTTGTTCTGGTGGTGTCAGTATAGGATTAGATAAGTCCCCCCATTAAAACTGGCCTTCTCATCGTCCCATCTTAACATCATTGTTGTTCTGGTGGTGTCAGTATAGGATTAGATAAGTCCCCCCATTAAAACTGGCCTTCTCATCGTCCCATCTTAACATCATTGTTGTTCTGGTGGTGTCAGTATAGGATTAGATAAGTCCCCCCATTAAAACTGGCCTTCTCACTGTCCCATCTTAACATCATTGTTGTTCTGGTGGTGTCGTATAGGATTAGATAAGTCCCCCCCTTTAAAACTGGCCTTCTCACTGTCCCATCTTAACATCATTTTGTTCTGGTGGTGTCAGTATAGGATTAGATAAGTCCTCCCATTAAAACTGGCCTTCTCATCGTCCCATCTTAACATCATTGTTGTTCTGGTGGTGTCAGTATAGGATTAGATAAGTCCCCCCCCCCCTTCCCCCACTTCCCTGGGATGGTTATCCCCATCGGCCATATCACTGAGGTGAGTGTTGACGTAAAAACTAAACCAAGCCAAACCAACCAAACCTAAAGCAACAGAATACTACTACTACTACTACTACTACTATACTACTACTACTACTGATAATATGAAGAAGAAGGAGAAGAAATAAAAGAAGGAGGAGGAGGAGAAGAAGAAGAAGAAGGAGAAGATGATGAGATGATGATGATGATGATGATGATGATGATGATGATGATGATGACGACGACGACGATGATGATGATGATGATGATGGACGACGACGACGATGACGATGACGATGATGACGATATGATGATGATGACGACGACGACGACGATGATGATGATGACGACGACGACGATGATGGTGATGATGATGATGACAATGAAAAAGGAGAAAAAGAAGAAGAACAACAACAACAACAACAAGAACAAAAGGTAGAAGAACAAGAACAAGGACAAGAACAAACACAAGAACAAGAACAACAAGAAGAAAATCAAGAAAAACAAGAAGAACAAGAACTTGTGCACTTTAGAGAATCACTTGAGTCTGTTCATTTGTTTTCTTTTGAAAGTTTCTTTGTTCGTTGTTTGTTGTTTGTTTGTTTATTTGTTCGAGTCGGACGAAAATAACATCAGATCTGCTTCAAAAGAGGTAAACAAAAAAGCGTTGTCCAAGTTCAAAGACTTCCAAAATAACGATGATAACTTTAATGAAGCAGTTTCCAAAGAGGCTCTTTGCATGATAAAAAAAAAAAAGTGGTCACCTTTTTGATATCCTTCATAATAATGATAACAAGAAGAAGAAGAAGAAGAAGAAGAACAACAACAACAACAATAGTAATAAATAATAATAATAAGATGAACAAAAAGTAGAAGAAGAAAAAGGATGATGATGATGATGATGATGATGATGATGATGATGATGATGATGAGATGATGATGACGATGATGACGATGATGATGATGATGATGATGATGATGATGATGATGATAACGATGACGATGACGATGACGATGACGATGATGATGTCAAGGCCATATCAGGGCTATAACCGTTTCAAAACATACAAAATGTCAACAGGAAAAAAAAAAAAAAAGAAAAATAAGTACATATGTCAATGCATTCGCGCACATAATCTAAGGACATTGCCCCTGGCGTTGACCACCCCGTCCAATTGATCGCACAAGGGATTTAAAAAACAAACCTCGATGCAAATTGAAACTTAACTAATGACAATAAAGCAGACATAAGAACGGGCCTAAATTACCTAAAATTGCTTCCGCATACCCATCCTCCCTAGAGCCAAAAATGCACTTAATACATGTATCCAATTATCAACCCTAAAAAAAAGTACGTAAGACTTTATCGAACACATACAGATGAACGGACCAGCAAGGCAGAAAACGATAGGAAGAAATGGCAAAAAGCTAAAGAACAAGACAGAAACAAAGAGAGTGACAGAAAAGAGGAAATTTCTAGGCACAGAATTTCCAGAAGGTGGGGATATTTCCAGAAGGTGGGGAGTAGATGTCGCACCAGCAGGCAGCAAAAGTGTGCGTGGTGTTTTACAGTGATTTTATCGTGGTTCTATTTGATTTTATGCATTGAATTTTGTATCAGTTTGTTGCTTTAAATCCCGACACACGGTGATGTAAATATTTTTTTTAAATTTTGAATATTTTACCAGATAATCTGATTTCAAAGTTTTTAACCTCTTTTCATCATTTTAATTCAGCCGCTCAAGTCGGACATTTTATCTGTGAACTGTGTTTACATTTTAGCCTACTGTGTTCGCCCAACGCTAACAGCTTTCCCAAACCTTTGTTTCTCTGGTTTTAAGTGTTGTGAACTGACCAACCCACACACCAACCTGCAAGTATCTTCCTCTCCTGACTGGCTCGCAATTATGGACCCGTCTTTTATAAAACAAATTGGACTGACACTTTTTAAAAACAGGAAGTGCTACCTCGGTGGAGGCGTCTACCAGCGCATACGAACACTGGGGCTGTGTGCTAAGCCCCGCACTGCGCGATCCTGTCGTGGTGGACGTCTCCACCGACTTTGGCACAATCTGCCTCCTGCTGTGCCAGTCCGACACCACTTTTCGTCTTCTGCTTCTTCGTCTCCTCCACTGCCCCTGCACTCGATCTTGCTGCTGCAAACTTCGTCTCCTCCTCTGCCGTCTTCGCCTTCGCCTTCTGTCCCGCCGGTGCCGCCTTCGCCTTCTGTCCCGCCGGTGCCGCCTTCACCTTCTGTCCCGCCGCCGCCCCTGCCTTCATTCGTCTTCTGTCCCGCTGGGCTGCCTACCTGTTCTGTCCCATGTGCCACTTCGTCTTCTGTCCTGCGGGTGCCTCCTTCGTCTTCTGTCCCGTCGTTGCTGCCTTCATCTTCTGCCCCGCTGGTGTCGCCTTCATCTTCTGTCCCGTCGGTGCTGCCTTCGTCTCCACCTCGGCAGCCGCATTGTGATAAACTAAAACTATGCCTTTTTAACGCTCAGTCAACATGCATTGATGGCAAAGCCGATGTCATTGCTGACTTTATCGCAGATGAGCATGTTGACATTGCTTTTATCACCGAAACATGGCTTAACCCCTTGGTCATGAACCTATACATGCAGTCTCACTCCGAGTGGTTACAGGCTTGCTTCTTTCCATCGCTCATCCCGAGGCGGTGGTATCGCCAACCTCTACAACGACTCACTCCATTCCCGCCTGTCTTTCTCGCAGTCTCTGCCTTTCTCCCATCCTTCTTTCGAGCACGTTGAAGTATCCTTCCATCCACCCCTCACCCCATCACCTTCTCCTGTGTCTATCGACCTCCACCTAGCTCTGCCAACAAGCTCACCACATCCATGTTTCTCTCTGACTTTGATCAACTTCTTGATTACTACTGCCTCTTACCTGGAAATCTCATCATTCTAGGTGACATCAATGTCCACTATGACAACACTCACCGTTATGACACAAGACATATCATCAACTCTCTGTCCAATCACAATATGACTCAACACATTTCTGAACCAACCCATCAAAAAGATCACATTCTTGACTGGATCATTTCTCGTGATCACCACAATTCAGCTACTGACAACTGCTTAGTTCTTTCTACCCATCTAACTTCAGCCCTTCCATCTGACCACTCTGCAATTCTCTGTTCTCTTGACATTCCTCCTCCCCGTACCATGCGCACAGTGACTCGACGCAATCTCAAATCTATCGACCTCTCCACATTTTCATCTGATGCCTTCCGTCTCCTTTCTGAAAAGTCACATAACCTTGCCGATGAATTCTATACTACTCTCCACCATCTTCTGGACACTCATGCTCCAACCACAACCCGTCTTTTACCTGACCGCCCCCCTACCCCCTGGCTCACTCATAAGATTGCCTGTGCAAAACGTCCCCGCCGCAGAGCAGAGCGCCGCTGGCGCAAATCCAAACTCACTGTACATAGGCAACTTTTCCAAGCCTCTAAAACAAAAGTATCCACCCTCATTGCATCTGCAAAAACAAGCTATTTCCAAAATCCTGAATGCCTCTTCTTCAAAAGAACTCCTTACAACCATGAATCATCTCCTTGGCACACGAAAAGATTTACCTCTCCCAACAAAACACACAAATGAAGAACTCCCATCTGTATTCTCCAAGTATTTCACCACCAAAATACAAACTCTTCGTGACAGGCTTGACAGGACACCCTGTCAACCATGCCCACCTGACCCTTCCTTCTCTGGCACACCTCTTACTACTTTTACCCCAGTCTCACAAGAAGAAATTCTCAACACAATCAGATCCATGTCGTTCAAAACTTGCGAACGGGATCCTCTTCCAGGTTCTCTCTACTCTGACTGTCTCCCTACTCTCCTCCCATTCATCACTGACATCATCAACACTTCTCTCCAAACTGGAACTGTCCCAGATTCTTTCAAGTCTGCTATTGTTCACCCTCTCCTCAAGAAACTACAATTTAGACCCAAATGAACTGAAAAATTACCGGCCTATCTCTAATCTCTCTTTCTTGTCAAAACTGCTTGAAAAAGTTGTCCTCAACCAACTGAACTCTCACCTGTCTGCCAACAATCTCCTCAATCCTTTCCAGTCAGCCTACCCAATGCCATAGCACTGAAACTGCCTTGCTACACATTCTCAACAATCTCCTCC
>JAPXFY010000030.1:7533114-7540614 GCA_030674185.1 Monoplex corrugatus | reverse complement strand
AAAGAATGGAAGACAGAATGAAATAGAGAGAATGGAAGAGAGAATGGCAGACAGAATGGAAGAGAGAAAGAATGGCAGACAGAATGGAAGAGAGAAAGAATGGAAGACAGTATGAAATAGAGAGAATGGAAGAGAGACAGAATGGAAGAGAGAATGGAAGAGAGACAGAATGGAAGAGAGAATGGAAGAGAGACAGAATGGAAGAGAGACAGAATGGAAGACAGAATGGAATAGAGATAATGGAAGACAGAATGGAATAGAGAGAATGGAAGAGAGAATGGCAGACAGAATGGAAGAGAGAAAGAATGGAAGACAGAATGAAATAGAGAGAATGGAAGAGAGAATGGCAGACAGAATGGAAGAGAGAAAGAATGGAAGACAGAATGAAAATAGAGAGAGAATGGAAGAGAGACAGAATGGAAGACAGAATGGAATAGAGAGTAATGGAAGACAGAATGGAATAGAGAGAATGGAGAGAGAGAATGGCAGACAGAATGGAAGAGAGAAAGAATGGAAGACAGAATGAAATAGAGAGAATGGAAGAGAGAATGGCAGACAGAATGGAAGAGAGAAAGAATGGAAGACAGAATGAAATAGAGACAGAATGGAAGAGAGACAGAGTGGAAGAGAGAATGGAAGAGAGAATGGCAGACAGAATGGAAGAGAGAAAGAATGGAAGAGAGAAAGAATGGAAGACAGAATGAAATAGAGAGAGAATGGAAGAGAGAATGGAAGAGAAACAGAATGGAAGAGAAAGAGAGACAGAATCGAATAGAGAGAGAGGGACTGAGGGAAAGAGAGAGAGAGAGAGAAGGACAGACAGACAGATAGACAGACAGAGAAAGAGATAATGGGTGAGAAAGAGGTAGACAGATAGACAGATAAATAGATAGATAGATAGATAGATAGATAGATAGACAGACAGATAGATAGATGGATAGATAAATAGATAGACAGATAGAGAGATAGATAGATACATGTAGACAGATAGATAGACAGACAGACAGATAGATAGATAGATAGATAGATGGATAGATAAATAGATAGAGAGATAGATAGATAGATAGATACATGTAGACAGATAGATAGATAGACAGACAGATGGATAGATAGATAGATAGATAGATAGATAGATAGATAGATAGATAGATAGATAGACAGATAGATAGATAGACAAACAGAATGACAGAGAAAGAATGAAAGAGAAAGAGAGAAAGAGAGAGAGAGAGAGATACAAATAGACTGATAGAGACAGACGGACAAACAGACAGACAGAGACATAGATAGATAGATAGACAAGACAGATGGTTAGTTAGGGAGGAGAGAGAGAGAGGAGAGAGAGAGAGAGAGAGAGAGAAAACAGAGAGAGAGATAGGTGGATAAACAGAGATAGATAAAGAGAGAGAGCAGAGAGAGAGAGAGATGGAGATGGACAGATGAACAGACAGACAGACAGAGATACAGAAACAGATATATAAATAAACAGACAGATTCTTGGATAAAGTGATAAACGGTTGATGGAAAGACATAGACGGATAGAGAGTTAGATCTACCCATAGAAAGATAGACATCACATCCATAGACCCACATGCACTCACCCGCTCACACAGAAACACAGACACGCATCATCATCGTCAGCAGCAGCAGCAGCAGCATCATTACTATCATCATCTTCATCATCATCGTCGTCGTTGTCGCGGTCATAATCATCACCATCATCTTAATGAGCTATCTATTGTTAGGGTGATATACCAGTAACCCTGACATTTTAAGAATGACAAAAATACCAGTTTAGAAATTAAAGCCAAAGATGTCATGAAAAATTAGAGTCCAAATGATTTCAGAAAAACAAGTATCGACTTCCAAATAGAAAATAAAGAATTTGCAAAAATGGTTTTAAAAACAAATGTAATCTTAGTTCAAAACTTCAAATTTTCGAAAATTCTTACAAAAACAGAACACACACACACACACACACACACACACACACACACACACACACACACACACACACAACACACACATACACACACACATGTACCGCACGCATACACACACATACACAGACACACACACACACACAAACATACACACACGCACACACACATACACACACACAACACACACACACACACAACACGCACACACACACACACACACACACACACACACACACACACACACACTCACACACACACAACACACACATACAACACACACACACTCACACACACCCACAACACACACACACTCACACACACACACACCACACCACACACAGACACACACACACACACACACACACACACACACACACAACACACACACACACACACACACACACAACACACACACACACACACACACACACACGGACAACACACACAAGCGCGCGCGCACACTGTACAAAGACAGCAGATTATGTGACACAACAGATCACGAGCACTTGTCACGTGACTGGCGATGCACGTGCGCCGGTTGGAGATCATTTTCCATTGGTAGGTGGATGAAACGGCTCATGTTCCAAGTAGTGTATATTCTGGGAGTTTTAAAAAACCACTGTCTGATTGTCTGTCTGTCCGTCCGTTAGTCTGTCTGCCTGTCTGTCTGTCTGTCTGTCTGTCTGACTGTCCGTCTGTCTGTCTGTCTGTCTGTCTGTCTGATTGTCCGTCTGTCTGTCTGTCGATCTGTCTGATTGTCCGTATGTCCGTCTGTCTGTCTGTCTATCTCTCTGACTGTCCGTCTGTCTGCCTGTCTGCTGTCTGTATGTCTGTCTGTCTTTCTTTCCTTCCTTTCTTCTTTCTTTCGTTCTTCCTTCCTTTATTTCTTCTGTCCTTTCTTTCTTTCTTTTTCCTTCTTTCTTCCTTAGTTCCTTTCGTTCTTCCTTCCTTCTTTTCTTTCGTTCTTCCTTCCTTCTTTTCTTTCTTTCTTCCTTCTTTCTTTCTTTCTTCCTTCCTTTCTTTCTTTCTTCCTTCCTTTCTTTCTTTTTTCTTTTTTCTTTCCTTCTTTCGTTCTTTTTTCTTCCTTCCTTCCTTTCTTTCTTTCTGTCTGTCTTCCTTTCTTTTCCTCCCATCCTCCTTTCTTTCTTTCTTTCCTTCCTTCGTGTCTTTCTTCCTTCTTCCTTTCTCTCTTTCTTTTCGTCTTTCTTTCTCTCCTTCTTTCTTTATAATAATAATAATAATATATTTTATTTATATAGCGCAAAATCTTGATAAAATCAAATCTAAGCGCTGAGCGTATACATGCATACATACCTACATACATATGAGCGTATACATGCATACATACATGCTTACATACTTACATACATAAATCTAAGCTGAGCGTATACATGCATACATACATACATACATAAATCTAAGCGTATACATACATACATACATACATACATACATACATACATACATACATACATACATACATACGTACGCACATGCATACATAATAATTACAATATTTATATAGCGCAAATCTCGACAAAATCAAATCCAAGCGCCGAAAAGACACACACGCACACACGCACACACGCACGCACACACACACACACACACACACACACACACACACACACACACACACACACACACACACACACACACACACACACACACACACACACATGCATGGCCACAAATGGGGAGAAAAGAATAAAAGCAATAAAAGCAAGAATAAAACCAATGGAAAACCACAGAGAGCACATCATATACAATTATATATTAAAACAAAGTGATTCCCCTCCGAGCGGAGACAGGCTGCAGACGGGGTTGAGTGAGGTTAGGAATTTATGCAGAGGAGAAAAGGTGAGTTTTGAGAGCGGACTTGAAGGAGGCAAAAGTAGGTTGCTGACGGACTGAGAGAGGAAGTTTGTTCCAGGAGAGTGGACCAGAAACAGAGAAGGCTCGTGGACCATAGGTATTGAGCTTAGTGCGTGGAAAGCGAAAAGTCAGAGGATCGGAGGCAGAGCGGAGGGTACGTGAGGGAACATAGATCTCAAATAGGCTTGACAGGTAATCGGGGCTGCGTTATTGAGGCTTTTGTAGCACATGGTGTCTAGTTTGTACTGTATGCGCTTTGATACAGGGAGCCAGTGAAGTTGTGCCAGGAGAGGAGATATGTGGTCAGCTTTTTTCTTTTTGAGTACAAGGCGTACAGCATTGTTTTGAATGCGCTGTAGGATGTGAATGGTGGAGGCAGGAAGACCAGACAGGAGTGAATTGCAATAGTCAATGCGAGACATTATGAAGGAGAGAACGAGTTTTGCAGTTGTTTCGACAGAGAGATACTTCCTGATCAGGCTTATACGATGGAGATGATAGTAGCAAGATCTGGCAGTTTGAGAAACAAAGTTGTTCATGGACAGGGTAGAGTCAATGCAGACACCAAGGTTTTTAGCTGAATCAGAAATTGGGACTGATGTGTTACATAATGGGAGAGAAAGAGGAGGCAGCTGGGAAAGTTTCTGACGGGTGCCAATGAGGATAGCTTCTGTCTTGTCGTCATTAAGCTGAAGTCTTTCTGTCTCTCTTCCTTCCTTCCTTCCTTCCTTCCTTCCATTCTTTCTTATTTTCGTTCTTCCTTTCCTTCTTTTTTCTTTCTTTCTTCTTTCCTTCCTTTCTTTGTTTCTATCCTTCTTTCTTTCTTCCTTTCTTCGTACCTTTCTTTCCTTCTTTCTGTCTGTCTGTCTGTCTGTCTTTCTTTCTTTCTTTCTTTGTCCTAGTTCATTTATGTGTTGTATGGTGTGGTGTCACAATCTGGTTACATCTTGCACTCAAAATCTGATATCTTGAGTTCAATCCCAGCCCGCAATATTAAAAACTGGCCTGTTTGCTGCCCGTCTTAATGTTTCCATCATTCTGGTGGTGTCGGCTTACTGTTTCATAGGTCCACTGGCCTGTTTGCTGCCCGTCTTAATGTTTCCATCATTCTAGGGTGTCAGCTTACTGTTTGATAGGTCCACTGGCCTGTAGGGTGCCCATCTTAATGTTTCCATCATTCTGGTGATGTCAGCTTACTGTTTGATAGGTCCACTGGCCTGTAGGGTGCCCATCTTAATGTTTCCATCATTCTGGTGATGTCAGCTTACTGTTTCATAGGTCCACTGGCCTGTAGGCTGTCCATCATAATGTTTCCATCATTCTGGTGATGTCAGCTTACTGTTTCATAGGTCCACTGACCTGTTTGTTGCCCACCTTAATGTTCCCATCATTCTGGTGTTGTCAGCTTACTGTTTCATAGGTCCACTGGCCTGTTGGCTGCCCATCTTAATGATTCCATCATTCTGGTGGTGTCATCTTACTGTTTCATAGGTCCACTGGCCTGTTGGTTGCCCATCTTTATGTTTCCATCATTCTGGTGGTGTCAGCTTACTGTTTGATAGGTCCACTGGCTTGTTGGCTGCCCATCTTAATGTTTCCATCATTCTGATGGTGTCAGCTTACTGTTTCATAGGTCCACTGGACTGTTTGCTCTCCATCTTAATGTTTCCATCATTCTGGTGGTGTCAGCTTACTGTTTCATAGGTCCACTGGACTGTTTGCTCTCCATCTTAATGTTTCCATCATTCTGGTGGTGTCAGTTTACTGTTTCATAGGTCCACTGGCCTCTTGGCTGCCCATCTTAATGATTCCATCATTCTGGTGGTGTCAGCTTACTGTTTCACAGGTACACTGGCCTGTTGGCTGTCCATCTTAATGATTCCATCATTCTGGTGGTGTCAGCTTAATGTTTCATAGGTCCACTGGCCTGTTGGCTGCCCATCTGAATGTTTCTATTATTCTGGTGGTGTCAGCTTAGTGTTTGATAGGTCCACTGGCCTCTTGGCTGCCCATCTGAATGTTTCTATTATCTGGTGGTGTCAGCTTAGTGTTTCATAGGTCCACTGGCCTGTTGGCTGCCCATCTTAATGTTTCCATCATTCTGGTGGTGTCAGCTTACTGTTTGATAGGTCCACTGGCCTGTTGGCTACCCATCTTAATGTTTCCATCATTCTGGTAGTGTCAGCTTAATATTTCATACGAGTAGGCCCCTTTCCCCTATCTCTAATCATTTCAAGACTTTACTGGTGCGTAGAGTTTTGCGCCGTCTCACAGATTTGGAAGGAGCGCGTATGGGTTTGCCCCAGTGCGACGTGTCCTTCTTGAGGAAACTCCTGACTCTGTGTTGTGTTATGTTTTGTTGTGTTGTGTTGTGTTGTGTTGTGTTGTGTTGTGTTGTGTTTGGTTGGGTTGGGTTGGATTTGGTTGGGTTTGGTTTGGTTGTGTTGTGTTGGGTTGGTTTGCTTTGGGTTGGGTTGGATTGGGTTGTGATGGGTTGGATTGGGTTATGTTGGGTTATTTTGGGTTGTGTTGGGTTGGATTGTGTTGTGTTGGGTTGTGTTGGGTTGGGTTGGGTTGTGTTGTGTTGTGTTGGGCTGGGTTGGGTTTGGGTTGGGTTGGTGTGGGTTGTGTTGGGTTGGATTGGGTTGGGTTGGGTTGTTTTGGGTTGGGTTGGGTTGGGTTGGATTGTGTTGTTTTGTGTTGGGTTGGGTTGGGTTGGATTGGATTGTGTTGGGTTGTGTTGGGTTGTGTTGGGTTGTGTTGGATTGTGTTGGGTTGTGTTGGGTTGGGTTGGATTGTGTTGGGTTGTGTTGGGTTGGGTTGGGTTGGGTTGGATTGTGTTGGGTTGTGTTGTGTTGTGTTGGATTGTGTTGGGTTGGATTGTGTTGTGTTGGGTTGGGTTGGGTTGGGTTGGATTGGGTTGTGTTGTGTTGTGTTGGGTTGGATTGGGTTGTGTTGGGTTGGGTTGGGTTGGGTTGGGTTGGGTTGGGTTGGGTTGGGTTGGATTGTGTTGTGTTGTGTTGGGTTGGGTTGGGTTGGATTGGGTTGCGTTGGGTTGGGTTGGGTTATGTTGGGTTGTTTTGGGTTGTTTTGGGTTGTGTTGGATTGTGTTGTGTTGTTATTGTGTTGGATTGTGTTGTGTTGGGTTGTGTTGTGTTGTGTTGTGTTGGGTTGGATTGGGTTGGATTGGGTCAGGTTGGGTTGGGTTGGGTTGGGTTATATTGGGTTGGGTTGCGTTGAGTTGGGTTGTGCTTGGTTGGATTGGGTTGGGTTGGGTTGTGTTTTGTTGTGTTGGATTGTGTTGGGTTTGGTTTGGTTTGGTTTGGTTTGGTTTGGTTTGGGTTGGTTGGGTTGGGTTGGGTTGGGTTGGGTTGGGCTGGGTTGGGTTGGGTTGGGTTGGGTTGGGTTGTGTTGGGTTGTGTTGGGTTGTGTTGGGTTGTGTTGGGTTTGTGTTGGGTTGGGTTGTGTTGTGTTGGGTTTTGTTGTGTTGGATTGTGTTGGGTTGTGTTGGTTTGGGTTGGTTTGAGTTGTGTTGTGTTGTGTTGGGTTGTGTTGGGTTGTGTTGTGTTGTGTTGTGTTGTGTAAGGTTGTGTTGTGCTGGGTTGTGTTGTGTTGGGTTGTGTTGTGTTGTGTTGTGTTGTGTTGTGTTGTGTTGGTTTGGGTTGTGTTGGGTTGTGTTGTGCTG
>JAPXFY010000030.1:7505614-7510614 GCA_030674185.1 Monoplex corrugatus | reverse complement strand
TGTATATGCAATATTCATTTGTTTGTATAATAAATGCAATGAGTATTGCACGTGTTTTCTTTTTTCATAACTGTATACCTACTTTTGCACCCCCCTGTATTATAAGGGGGTGGGGAAAGGGGTCATAAATGACGTTAAATGATAACGACAAAAAACAAACAAACAAACAAACAAACAAAACAATGACACCCACCACACATGCGTAAACACACGTCACAAATGACGCAGCTGTATACGTTGTTGTGGATCGCGTGTGGCAGTATTACAGTCTGGTGATGTGTGCTTCATCTAAGTTGTTCAACCGTCTATCTACGGAGAACTGGTGCAGGGAAAACGTCCCACAGGCAGACCACAGCTGCGATTCAAAGACATGTGCAAGAGGGACCTAAAAGCCTTGAATATCGACAAGGACAACTGGGAAGCAACAGCCCTCGAACGGAGACAAACTGTGCAGAAAGGTCTCTCCAAGTTCGAAGACACTCGCTCAGCGGCACGAGGAAAAGAGAACGAGAAGAAAGGCTGCAGCCCAGGCAGACATACCAGCGTCAGACTTCATCTGCCCCTCTGCCACAGGGACTGTCATTCCCGCGTCGGACTGGCCAGCACACCCGACGCTGCACCAGAATAAACACCCAGAGCGCAACTCCATAGTCTTCCGAGACTGAAGGACGCCTATATATATGCATACTCTTCGACTGCATCCGTTAATTCTACGAGATTTCTTGAACTGGAACAAAGTTTATCTAAGTTATTGCTACAACGAGTTACCCAGCTGCTTGCCACTGCACGCAGTTTCATAACAGTTTTCAACTTGTCAAACATATTTACGCTCGTTTCAAATCATCATCATCATCATCATCAGGTGCCCTGCCGCATGGCGTTGGCGACCAAGGACTTCCATCTGTCTCTATCTCTCGTTGCCCCCAGCATCTCCCCCACCCTCCTCATCCCCAGCCACTCTGCAAGTCCGTCCAGCATTCTTTCCCTGGGTCTACCTGGTGCTCTCTTTTCTTCCAGCTTTCCCGTTGTGACCAGGTGCTCCAAATCCCCCTTCCTCATAAAATGGCCTATAAATGTTGCTTGTCTTTTCCTAATCTTCCTTATGAGTGATCTACTTGTGTCTGCCTCCATTAAGACTGTCTCATTTGTTTTCTTTGCTGTCCATGGAACTCTCAACATTCTTCTGAGAAACCACATCTCGGCTGCCTCGATCCTGCTCTGGCTTTGCTTGCTGACTGTCCAAGCCTCGCATCCGTACAACAGTATTGGTTCTATATAACATTCAAGGACTCTCTTTCTGATGTTAATTGATAGGCATTTGTTGGTAAGAATGTTTGTCATCTTCTTGAATGCTGTTTTGGCTTGACCGATTCTGCCAGCTATTTCCGATGTGCATCTGCCGTCTGATGAAATGACCGTTCCCAGGTATTTTCAAATCACAAATCCAAATCTATTGAGCGAAAGAAATCGTTAGAGAACAGTTCACGTATCCAGTCACAAAACCGAAAATGAGCAACGTCACATAAAAACCATTATACTGTACAGTTTCCTCCACAAAGTTACACAAATACCAGCTGCACACACAGCAGAGGCATTGTTCCCGGGTTCCGGCACCAAAATATTATGTTCAAAAACACATAGAACATCACAGAAGTCACAATACTTATACTTCGAACAAATGAAACCGACCACCATGGAAAACTGTTTCTCGTTGCTAAACTTTAATTATCTTCAGATCGGAGAGCCCAAAGGAAAGAAATGCGCATGCGCACGCGTGTATTCATACGCATGCACGAGCACATATCACCAGACTGTAGTACTGCCACAAGCGATCAACAACATACGTTATTGGTGACCAAATGACGTAAAATGATAACACTAAAAAGAAAAACAATGACACCATCATACACGTATAAACACACGTCACAAATGACGCAGCTGTACACGTCATTGGTCAGCACATGACGTAAAATGGATACAGTGTGTGTGTACATGTGACACAAGTGTCCCCGTGTGACAGGATGGAAGGGATTGTGTATGTGACAGGGAACCAGAGCCTGATACCAACAAGTGTCAGTGTTGCCCTCTCTTGTGGCAGTTTGGGCCACAAGTCACTGACCGCCACTGGTCTCTGTCACTCCCATTCACGTCACTTCAAGGCGGTGAAGTGGGAGAGCGTGAGAAAGAGAAAGAGAGAGAGAGAGAGAGAGAGAGAGAGAGAGAGAGAGAGAAGAGAAAAGAGAGAGAGTGAGAGTGAGAGAGAGAGTGAGAGAGAGTAAGAGAGAGAGAGAGAGAGAGAGAGAGAGATAGAAAAAGACGGAAAGGAGAGAGAAGTGACAGAGACAGAGAGAGAGGAGAGAGAGAAGGAGGGAGACAGAGACAGAGAGAAAGAGAGACAGAGAGAGAGAGAGGAGACAGGGAAGGAGAGAGAGACAGAGACAGAGACAGAGAGACAGAAACGAGAGAGGAGAGACAGAAAGAGAGAGAGAGAGAGAGCAATAGAAGAGAAGAGAGAGACAGACAGAGACAGAGAGAGAAGGAGAGAGACTGAAGGGGAGAGGAGAGAAAGATAGGGAGAAGAAAGAGAAAGAGAAAGGAGTGAGGAGAGAAAGAGTGAGAGAGAGAGAGAGCGTAAAAGAGAGAGAAAGAGAGAGAGAGAGGAGAGGAGAGAGAGAGAGCATAAAAGAGAGAGAAAGAGAGAAGCCAGAGAGACAGAGAGGAGAGAGGGGAAACAGAGAGAGAGAGAGAAACAGAAAAGAAAGAAGAGAAACAGGGAGAGAGAGAAACAGACAGACAGACTGAGAGAGAGAGATACAGAGAAGGAGAGACAGACAGACAGACAGACAAAAAGACAGACAGACAGACAAAAAGACACAGAGGAAGAGATATCGGCCAATTGTCACAAATGTTACAATAATTTATACAGGGGAGGGGGAAGGATCACAAATGACGTAAAATGATAACACCAAAAAAACAATGACACCGTCATACACGTATAAACACACGTCACAAATGACGCAGCTGTACACATCATTGGTCCGCACATGACGTAAAATGGATACAGTGTGTGTGTACATGTGACACAAGTGTCCCGTGTGACAGGATGGAAGGGATTGTGTATGTGACAGGGAACCAGAGCCTGATACCAACAAGTGTCAGTGTTGCCCTCTCTTGTGGCAGTTTGGGCCACAAGTCACTGACCGCCACTGGTCTCTGTCACTCCCATTCACGTCACTTCAAGGCGGTGAAGTGGGAGAGCGTGAGAAAGAGAAAGAGAGAGAGTGAGAGAGAGAGACGAGAAGAGAGATGAGAGAAGAAAGAGAGACAGAGAGTGAGAGAGAAGAGAGAGAGAGGAGAGAGTAGTAGAGAGGAGAGAGAGAGATGAGAGAGATAGAAAAGAGACGAAAGGAGAGAGAAGAGACAGAGACAGAGAGAGAGAGAGAGAGAAGGAGGGAGACGTGACGAGAGAAAGAGAGACAGAGAGAGAGAGAGGAGACAGGGAGAGAGAGAGACAGAGACAGAGACGAGAGACAGAACGAGAGAGGAGAGACAGAAAGAGAGAGGAGAGAGGCAATAGGGAGAGAGAGAGAGAGACAGACAGACAGCAGAGACAGAGAGAAGAGAAGACTGAAGGGACAGAGAAAGAAGATAGGAGAAGAAGGAAAGGTAAGGAGTGGAGAGAAGGGGTGAGACAGAGAAGAGCGAAAAGAGAGAGAGAAGAGGTAGGAGAGAGGAGAGGAGAGAGAGAGAGCATAAGAGACAGAGAAGAAGAGAGAGAGCCAGAGAGAGACAGAAGGGGATGAGAGTGGGTGAACAGAGAGAAAGAGAGAAACAGAAAAGAAAGAAGTAGAAACAGGGGGAGAGAGAGAAACAGAAGACAGACTGAGAGAGAGAGATACAGAAGAAGGAGAGACGAAGACGAGACAGAAAAAGAAAGACAGAACAACAGAAAAGACACAGAGGAAGAGATACGGCAATGCCAAATGTACAATAATTTACAGGGAGGGGGAAGGACACAAATGACGTAAAATGATGACACAAAAAAAAACAAAGGACACTACATACCGTGGTTGAACACACGCACAATGACGCAGCAGTACAAGTCAAGAGGTCAGCACATGAAGTTAATGGATACGTGTGTGTGTACATGTGACAATGTCACCGATGTGACAGATGGAAGGGATTAGTAGTACGGAACAGAGCAGATACAACAAGTGTCAGTGTGCACACTCTTGTGCAGTTTGGGCAAGTCACTGACCGCACTGGTCAGTACACCATTCACGGGCACCAAGCGGTGATAGGGGAGAGCTGTGAGAGTGGAAAAGAGAAGAGAGAGAGAGACAGAGAGAGACAGAGCGAGACGATAGGAGAGCAGACAGAGAGAGAGACGGAGAAGAGACAGACAGACAGACAGAAGAACAGAGAGAGAGAGAAGGGTGGTAGGGCGAGCGTGTGTGTGTGTCAGAGAGAAGAGAGAGAGAGAGAAGACAGAGACAGAGAAGAGAGACAGAGACAGAGAGACAGAGGAGAGTGAGAGGGTGGTAGGGAGAGCGTGTGTGTGTGTGTCGGAGAGAGAGAGAGAGAGAGAGAGACAGAGAGAGAGAGAGACAGAGACAGAGAGACACACAGAGAGAGAAGGGTGGTAGGGAGAGCGTGTGTGTGTCGGAGAGAGAGAGAGAGAGACAGACAGACAGACAGAGACAGAGAGACAGACAGACAGACAGAGACAGAGACACAGAGAGAGAGACAGAAGGGAGGTAGGGAGAGCGTGTGTGTGTGTGTCAGAGACAGAGACAGAGACAGAGACACAGAGAGAGACAGAAGGGTGGTAGGGAGAGCGTGTGTGTGTGTGTCAGAGACAGAGACAGACAGAGACAGAGACACAGAGAGAGACAGAAGGGTGGTAGGGAGAGCGTGTGTGTGTGTGTCAGAGACAGAGACAGAGACAGAGACACAGAGAGAGACAGAAGGGTGGTAGGGAGAGCGTGTGTGTGTGTGTC
>JAPXFY010000030.1:7493114-7498114 GCA_030674185.1 Monoplex corrugatus | reverse complement strand
GGTCTGGAAATATCCAATGAAAAGACACATATGATTCTTTTTAATAATGGTTTCAGTCCTAAAGAGTTACCACTGTTCAAAATTGATAATGAGGAACTGAAATATACCACTCAGGTGAAATTTCTGGGAGTTCACTTGACTTCTAGTTTACAATGGAAAGTACATATTGATGCCTTGTTATACAAAGCCGTGAAAAGCTTTAATTTAATAAAAATAATTAGTAAACAGTCATGGGGGCAGGACACTAAAACGTTATTACATCTTGTTGCAGCTTTAGTCAGATCAAAGTTGGCTTATGGCCAAGAGGTCTATTTTTCAGCCCCAAAATGTTATTTGAAAAAACTTCAAAGCTTAGATAGTAAAGTTGTTAAATGTGCTCTTGGGGTACCGGTGTATACAAAAACACAAGAAGTATATAAAATAGCCGGCATCCTTCCTTTGGAAGACTGGAGGAAGTTATCAGCTGCTAAATATATAGTTAGTGCAAATGCAGTAGCTAACTATGTTGACACGGATCTTAAAATTCGCTCTGACATCCATTTCCCCAAGAGAGCAAGAACAATAAAGGCACAAGAAACAATATCCAGTTACACAAATGAGCTCTTCGAAATTTGCAGAGTAGTTCCTAAAAAAGTTTCACATAAACTGATATGTTGTCCTCTACCCCCCTGGGAATTGTCCACTGCTACTTTTGATATCAACTACATTGAAACTGACTTGAGAAAAGATATTAATCCGCACCTGTTGGCAATTGACGTTCTGTCACATCTGCATGAAAAATATTCACTTCACTTGAAAATATTTACTGATGGCTCTGTTCTAGATGATGGTGCAGCAGGCGCTGGTTTTATAATTCCAAACTTAAAAGTGGAAAAGGCTTACTCTTTAGGACAGGGACACTCAATCTTCACGTCTGAATTAGTCGCCATCCTAATGGCACTGAAATATATAGTAGATCTACCCATAGCTATATTTAGTATGTTATTATGTGTAGATTCGAAATCTGCATTACAATCCCTGACGAGCTGCAAATGTAAAGTAAATAGTACGTTAATATTTGAGATAAACTTTTTAATTCATTGTTTAATAACAAATAATACTTACGTTACTTTTTGTTGGATTCCATCACACTGTGGTATAATAGATAATGATCGAGTCGATAGAATCGCTAAAAGTGTAGCAATGAATAGGGCTGGCAGTACTAAACTTGATTTACGACTCTCTGAACATGAAATGAATGCTATATTAGAAAAGAAAGTAAAAGCGCAATGTCACTATTGACCCTTCATCGTAAATTACCAGGGTTTTACAAGACTAGAAATAACTTTAGCTTACAGATTATATCTGGACTCACTTCGGATTAAGTTCAATAATACCATCAAATGTGTCTGTAATGAGTCTATAACAGTTAAACACCTTTTGTGTTGTCAGCGAATGTGACCTTATTTCCCTGTATCATTTTCAAAATTGAAACAGAAACACACTGATTTCACTTTGCATTTACACTTTGCTAGGCATTTACTGCACAGTCCTGTAGGTCGTTTTCTTTGATTAAGACCGATTGTTTTTATACCTGTAACTCCCACCTACCTCTGTTTGTTTGCTTGTTAGTTTTATCATTACTCCTTGCCTGTTACAATGTTTTTATTCGGTAAGATTATCCTCTTCTACCCCTTTACCCCACCAGATAATCACAGATGGTTTGTCATAACCCAGCACGGGATACGCTCGTTGCACGCGCATGCGTATACGTGCACACACTCACACACACACACACACACACACACACACACACACACACACACACACACACACACACACACATACATACACACACACACGCGCGCGCGCGCGCGCGCGGTTACATACACACATACAGCCCTGAGCAATCTGTTAAAGCCTGATCGTTCTAATGTTATGATTGCTTTTCTATTGTCCTATAATTTTTTTTAATGTTAATATGTTAAACTGTCTTTATGATTTCGTAGAATCTTCCACCCCATAGACACCTTTTTTTTTTTTCGTCTAAAAGCACATAATTTATGTGAACAGACGTTAAAAGAAATAACGAACGAACACACACACACACACAAACACATACATACACACACAAACGAACGTACGCACACGCACACACACACACACACACACACACACACACACACACACACACACACACATACACACACACACACACACACACACACACACACACACACACACACACACACACACACACACACACACACACACACACACGAACGAACATAGAATGAGAACGCATGTTTACAACACAAAACAAGATAGTCATAAAATTTCGGCTAATTGGCCTTTTAAGTTCTGTGTTTTTTTCCTTGCTGTCTCTATATACGCTTAACTAAGGCCCGTTGGCCGAAAATTTGCGCCCATCTTTTTTTGTTTGTTTGTTTGTTTGTTTGTTTGTTTGTTTGTTTGTTTTCATTTTGTTTTTGTGTTTTACTGGTTCTTGTTGACATAAATGTTGACAGTTGATTTAGATATTTATATCTTTTTGCATTTCCTATGTAGTAAGAAGTCTAGAATTTTTCCATGCAAAAAAAAAAAGATAAACAGAAGATCATTTAACAAAATACACAAGAATATAAAAACGAGAGAGAGAGAGAGAGAGAGAAGGAGAGACAGACAAATAGACAGACTGACAGACTGACAGACAGACAGACAGAGACATAGAGAGAGACAGAGAGACAGACAGCCAGACAGAGATAATGAGACAGAGAGAGAGAGAGAGAGAGAGACAGACAGACAGAGACAGACATACAGAGACAGAGAGAGACAGAGACAGAATAACAGAGAAACAGAGAGAGAGACACAGGCACACAGAGCGACAGACAGGCAGACAGACAAAGAGAGAGAGAGAGAGGGAGAGAGAGAGAGAAAGAGAGAACGAGAGACAGAGAGACAGAGCGAGAGAGAGAGAGAAAGAGAGAACGAGAGACAGAGAGACAGAGCGAGAGAGAGAGAGACAGGCAGAGATAAAGAGAGAGAGACATGCAGAGATAGCTAGAGAGACAGACAGACAGACAGACAAACAGACAGACATATAGACAGACAGAAAACATACGCCAGTCGCTCCTCACAAAATGGAGAAAAGTAATCTATTTGCCTTGAACGCTGTGTACGAGCAGACAACCTGAAAATTCAACAAGAAAAAAAAGAAGGAAAGAAAAAAAAAAGAAATAAAAAGAAAACCTCCACCTAGATGACTCAATCAATCCTCACGACAGACTCAGCCTGAAGCATTTCTGGACCACGCTTGACACACCATCGTCTGACAGGTTGGGTCGCCGAGAAACACGAGAAGTATTTCCCAGTGGACTAAACTTTTACACTGAGTATAGACATCCATTGCCACGACCCATGAATACCTAACAACACTGGGGCCTGTCTCATTCCTTCTTCCTTCCCCCCTTTCTTGAAGTATGGGGGGATTTGTGTCTGCTTTGTTTTTAATTTTGTACTATTTCTTTATTTCCTTAATCATCACCATGTGCCCAGCCGCCCGGCGTTGGCGATCATGGCCCTCCATATGTTTCTATCCCTTGTTGCCGCTAGTACATCTTCCACCCTCTCCGTCCTCAGCCACTCTGCAATCATCATATCATCATCAAGTGCCCTGCTGCATGGCGTTGGCGATCATGGCCCTCCATATGTATGTATCCCTTGTTGCCGCTAGCACATCTTCCACCCTCTCTGTCCTCAGCCACCCTGCAAGTCCGTCCAATATTTTTCTCCCTGGGTCAACCTGGTGCTCTCTTTCCCTTCAGCTTTCCGGTTGTGACCAGGTGCTCTAATTCCCCTTTCCTCATAAAATGGCATATACATGTTGCGTGTCTTTTCCTAATCTTCCTTAATAATGATCTTCTTGTGTCTGCCTCCATCAAGACTGTCTCGTTTTTTTTTTCTTTGCTGTCCATGGCACTCTCAACATTCTTCTTAGAAACCACATTTCGGCTGCCTCAATCTTGTTCTGGCTTTGCGAGTTGACTGTCCACGCCTCACAACCGTATAACATTGTCCTCAATGATGCACCCGTAAAATGGGTGATGGGACGTGACAGAGTGGTTCCAGACTTGTCAAAGACCCCATAGCATGGCCCACTGTGTGCAGCAGCAGTTGAGGCCGAAACAGTCCCACAACAATTTTTGTGTTTTGCTCCTCTTGTTTCAACCTGTCAATATCCCCCCGTGGGGATGCCGGGGGCCGGGGGTTCTTTCAGTACAAACAGTATCCCCACCCTCTGGAAATTCTCTGCTAGGAAGTTCCTCTTTTCTGTCACTCTCTTTGTTTCTGCCTTGTTCCTTTGCTTTCTGTCATTTCTTCCTACCATTTTCTGCCTTGCTGGTCCATTCACTAGTATGAGTTCCTTTGCTTTCTGTCATTTCTTCCTACCATTTTCTGCCTTGCTGGTCCATTCACTAGAATGTGTTCCTTTGCTTTCTGTCATTTCTTCCTATCATTTTCTGCCTTGCTGGTCCATTCACTAGTATGTGTTCCTTTGCTTTCTGTCATTTCTTCCTATCATTTTCTGCCTTGCTGGTCCATTCACCTGTATGTGTTCGATAAAGTCTTACGTACTTTCTCTCAGGATTGATAATTGGGAACATGTATTAAGTTAATTTTTGGCTCTGGGGAAATGAGATATGCAGAAAGCAATATTAGATAATCTATGCCTGTTTTTACATATGTTTTAGTGCCTTTAGTTTTGTTTAAATTTGTATTCAGGTATCTTTATTTAAATCCCCTGTGCGATAAATTAGACGGAGTGGTCAAAGCCAGAGGCATCTCCTTTTTTCAAACTTTTTTTTTTGTTTTTTTTTTTGACAAAACACAAATAAATACAATGTTTGCTGAACATTATTACAATATCACTGAGAAAATGAACAAGATGTGTATACAATTGATTGAGCAAAAAGTATATATATATATATACGTCATATCTATTGGTCTGTTATGGTTTTTTT
>JAPXFY010000030.1:7475614-7478114 GCA_030674185.1 Monoplex corrugatus | reverse complement strand
GGCTAAGTTCAGTTTTAATGGGGTTGAGTTGAAGTTTGTTTACAGTCATCCAGGAGTGAACATCAGAAATGCAGCCTTGGGTTTGTCTGATTATAGAGGGCAGTTGTGGGAGGGAACCAGAAGTATAGAGTTGGTTGTCATCAGAAAAGCTATGATGGGACATAGAGTGAAGTCGCATAATTTCAGAGAGGGGTTGTGTGTACAGCACAAATAGGATGGGACCTAAAACAGAGCCTTGGGGCACACCAAACTGGACGGTAGCGGGTGCAGAGGATGAACAACAGACAGAGACTGTTTGAGTGCGATTGGAAAGGTAGGACTGGAACCAAGACAGAGCGATGTCAGAGATACCAAACACTTTATGGAGACGTGTGAGCATGATAGAATGGTCGATGGTGTCGAATGCAGCCGAGAGATCAAGGAGAGATAGAAGAGAGATTTGATTTTGATCAAGAGCAGTCAGAATATCATTTGCAATTTTTACAAGAGCAGTTTCAGGGCTGTGTCCAGTGCGATAAGCCGACTGATAAGGGTAAGAGAGGTTGTTGGCGGTGATATGATCAGAGATCTGTGCGAGAACAATTTTTTCAAGGACTTTGGATAAGAAAGGTAGGTTGGAAACAGGTCGATAGTTTTTGAGGTTATTGGGGTCAAGACTAGGTTTCTTTAAAAGAGGTCTGACCAGGGCAGATTTGAAGGAAAAGGGAAAGATACCAGATGACAGGGAATTGTTGATGACAGTTGTGAAGTGAGGGAGCAAAGTATCTAGGCAGTGTGTTAAGATAGATGCTGGAAGAGGATCAAGCTCACAGGTCTTGATGTCAGAATGGCGGATTACATTGCGGATAGTAGTTTCAGAAGCAGGCTGAAAAGAAATAAGTGGTGTGCCTTGAAACAGAGGGTCGGGAATAGGAGGTTGAGAGATGGGCTGGGAGTCAAGACTGGAACGGATGGACCTAATTTTATCAATGAAAAAATCTGAAAAATGTTGTGCTAGACGGGCAGGGGGAAAGCATGATGGGAGAGGAGATTTATCTGATTTGCCAAGGAGGGTATTAGTAACGGAATATAGCTGTTTTGATGTAGAGCATGCAATAATTTTCGCATTGTAAAAGGCAGACTTAGCAGAGTCAACTATAGCATTGACAGTTTTGTTGGCAGCCTGAAAAATCTGTTTATTGATAGTAATGCTGTTCTTCAGCCACCGTCTCTCAGCACGACGGCGTTCACGCTTGGCCTTAAGAAGATCAGGGCCAACGGCAGAAAACCAGGGCGATGGTGGTCTCTGGGATACCCTACGTCTGGTGGCGGGGGCGTGCATGTCCAGCAGATCACCAATAGTCAGATTGAGGTCGTCAGCAGAGGCTGGAGGACAGGACTGAAGAGCGGCCAGGAGATCTTTGTTGAAGACGACGGTGTTGATATCAACTAGTTTTCTGACCATGACATAGGTAGTTTGGGGTGGAGGCTTGGTCATTGAAAGTTGGCCGAGGATACAGACATGATCCGAAGGAAGAGTATAATCAATTTCAATGGATTTGATGAAGGACTGGTCAGTTCTATGAACAACCCAATCGAGGATGTTGCCTTTTTCGTGGGTTGGAGTGTCGATAGATTGGGTCAAGCCAAAGGAGTTCAAAGAGCTTATCAGTTTAGCAGTGTGGGTCTGGTTAGGTTCATTATAATGAAAATTAAAGTCTCCTGCAATGATGAAACAGCCTTTCAAGGTGTTACAGTAGGCAAGGAGGTCTGGAAACTCTTCTACAAACACATGGTTTTTAAGCTGGTTCTTTGGGCTGGGTGGTGGACGGTAGAGGAACAGCAGATGGAAAGTCTGGTGGGGTAGAGTGAGGGAGAGCTGGACAATTTCAAAAGTAGAGTGTTTGAATTTAAAGTCAGTCTTGGTAGTAATTCGGGGTAGGAGGGACTCGGCAACAACAAAAGCGATGCCGCCGCCGAGACCAGTTTTGCGAGCGAACGAGAGTGTACGGTGACCGGGAGGAGCAAGATCCCTCTCCTTGGGTTCATCCCCGACAGGCCGAAACCAGGTTTCATTGACGGCGAAAATATCGACGACGTGGTCATGGATGAAGTAGTTGATCGCGGATCTCTTCTCGTGTCTGGTACCGAGGGCCTGAGCATTGAACAGTGCAAGAGTCAATGAGTCAGTGCGTAGTTTTCTTTTTGCCGGCTGTGAGAGGAATGAGGTTATCAGGGTTGGAGCACAGCGGTCTGGGGGACGGATGGGTATCATAGACAGGAACAGAAGGCAGACCACTGCTGCCATGACGCTGATGTACATCAGTGACCACTGGAATCGTACGTCTCTTGCGCATTCCACCACGACATGATCGACGACGGGGGAGATTTCGGCCGATTTTCAGCGATCTCAAGTGTTCAACCAGGTCAGGGTCAAGGATCGAGTCAGGGGGGCAACATGACAGCAAGCAGTCCCGATTGTACTGCACACGAGTTGAAGAATATGTAGACACAACAGCTG
>JAPXFY010000030.1:7440614-7463114 GCA_030674185.1 Monoplex corrugatus | reverse complement strand
GTATAGGCAGAGACAGAGAAAAAAATGAGAGATACCGAGAAAGGGAGAGAGAGAGAGAGAGAGAGACAGAGAGAGAGAGAGAGAGAGAAGAGAGAGAGGGAGAGAGAGAGAGGAGACACAGACAGAGACAGACGGACAGACAGACAGAAACAGACAGACAGACAGACATAGAAAGAATTTGAGAGACAGAGAGTAAGGTCCAAGGAGACAGGGAGAGCAAGAGGAAGTGACGGGCAGACAGAGAGACAGAGACAGAGAGGAGAGACAGAGAGACAGATACAGAGAGACAGAGACAGAGACAGAGAGTAAGGTCCAAGGAGACAGGGAGAGCAAGAGGGAGTGACGGGCAGACAGAGAGACACAGACAACAGCTGGAGACAGAGAGAGAGACAGAGACAGAGAACAGAGACAGAGAGAGAGACAGAGACAGACACAGAGACAGAGGACAGAGAGAGAGACAGAGACAGAGAGAGACAGAGACAGAGACAGAGACAGAGAGACAGAGACAGAGACAGAGGAGAGAGACAGAGACACAGAGAGAGAGACAGAGAGACAGAGACAGAGACAGAGACAAAGACAAAGACAAGAGAGAGAGACAGAGAGAGACAGAGACAGAGAGAGAGAGAGACAGAGACAGATACAGAGGTAAGGTCCAAGGAGACAGGGTAGAGCAAGAGGAGAAGTGACGGGCAGACAGAGAGAGAGAGAGGACGAGAGACAGAGACAGAGAGACAGAGAGACAGAGACAGAGACACAGAGACAGAGAGAGACAGAGACAGAGAGTAAGGTCCAAGGAGACAGGGAGAGCAAGAGGAAGTGACGGGCAGACAGAGAGACAGAGACAGAGAGAGAGACAGAGAGAGAGGGAGAGAGAGAGAGGAGACACAGACAGAGACAGACGGACAGACAGACAGAAACAGACAGACAGACAGACATAGAAAGAATTTGAGAGACAGAGAGTAAGGTCCAAGGAGACAGGGAGAGCAAGAGGAAGTGACGGGCAGACAGAGAGACAGAGACAGAGAGAGAGACAGAGAGACAGATACAGAGAGACAGAGACAGAGACAGAGAGTAAGGTCCAAGGAGACAGGGAGAGCAAGAGGGAGTGACGGGCAGACAGAGAGACACAGACAACAGCTGGAGACAGAGAGAGAGACAGAGACAGAGACACAGAGACAGAGAGAGAGACAGAGACAGACACAGAGACAGAGACAGAGAGAGACAGAGACAGAGAGAGACAGAGACAGAGACAGAGACAGAGAGACAGAGACAGAGAGAGAGACAGAGACACAGAGAGAGAGACAGAGAGACAGAGAGAGACAGAGACACACAGAGAGAGAGACAGAGAGAGAGACAGAGACACAGAGAGAGACAGAGACAGAGATAGAGACAGAGAGTAAGGTCCAAGGAGACAGGGAGAGCAAGAGGGAGTGACGGGCAGACAGAGAGAGAGACAGAGACAGAGACAGAGAGACAGAGAGACAGAGACAGAGACACAGAGACAGAGAGAGACAGAGACAGAGAGTAAGGTCCAAGGAGACAGGGAGAGCAAGAGGAAGTGACGGGCAGACAGAGAGACAGAGACAGAGAGAGAGACAGAGAGACAGATACAGAGAGACAGAGACAGAGACAGAGAGTAAGGTCCAAGGAGACAGGGAGAGCAAGAGGGAGTGACGGGCAGACAGAGAGACACAGACAACAGCTGGAGACAGAGAGAGAGACAGAGACAGAGACAGAGACAGAGACAGAGACAGAGACACAGAGACAGAGACAGAGACAGAGAGAGAGACAGAGACAGACACAGAGACAGAGACAGAGACAGAGAGAGACAGAGAGAGAGACAGAGACACAGAGAGAGACAGAGACAGAGATAGAGACAGAGAGTAAGGTCCAAGGAGACAGGGAGAGCAAGAGGGAGTGACGGGCAGACAGAGAGAGAGACAGAGACAGAGACAGAGAGACAGAGACAGAGACAGAGAGAGAGACAGAGACACAGAGAGAGAGACAGAGAGACAGAGAGAGACAGAGACACAGAGAGAGAGAGACAGAGAGAGAGACAGAGACAGAGACAGAGAGACAGAGACAGAGATAGAGACAGAGAGTAAGGTCCAAGGAGACAGGGAGAGCAAGAGGGAGTGACGGGCAGACAGAGAGAGAGAGACAGAGACAGAGACAGAGAGACAGAGAGACAGAGACAGAGACAGAGAGAGAGAGACAGAGACACACAGAGAGAGACAGAGAGACAGAGAGAGAGACAGAGACACAGAGAGAGAGACAGAGAGAGAGACAGAGACACAGAGAGAGAGACAGAGAGAGAGACAGAGACACAGAGAGAGAGACAGAGAGAGAGACAGAGACACAGAGAGAGACAGAGACAGAGACAGAGACAGATACAGAGGTAAGGTCCAAGGAGACAGGGAGAGCAAGAGGGAGTGACGGGCAGACAGAGAGACACAGACAACAGCTGGAGACAGAGACAGAGAGAGACAGAGACAGAGACAGAGACAGAGACAGAGAGACAGAGACAGAGACAGAGACAAAGACAAAGACAGAGAGAAGAGAGACAAGACGAAAAGACAGAGAAAAGAGACAAGAGAGAGAGGAACAGAGACAGGGAGAGCAAGAGGGAGGACAGAGACAGAGAGACAGAGACAGAACAGAGAGAGAGACGAGAAGAGAGACAGAGAACAGAGACGGAACGAGACGAGAGAGAGAGGGAGACAGAGACGAGAGACAGGACAGAGACAGAGAGAGACAGAGAGAGAGACAGAGACAGAGAAGAGACAGAGACAGAGACAGAGAGAGCAAGAGACAGAGAGCAGAGAGAGAGACGGAGACAGAGAGACAAGAAGACAGAGGAGACGAGAGAGCAGACACGAGAGAGAGACAGAGACAGAGACAGAGAGAGACAGAGAGAGAGACAAGACAGAGAGAGACAGAGACAGAGACACAGAGAGAGACAGAGACAGAGACCAGAGAGAGACAGAGACAGAGACAGAGACGAAGACAGAGAGAGAGACAGAGACAGGAGACAGAGAGAGAGACAGAGACAGAGAACAGAGAGAGACAGAGACAGAGAGAGAGACAGAGACAGAGGAGACAGAGACGAGTACAGAGAGTAAGGTCCAAGGAGACAGGGAGAGCAAGAGGGAGTGACGAGCAGACAGAGAGACACAGACAGACAGTGAGACACAGAGAGAGAGACAGAGACAGAGAGAGAGAAGAGACACAGAGACAGAGAGAGAGACAGAGACAGAGAGAGAAGTCCAAGGAGACAGGGAGAGCAAGAGAGGACGGCAGACAGAGAGACACAGAAACAGGAGACAGGACAGAGAGAGAGACAGAGAGAGGACAGAGACAGAGAACAGAGAGAGAGACAGGACAGCAGACAGGAGAGACAGAGACGAGAAGAGACGAGGAGAGAGGACAGAGAACAGAGACAGAGACAAGACAGAGAGACAGAGACGAGAGAAGAGAGACGAGACAGAGACAGAGAGAGAGACAGAGAGAGAGACAGAGACAGAGACAGAGAGAGAGACAGAAAGAGAAGAGAGACAGAGAAGGGAGAGACAGAGACAGAGAGAGACAGAGACGAGACAGAGAGAGCCAGGAGACAGGGAGAGAAGAGGAGAGGAGACAGAGAGACAGAGACAACAGACGAGAGAGACAGAGACAGGAGACAGAGAGAGAGGACAGAGAGAGAAAGAGAGAGACAGAGAGAGGAGACAGCAGACAGGAGGAGAGACAGAGACAGAGACACGAGAGAGAGAAGAGACAGAGGACAGAGAGAGAGACAGAGACAGAGACAGGAGAGAGAAGAGACAGAGAGAGAGACAGAGACAGAGACAGAGAGAGACAGAGAAGAGACAGAGAGAGAGAGAGACAGAGAAGACAGAGACAGAGAGACAGAGACAGAGAGAGAGCAAGGAGACAGGGAGAGCAAGAGGGAGTGACGAGCAGACAGAGAGACACAGACAACAGCTGGAGACAGAGAGAGAGACAGAGACAGAGAGTAAGGTCCAAGGAGACAGGAGAGCAATAGGGAATGACGGGCAGACAGAGAGACACAGACACAGCTGGAGACAGAGAGAGAGATAGAGACACAGAGAGGACAGAGACAGAGACAGAGACAGAGAGAGAGATAGAGACACAGAGAGAGAGAGACAGAGACAGAGAGAGAAACTGAGACAGAGAGAGACAGACAGAGAGAGAGACAGAGACAGAGAGAGACAGAGACAGAGAGAGACAGAGACAGAGAGAGGACAGAGAGAGAGAGACAGAGAGACAGAGACACAGAGAGAGAGAGAGACAAACAGACAGAAAGAGAGGGAGACCTACAGTCAAACACAAACTAACAGGGGAGGGAGGGTGCAAAGACAGACAGACAGATTACCAACAAAATCATCGACGTCAACTCTCATCTCACACCAATCATTCTTCTTCAAGTCTCCAGAGTCTTCAACACCACCTTACATGTTAAACCCTCCCATCTCACACCACTCACCATACATGTTAACCCCTCCCATCTCACACCACTCACCATACATGTTAACCCCTCCCATCTCACACCAATCACCATACATGTTAACCCCTCCCATCTCACACCACTCACCATACATGTTAACCCTCCCATCTCACACCACTCACCATACATGTTAACCCCTCCCATCTCACAACAATCACCATACATGTTAACCCCTCCCATCTCACACAATCACCCTCTTCAAGTCTCCAGAGTCTTCAACACCACCCTACATGTTAACCCCTCCCATCTCACACCAATCACCCTCTTCAAGCCTCCAGAGTCTTCACACACACCCTACATGTTAACCCCTCCTATCTCACACCAACACTCACCCTACATGTTAACACCTCCCATCTCACACCAACACACCCTACATGTTAACCCCTCCCATCTCACACCACTCATCCTCTTCAAGTCTCCAGAGTCTTCAACACCACCCTACATGTTAACCCCTCCCATCTCACACCACTCATCCTCTTCAAGCCTCCAGAGTCTTCAACACCACCCTACATGTTAACCCCTCCCATCTCACACCAACACTCACCTACATGTTAACCCCTCCCATCTCACACCAACACCACCCTACATGTTAACCCCTCCCATCTCACACCACTCATCCTCTTCAAGTCTCCAGTCTTCAACATCACCCTACATGTTAACCCCTCCCATCTCATACCACTCATCCTCTTCAAGTCTCCAAAGTCTTCAACACCACCCTACATGTTAACCCCTCCCATCTCACACCAACACTCACCCTACATGTTAACCCCTCCCATCTCACACCAACACCACCCTACATGTTAACCCCTCCCATCTCACACCAACACCACCCTACATGTCAACCCCTCCCATCTCACTCCAACACCACCCTACATGTTAACCCCTCCCATCTCACACCAACACCACCCTACATGTTAACCCCTTCCATCTCACACCACCCTACATGTTAACCCCTCCCATCTCACACCAACACCACCCTACATGTTAACCCCTTCCATCTCATACCACCCTACATGTTAACCCCTCCCATCTCACACCAACACCACCCTACATGTTAACCCCTCCCATCTCACACCAACACCACCCTACATGTCAACCTCTTCCATCTCACACCAACACCACCCTACATGTCAACCCCTTCCATCTCACACCAACACCACCCTACATGTTAACCCCTCCCATCTCACACCACTCACCCTACATGTTAACCCCTCCCATCTCACACCAACACCATCCTACATGTTAACCCCTCCCATCTCACACCAACACCACCCTACATGTTAACCCCTCCCATCTCACACCAACACCACCCTACATGTTAACCCCTCCCATCTCACACCAACACCACCCTACATGTTAACCCCTCCCATCTCACACCAACACCACCCTACATGTCAACCCTTCCATCTCACACCAACACCACCCTACATGTGAACCCTTCCATCTCACACCAACACCACCCTACATGTTAACCCCTCCCATCTCACACCACTCACCCTACATGTTAACCCCTCCCATCTCACACCAACACCATCCTACATGTTAACCCTCCCATCTCACACCAACACCACCCTACATGTTAACCCCTCCCATCTCACACCAACACACCCTACATGTTAACCCCTCCCATCTCACACCACACATCATCCTACATGTTAACCCCTCCCATCTCACACCAACATCATTCTACATGTTACCCTCCCATCTCACACCAACACCACCTACATGTCAACCCTCTCATCTCACACCAACACCACCCTACATGTCAACCCCTCCCATCTCACACCAACACCACCCTACATGTTAACCCCTCCCATCTCACACCAATCACCATACATGTTAACCCCTCCCATCTCACACCAACACCACCCTACATGTTAACCCTCCCATCTCACACCACTCACCCTACATGTTAACCCTCCCATCTCACACCAACACCATCCTACATGTTAACCCCTCCCATCTCACACCAACACCACCCTACATGTCAACCCTTCTCATCTCACACCAACACCACCCTACATGTCAACCCCTCCCATCTCACACCAACACCACCCTACATGTTAACCCCTCCCATCTCACACCAATCACCATACATGTTAACCCGTCCCATCTCACACCAACACCACCCTACATGTCAACCCCTCCCATTTCACACCACTCACCCTCTTCAAGTCTCCAGAGTCTTCAACACCACCCTACATGTCAACCCCTCCCATCTCGCCCTTTTAACTCTTTCATTCCCTCACTTTAACCTCCAAGCGTCCTGTAGGGTCAGTGTAAAAAGTGAGAGAATCAGAAAGGTTAAGTATTTGCTTTGCTTTCATGGATAGGGATGTTGGGCTGATACAATACCAGTATAACATATAGAGTAGGTAAAACATAGTCTAGGTAGGGCCTCAGGACCTGGCCAGCTCATGGGTTTATGTGCAGGCTTAAGGTTTGTGCCACGATCACCATACACATGGCACCTGTGACGTTAGTGCATATGGAATTCGTTACGAGCGCGGAGACGTCATCTTGAGAAACTGAATCTGAAACAGTTAGGGTGCTGAAGTCAAAGGGTTACGATTTTAATGCGCTGTTATGACTGATAATGTTGAAAAGCTGGTGGACAGGATCAGGGATCAAAGTTTCTGCTGTGGTAGCGTGGCTGATGATGCAGGAAGCTGGTGGAGAGGGTGAGAGAGTCAAAGAGTTAAGGTTTTCCTTTGCCGGGCAGTGGGGCACATTCGGAGGTGGTCACAGAAAGAAATATGTGCATCAGCACTGATACACTTGTGGCATAGTCTATTGATTTTGTGCGAAATTCTTTTAGAAAAGGGCTAACAGTGGAGACAGTGAAGCGAGAGAACAACATTCCCATCATCATCAAGTGCCCTGCCACATGGCGTTGGCAATCATGGCCCTCCATATGCATCTATCCTTTGTTGCCCCAAGCACATCTTCCGCCCTCTCTGTCCTCAGCCACCCTGCAAGTCCGTCCAATATTTTCTCCCTGGGTCTACCCGGTGCTCTCTTTCCCTCCACCTTTCCTGTTGTGACCAGGTGCTCTAATTCCCCTTTCCTCATAAAATGGCCTTTAAATGTTGCCTGTCTTTTCCTAATCTTCCTTATCAATGATCTTGTGTCTGCCTCCATCAAGACTGTCTCGTTTATTTTCTTTGCTGTCCATGGAACTTTCAACATTCTTCTTAGAAACCACATCTCGGCTGCCTCAATCTTGTTCTGGCTTTGCGTGTTTACTGTCCACGCCTCACAACCATACAACATTATCGGTTTTATATAACATTCAAGGACTCTCTTCCTAATGTGAATTGATAGGCATTTGTTGATAAGAATGCTTTCCATCTTCTTGAATGCTGTTTTGGTTTGGTTGATTCTGCTGGCTATTTCTGATGTGCATCTGCCGTCTGGTGAGATGACCATTCCCAGATATTTAAACTTATCAACCTGTCTCAAGGTTGTGCCATTTGCTGTTAGTTTGCATGAGGGGATTTCAAGCTTCTTTGTTTTGTTTTTGTTTTTTTGTTTTTTAATAATTTCCAAGACATCAGTCTTCTTGTTATTCAGCTCCAACCTTTTATTTTTGCTTTCTATTGCTATTATATTCACAATATTTTGCAGGTCCCTTTCATCTTCTGCGTAGCGAATGTTCTTTATTATCATTTTTCCTCCAACCTTCACAACTTCAGACTAGAAGAATTTAACACTGACAGACTTCAGGTTGCCACAGGTCACAGTTCGCTTCCGGCATACGGGTTTAGACAGTGGAGAGTAAACATAACACAGCAGAATGGTCTGAAGGAAGCTGGTCTAGAACTGAGATTGATGTAACAAGTTTATCTGTGTTACGGACGATCAGTCAGTCAATATTATGGCCTGTAATGTGTGTGGGGTGGGCCACAAGCTGAGAGAGAAGAAAGGAAGGAATCGTTTATTCAATGTCTGTTTACAATAGTGATTTTAGACGTGCACACACACACATACACTCACACACACACACACACACACACACACACACACACACACACACACACACACACACACACACACACACACACACACACACACACACACACACACACACACACACACACACACACATCATTTTCATCAGCAGGTGCCTTGCCGTATGGCGCTGGCGATTATGGACTTCCATCTGTCTCTATCATTTGTTGCCTCAAGCATCTCTTCCACACTCCTTGTCTTCAGCCACTCTGCAAGTTCGTCGAGTATTTTCTCCCTGGGTCTACTCGGTGCTCTCTTTCCCTCAGCTTTTCCGTTGTGACCAGTGCTCCAACCCCTTTCCTCATAAAATGGCCTATAAATGTTGCCTGTCTTTTCCTAATCTTCCTTATCAATGATCTTCTTGTGTCTGCCTCCATCAAGACTGTCTCGTTTGTTTTCTTTGCTGTCCATGGAACTCTCAATATTCTTCTAAAAAACCACATCTCGGCTGCCTCAATCTTGTTCTGGCTTTGTTTGTTGACTGTCCACGCCTCGCAACTGTACAACAGTATTGGTTCTATATAACATTCAAAAACTCTCTTCCTGACGTTAATTGATAGGCATTTGTTGTAAGAATGCTTTTCATCTTCTTGAATGCTGTTTTGGCTTGGCTGATTCTGCTGGCTATTTCTGATGTACATCTGCCGTCTGGTGAAATGATCGTCCACCAGGTATTTAAAATTATCAACCTGTGTCAAGGTTGTGCCGTTTGCCGTTATTTTGCATGAGGGGATTTCATGTTTTTTTACTGATCACCATGACTTCAGTCTTGCTGCTGTTTAGTTCCAGCCCCTTACCTTTGCTTTCTATTTCTAGTATATTCATAAGGTTTTGTAGGTCCCTTTCACTTTGTGCAATTAGCAGATTGCACACACACACACACACACACACACACACACACACACACACACACACACACACACACACACACACACACACACACACACACACACACACACACACAGAGGAAAAAAGGGGGAGAGGGGAGTGGGAGTTTGAATGTAAGAAGGGGAATAATTACAATTCCAAAATTTGAGAGAGAGAGAGAGACAGAGACAGAGACAGAGAGACAGAGAGAGAGACAGAGACAGAGAGACAGAGAGAGAAACAGAGAGACAGAGAGAGAAACAGACAGAGAGACAGAGAAAGAGAGAGACAGAGAGACAGAGAGAGAGAGACAGAGAGAAAGAGACAGAGAGAGAGACAGAGAGAGACAGAGAGACAGAGATAGAGACAGACAGAGACAGAGAGACAGAGAGAGAGAGACAGAAAGAGAGAGAGACAGAGAGAGAGAGAAGACAGACAGAGAAAGAGACAGAGAAAGAGAAAGAGAGAGACAGAGAGAGACAAAGAGAGAGAGACAGAGAGACATATATAGAGAGAGACAGAGAGATACAGAGAGAGACAGAGAGAGACAGAGACAGAAAGACATAGAGACACAGAGAGACACAGAGAGAGAGACAGACAGACAGACAGACAGAGACAGAGAGAGAGACAGACAGAAAGACAGAGAGGCAGAGAGAGAGAGAAGAGACAGAGACAGAGAGACATAGAGACAGAGAGAGACAGAGAGAGACAGACAGACAGACAGAGAAAGAGAGACAGAGAGACACAGAGAGAGACAGAAAGGGAGAGACAGACAGATAGACAGACAGAGACAGAGAAAAAGACAGAGAAAAAGAGAGAGAGACAGACAGAGAGAGAGACAGACAGAGAGAGAAAGACACAGAGAGACAGAGAGACAGACAGACACAGAGACACAGACAGACACAGAGACAGAGAGACCGACAGAGAAAGAGAGAGAGACAGAGAGACATAGAGACAGAGACAGAGAGACAGACAGACAGAGAGACATACAGACAGACAGAGAAAGAGACAGAGAGAATGGTTGGACAAAGATAAACATAAGTCCTAGATTTCCCAGCAATCTGTATCATCAAAGTGTACATTGACATCGCCAACAACGACATTATTTTTCCTGATCTTAGAGAGCAGTAATGGAGAAGAGATTCAATTTCATCCTGAAACGTGGCAGGTGACACTTCAGTTCGCACAGCTGCCAAGAGGAAGGTGAACACAAGAGAAAATTACAGTCTGACCTGACGTACAAAGAACGACGTCACCTGTTTCAAATGACAGTAGAAACGAGACAGGAATAGATGAAGGAGAGACGGTAGTTTCAGTTTCAGTTTCAGTTTTAGTTTCAGATTCTCGACATAACGTCTTCGCGCTCGGAAAGAATTCGATATGCGCTAACGCCACCGGTGCCATGTGATGGAGAAGATCCAGAATGATGACGGGCACAAGACTTAAGCTTGTACATAAACCCATGAGCTGGCCAGGTCCTGA
Organism: Monoplex corrugatus; assembly: GCA_030674185.1. Lineage (NCBI taxonomy): Eukaryota > Metazoa > Mollusca > Gastropoda > Littorinimorpha > Ranellidae > Monoplex > Monoplex corrugatus. The sequence goes on along the minus strand of JAPXFY010000030.1, from coordinate 7,452,229 downwards.
GGTCCTACCTAGCCTGTGGGTTTTGTATATTATACTAGTGCTTGTATCAGTTGGAACTAAACAGCAGGAAGACTGAAGTCATGGTGATCAGTAAAAAACATGAAATCCCCTATACACAATAACAGCAAACGGCACAACCTTGACACAGGTTGATAAGTTTAAATACCTGGGAACGATCATTTCATCAGACGGCAGATGCACATCAGAAATAGCCAGCAGAATCGGCCAAGCCAAAACAGCATTCAAGAAGATGAAGAGCATTCTTACCAACAAATACCTATCAATGAACATCAGGAAGAGAGTTTTTGAATGTTATACAGAACCAATACTGTTGTACGGTTGTGAGGCGTGGTCAGTCAACAAGCGAAGCCAGAACAAGATTGAGGCAGCCGAGATGTGGTTTCTAAGAAGAATGTTGAGAGTTCCATGGACAGCAAAAGAATACAAACGAGACAGTGTTAATGGAGGCAGACACAAGTAGATCATTCATTAGGAAGATTAGGAAAAGACAGGCAACATTAATAGGCCATTTTATGAGGAAAGGGGATTTGGAACACCTAGTCACAACGGGAAAGCTGGAGGGAAAGAGAGCACCAGGTAGACCCAAGGAGAAAATACTAGACGGACTCGCAGAGTGGCTGAAGACAAGGAGTGTGGAAGAGATGCTTGAGGCAACAAGAAATAGAGACAGACGGAATCCAGATCCAACGCCATGCGGCAGGGCACCTGATGATGGTGATGATGTATCAGTCTGAGAAGATCCAAAATGACCATGGCACAAGCCTTAAGCCTGTACATAAACCCATGAGCAGGCCAGGTCCTGAGGTCCTACCTGGCCTTTGCTTCATGTGTTGGAGAGACGGGAGTCAAAAGCATCTTTACCCACAGCAGCCATCCACATCTACACGGGAGGCTGGAGGCAAAGAACGGAGTCTTCTGGCCAGGAGGTTTGAACACATGGTAAACGAAATAAGTAAACGAATGTACACATACATACACAGACACACACACCACACACACCACACACACACACACACGTAGGTACACACACACACACACACACACACAGACACACACACACACACACACACACACACACACGTAGGTACACACACACACCACACACACATACACACACACACACAGACAGACAGACACACACACACAGACACTTTCTGTCTCTCCCTCTCTGTCTCTGTCTCTGTCTGCCTCTCTGTCTCTCTGTCTCTCTCTCTCTCTGTCTCTCTGTCTCTCTCTCTCTCTCTCTCTCTCTCTCTCTCACATACATACACGCATACATACATCACATATAGCCACACTTACACAATACACACATATACATACATACATGCATATATACATGCATACATACATATACACAATACACTTACACACATATACACAATACACAGATGCACACACATACATGCATATATACATACATACATGCACACATACATAAGCATCATACATACATACATACATACATAAATACATACATACATACATACATACATAATACATAAATACATACTTACATACATACATACATGCATACATACATACATACATACATACATACATACTTACATACATACATACATACATACATGCATACATACATACATACATGCATGTACACATGCAGACATACATTCATTCATACATACATGCATACATACATGCATACATACATGCATACATTACACACACACACACACACACACACACACACACACACACACACACACACACACACACACACACACACACACACACACATGAATACACACATACTCATTTTGTTTAAAACACAAATAATCAAAGGAGCAGAGGACAGAGAGAGAGAGCGAGGAACACACACACACATACACACACACACACACACACACACACACACACACACACACACACACACACACACACACACACACACACACAAGACAGAGAGACAGACAACACAGACAGACGACAGAACAGACACACACACACACACACACACACACACACACACACACACCCCCACACACACACACACACACACACACACACACACACACACACACAGCACAGACACACTCACACACGCACAACACACACACACACACACACACACACATCAGATCTACAGACATCGACTCACTGACACTGCAGGAAGTGCCTACGTTTGACTTTCAGGGTGCATAACTGGCTTGTCACGTCCGGCCAAATCAGCGCCCTTTGTGCTGCCTGAATTATCTTTTCTTGATCGTGGGCCGAGAGAGAGAGAGAGAGAGGAGAGAGAGAGAGAGAGAGAGAGAGTGAAGGAAACAGAGAGGGAGAGATAGAAAAGGAGACAGATAGACAGAGAGAAAAGAGAGAGAGACAGAGAGAGACAGAGGAGCCTGAAAGACAGATAGGACAAAGAGAGAGAGAGAGGGACAGACAGACAGACAGACAGAGATGCAGAGAGAGAGAGAGAGACAGACAGAGAGAGAGAAGGACAGAAAGAGAAAGAGAGAGAGAGAGAGAGAAAGGAGAGAGAGAGAGACAGAGATAAAAGAGACACAGAGACAAGAGGGGACACAGAGAGAGACAGAGAGAAGAGAAAGAGAGGAGAGAGAGAAAGAGGAGAGAAGGGAGAGAGAGGGGGGCAGAGAGAGACAGACAGAAGAGAAAGAGGGAAGGAGAGAGAAAGAGGAGAGAAGGGGGAGAGAGATAGAGAAAGAGAGAGAGAGAAGGGAGAGACGGACAGAGAGGGACAGAGAGGGACAGAGAGAGAGAGAGACGGAGAGAGACGAGAAAGCTAAAGAAAGAAGGAGAGAGAGAAAAAGAGGAGAGAAGGGGAAAGAGAGAGAGAGAGAAAGAGAGAGAAAGAGAGAAGGGAGAGAGAACAGACAGAGAGACACAGAGAGAAAGAGAGACAGAAAAGGAGACAGAGAGAGAGAAAGAGAGAGACAAGGAGAGAGAAAGAAGAGAGACAGAGAAGTTTGAAAGACAGACAGACAGGGCAAAGACAGAGAAAGAGGGGGAGAGAGACAGACAGAGATACAGACAGAGACAGAGAGACAGAGAGAGGGACAGAAAGAGAGAGCGAGAAATGAGAGGGAGAAAAAGGAGAGAGAGAGAGAGAGAGAGAGAAAGGAGAGAGAGAGAGAAAGGAGAGAGAGAGAGAAAGGAGAGAGAAGAGAGAGAGAGAGAAAGGAGAGAGAGAGAGAAAGGAGAGAGAGAGAGAAAGGAGAGAGAGAGAGAGAGTCAAACAGACAGAGAAAAAAAAAGAGAGAAAGATGTAGAGGGAAGGAGAGAAAGAGAGAATAAGAGAAAGAGGGGGAGAGATAAAAGAGACACAGAGACAAGAGGGGACACACAGAGACACAGAGACAAGAGGGGACACACAGAGACACAGAGACAAGAGGGGACACACAGAGACACAGAGACAAGAGGGGACACACAGAGACACAGAGACAAGAGGGGACACACAGAGACACAGAGACAAGAGGGGACACACAGAGACACAGAGACAAGAGGGGACACACAGAGACCAGAGACAAGAGGGGACACACAGAGACACAGAGACAAGAGGGGACACACAGAGACACAGAGACAAGAGGGGACACACAGAGACACAGAGACAAGAGGGGACACACAGAGACAAGAGGGGACACAAGAGACACAGAGACAAGAGGGGACACACAGAGACACAGAGACAAGAGGGGACACACAGAGACACAGAGACAAGAGGGGACACACAGAGACACAGAGACAAGAGGGGACACACAGAGAGACAGAGACAAGAGAAAGATAAAGAGAGGAGAGACAGAAAGAGGAGAGAAGGAGAGAGAGAGGGGAAGAGAGGGACAGAGAGAGACAGAGAGAAGAGAAAGATAAAAGCGAGAAGGAGAAACAGGAGAGAAGGGGGAGAGAGATAGAGAAAGAGAGAGAGAGAGAAGGGAGAGAGGGACAAGAGAGAGGGACAGAGAGAGAGAGACGGAGAGAGAGAAAGAGAGAGAAGAGAAAGATAAAGAGAGAAGGGGAAAGAGAGAGAGAGAGAGAGAGAGAAAGAGCGAGAAAGAGAGAAGGGAGAGAGGACAGACAGAGACAGAGAGAAAGAAAGCGAGAGAGATAGAGAAAGAGAGAGAGAGAGAAGGGAGAGACGGACAGAGAGAGGGACAGAGAGAGGGACAGAGAGAGAGAGACGGAGAGAGACGAGAAAGCTAAAGAAAGAAGGAGAGAGAGAAAAAGAGGAGAGAAGGGAGAAGAGAGAGAAAGAGAGAGAAAGAGAGAAGGGAGAGAAAACAGACAGAGAGACACAGAGAGAAAGAGAGAGAGAGAAAAGGAGACAGAGACAGAGAAAGAGAAAGACAAGGAGAGAGAGAAGAAGAGAGACAGAGAAGTCTGAAAGACAGACAGACAGGGCAAAGACAGAGAAAGAGGGGGAGAGAGACAGACAGAGATACAGAGAGAGACAGAGAGACAGAGAGAGAGAAGGACAGAAAGAGAGAGAGAGAAGAGAGAGAGAGAAAAAGGAGAGAGAGAGAGAAAGGAGAGAGAGAAAAGAGAGAGAGAAAGGAGAGAGAGAGTCAAACAGACAGAGAAAAAAAGAGAGAGAAAGATGTAGAGGGAAGGAGAGAAAGAAAGAAAAGAGAGAAAGAGGGAGAGAGATAAAAGAGACACAGAGACAAGAGGGGACACACAGAGAGACAGAGAGAAGAGAAAGATAAAGAGAGGAGAGACAGAAAGAGGAGAGAAGGGAGAGAGGGACAGAGAGAGACAGAGAGAAGAGAAAGATAAAAGCGAGAAGGAGAAACAGGAGAGAAGGGGGAGAGAGATAGAGAAAGAGAGAGAGAGAGAGAAGGGAGAGAGGGACAGAGAGAGGGACAGAGAGAGAGAGACGGAGAGAGAGAAAGAGGAGAGAAGGGGAAAGAGAGAGAGAGAGAGAGAAAGAGCGAGAAAGAGAGAAGGGAGAGAGGACAGACAGAGACAGAGAGAAAGAAAGCGAGGAGAGAGAGAGAGAGAGAGAGACAGACAGACAGACAGACAGAGAGAGAGAGAGAGAGAGAAGGACCACACATTCGACTCTCATCAATTTTACTTATGCGTAACTGTTGTTGCCGAATTCTCCTGTTCAACACTACATATGTCTGTATCTCTGTGGCCTAACTGACTCCAGGGTATAGCGTAAAAGTAACCATATAGCACAGCCCTTGAAGACAGTCTCAATCTGAAACAGAGATCCAGAACATCATCACTGTCGTCTCTATTCTCATCACCACTTCATCATCATCATCATCATCATCATCATCATCATCATCATCATCATCATCATGCACTCTGCATCTATCCCTTGTCGTTGCAAGTACATCTCCCACCCTCTCTGTCCTCAGCCACCCTGCAAGTCCGTCCAATATTTTTCTCCCTGGGTCTACCTGGTGTTCTCTTTCCCTCCAGCTTTCCTGTTGTGACCAGGTGCTCTAATCCCCTTTCCTCATAAAACGGCGTATAAGTGTTGCCTGTCTTTTCCTAATATTCTTTATTAATGACCTTCTTGTGTCTGCCTCCTTCAAGATTGTCTCGTTTGTTTTCTTTGCTGTCCATGGAACTCTCAACATTCTTCTTAGAAACCACATTTCAGTTGCCTCAATTTTTTTTTCTGACTTTGCGTGTTGACTGTCCATGCCTCACAACCATACGACAGTATTGGTTCTATGTAACATTCAAAAACTTCTGTCATCACATATTGTGAAACATGTATGAAATAAATTCTGTGGCCCTTCTTGTTCTATTCTCAAGGTGATATCAGTTTCGGTGCTTTATTGGCAGAGTGGGTGGGGGGGGGGGGGGGGGTGTTCTGGAGATCTGAAACGAACGGAAAAGAGGTGGATACTGACACAGGTAACTAAACAGGAGATTGGGCAGTAAAAATAAATAAACAATAAAACAAAACGAAATAAAGTAAAATAAAATGAATTAATGAAAATGGTACTTTGAGAAAAGCAAAAGGAGAGCCCAGAGAGAGAGAGAGAGAAAAAAAGAGACAGACAGACAGACAGACAAAGACAGACAGAGAGACAGACAGAGACAGACAGAGACCGTCTCCATCTGACATGGAACTCCACAGAATCACGAATAGCATCCTCATCATCCTCATCGTCACCATCGCATTGTAAAAACTGTGTCATATCACATTGTAAAAACTGTGTCATATCACATTGTAAACACTGTGTCATATCACATTGTAAAAACTGTGTCATATCACATTGTAAAAACTGTGTCATATCACATTGTAAACACTTGTCATATCACATTGTAAACACTGTGTCATATCACATTGTAAACACTGTCATATCACATTGTAAAAACTGTGTCATATCACATTGTAAACACTATGTCATATCACATTGTAAAAACTGTGTCATATCACATTGTAAAAACTGTGTCATATCACATTGTAAACACTATGTCATATCACATTGTAAACACTATGTCATATCACATTATAAAAACTGTGTCATATCACATTGTAAACACTATGTCATATCACATTGTAAACACTATGTCATATCACATTGTAAAAACTGTGTCATATCACATTGTAAAAACTGTGTCATATCACATTGTAAACACTATATCATATCACATTGTAAAAACTGTGTCATATCACATTGTAAAAACTGTGTCATATCACATTGTAAACACTATGTCATATCACATTGTAAAAACTGTGTCATATCACATTGTAAACACTATGTCATATCACATTGTAAACACTATGTCATATCACATTGTAAAAACTGTGTCATATCACATTGTAAAAACTGTGTCATATCACATTGTAAAAACTGTGTCATATCACATTGTAAACACTATGTCATATCACATTGTAAACACTATGTCACATCACATTGTAAACACTATGTCATATCACTTTGTAAACACTATGTCACATTACATTGTAAAACTATGTCACATCACATTGTAAACACTATGTCATATCACTTTGTAAAAACTGTGTCATATCACATTGTAAACATTATGTCATATCACATTGTAAACACTATGTCACATTCACATTGTAAAAACTGTGTCATATCACATTGTAAAAACTGTGTCATATCACATTGTAAAAACTGTGTCATATCACATTGTAAACACTATGTCATATCACATTGTAAACACTGTGTCATATCACATTGTAAACACTGTCATATCACATTGTAAAAACTGTGTCATATCACATTGTAAACACTATGTCATATCACATTGTAAAAACTGTGTCATATCACATTGTAAAACTGTGTCATATCACATTGTAAACACTATGTCATATCACATTGTAAACACTATGTCATATCACATTATAAAAACTGTGTCATATCACATTGTAAAACACTATGTCATATCACATTGTAAACACTATGTCATATCACATTGTAAAAACTGTGTCATATCACATTGTAAAAATGTGTCATATCACATTGTAAACACTATTCATATCACATTGTAAAAACTGTGTCATATCACATTGTAAAAACTGTGTCATATCACATTGTAAACACTATGTCATATCACATTGTAAAACTGTGTCATATCACATTGTAAACACTATGTCATATCACATTGTAAACACTATGTCATATCACATTGTAAAAACTGTGTCATATCACATTGTAAAAACTGTGTCATATCACATTGTAAAAACTGTGTCATATCACATTGTAAAACACTATGTCATATCACATTGTAAACACTATGTCACATCACATTGTAAACACTATGTCATATCACTTTGTAAACACTATGTCAATTACATTGTAAACACTATGTCACATCACATTGTAAACACTATGTCATATCACTTTGTAAAAACTGTGTCATATCACATTGTAAACATTATGTCATATCACATTGTAAACACTATGTCACATCACATTGTAAAAACTGTGTCATATCACATTGTAAAAACTGTGTCATATCACATTGTAAACACTATGTCATATCACATTGTAAAAACTGTGTCATATCACATTGTAAAAACTGTGTCATATCACATTGTACACTACTATGTCATATCACATTGTAAACACTATGTCATATCACATTGTAAACACTATGTCAATCACATTGTAAACACTTGTCATATCACATTGTAAAAATGTGTCATATCACATTGTAAACACTGGTCATATCACATTGTAAACACATGTCATATCACTTGTAAACTCTATGTCATATCACATTGTAAACACTATGTCATATCACATTGTAAACACTATGCATATCACATTGTAAAAACTGTGTCATATCACATTGTAAACACTATGTCATATCACATTGTAAAACTGTGTCGTATCACATTGTAAACACTATGTCATATCACATTGTAAACACTATGTCATATCACATTGTAAAAACTGTGTCATATCACATTGTAAACACTATGTCATATCACATTGTAAAAACTGTGTCATATCAAATTGTAAACACTATGCCATATCACATTGTAAAACTGAATCACATTGTAAACATGTGATATCACATTGTAAACACTATGATCATATCATCACATTGTAAAACACTATGTCATATCACATTGTAAAAACTTGTCATATCACATTGTAAACACTATGTCATATCACATTGTAAACACTTGTCATATCACATTGTAAACACTATGTCAATCACATTGTAAACACTATGTCATATCACATTGTAAACACTATGTCATATCACATTGTAAACACTTGTCATATCACATTGTAAACACTTGTCATATCACATTGTAAACACTATGTCATATCACATTGTAAACACTGTGTCATATCACATTGTAAAACTTATGTCATATCACATTGTAAACACTATGTCATATCACATTGTAAACACTGTGTCATATCACATTGTAAACACTATGTCATATCACATTGTAAAAACTGTGTCATATCACATTGTAAACACTATGCCATATCACATTGTAAAACACTTGTCATATCACATTGTAAACACTGTGTCATATCACATTGTAAAAACTGTGTCATATCACATTGTAAACACTATGTACATTCACATTGTAAACACTATGTCATATCACATTGTAAAAACTGTGTCATATCACATTGTAAACATTATGCATATCACATTGTAAACACTATGTCATATCACATTGTAAACACTAGTAATTCATTCACATTGTAAAACACTGTGTCATATCAGATTGTAAACATTATGTCATATCACACTGTAAACACTGTGTCACATCACATTGTAAACACTGTCACATCACATTGTAAACACTATGTCATATCACATTGTAAACACTATGTCATGTCACATTGTAAACACTGTGTCATATCACATTGTAAACACTGTGTCATGTCACATTGTAAAAACTGTGTCATATCACATTGTAAACACTGTGTCATATCACATTGTAAACACTATGTCATATCACATTGTAAAAACTGTGTCATATCACATTGTAAAACTGTGTCATATCACATTGTAAAAACTGTGATATCACATTGTACAAACTGTGTCATATCACATTGTAAAAACTGTTCATATCACATTGTAAACACTGTGTCATATCACATTGTAAAAACTGTGTCATATCACATTGTAAAACACTGTGTCATATCACATTGTAAAAACTGTGTCATATCACATTGTAAACACTGTGCATATCGCACTGTAAAAACTGTGTCATATCACATTGTAAAAACTGCCATATCACATTGTAAAAACTGTGTCATATCACATTGTAAAAACTGCCATATCACATTGTAAAAACTGTGTCATATCACATTGTAAAAACTGTGCCAGCTTCTGTCGCCATTAAGATGGCGCAGAAAATAGGACCAAAAAATATATTGAACTCAATGTAAATCTCCCTAGGTGCTATAGTCCTTAAAATTCAAATATCAGTAAAACTACAATTCAAAGAAATACATTTCTAGTTTTTAAACTATGTAGTTTAATCGTTTAAAAATATGCTAGTGATTGATCTGGTTGTTATGTAGCACAATGCACAACGTGTGAGTGAATGTGTGTGTGTGTGTGTGTGTGTGTGTGTGTGTGTGTGTGTGTGGGGTGTGTGTGTGTGTGTGTGTCTGTGTGTGTGTGAGTGTGTGTGTGTGAGTTTGTGTGTGCGTGTGTGTGTGCGTGTGTGTGAGTGTGTGTGTGTGCGTGCGCGCGTGCGTGTGTGTATATATATGTGTGTGTGTGTGTGTGCGTGTGTGTGTGTGCATTGACTGGGGGAAGGGGGGAGTCTTGCGTCATGTGAGACGACTTTATACAGAATAGCTAGTTGTGTTGTGATTCAGACCTTTAATTGTTTATTTATTTACTTTTTACATATGTTCCTTTTTCTGAATATTAGATACACAGATACACATGTCATTTACATGAAACCAAGATTTTTCCAGTGATAGGCTGATGCAATACCAGTATAACACATAGACTAGGTAAAACAAAGACTAGGTAGGACCTCAGGACCTGGCCAGCTCATGGGTTTATGTGCAGGCTTAAGGCTGTGTGCCCTGATCACCATACACATGGCACTTGTGACGTTAGTGCATATGGAATTCCTTCCGAGCGCAGAGATGTCATCTTGAGAAACTGAAACTGAACCTTAGATTAAGTAGCAGAAAAGCGAATTGATTCATGGGATGTATGATATTTCTCTTTTTAAATGCTTTTTGAACCTGAGACGTTCTCTCGTGTTGTCTGGTAGTGTGTTCCTGGATCTACCTTCTGACGACACGAGGCTGGATTTAAAGAGGTTTATGCTTAGGATATTTATTTTTCACGTAGATTTGAGAGGCGCAAGTAAGAAAATAAGCATTCAATATGTGTGTGTGTGTGTGTGTGTGTGTGTGTGTGTGTGTGGTGTGTGTGTGTGTGTGTGTGTGTGTGTGTGTGTGTGTGTGTGTGTGTGTGTGTGTGTGTGTGTGTGTGTGTGTGTGTGTTGTGTCTGTTGGTTGTGTGTGTCTGTGTGTGTCTGTGTGGTCTGTGTGTGTCTGTGTGCGTCTGTGTGCGTGAGTGTCTGTGTGTGTCTGTGTGTCGTGTGTTGTGTGTGTGTGTGTGTGTGTGTGTGCGTTGAGTGCATGTGTGTGTGTGTGTGTCTGTGTGTGAGAGAGAGAGAGAAAGAGAGGGAGGGGGAGAGAAACAGACAAAGAGAGAGAGAGAGAGACAAACAGAAACAGAGAGAGAAAAAAAAAACAGAGAAAGAGAGAAGCAGAGAGAGAGGGGAAAGAGCGAGAGAGACAGAAACAGAGAGACAGAGACAGAGAGACAGAAACAGAGAGACAGAGACACACAGAGAGACAGAGACACACAGAGAGACAGAGACAGAAATAAAGAGATAGAGAGAGAGGTAGGAACAGAGAGAGAGAGACAGACAGACAGACAGAGAGAAAGAGAAGGCAAAGCATAAGAGCTTTAGGAAAGACAAAGAGAAAAAGAAGGGAAAGGGAAAGGGGAGGAGGGGGGGGGGGGGAGACGAAGGAGCAAAAAACAGACACATCCACGACAGATCGACAAATTCTTGCTCCTCCATTCCCCCAATCGTTCAGACAACAGGAAGTAACGACGTTTGGAGTTCAGGGCGCGTAACTCGCTTCTGACTTCCGGTCAAAATC
>JAPXFY010000030.1:7410614-7418114 GCA_030674185.1 Monoplex corrugatus | reverse complement strand
GAATAGGGTGAGGAGAATCAGAGTGAAGTTTTTGCAGTTGGTGGATAGGGTGAGGGAATCAGAGTGAAGTTTTTGCAGCTGGTGGATAGAGTGAGGGATCAAGGTGAAGTTTTTGCAGCTGGTGGATAGGGTGAGGAGAATCAGGTGAAGTTTTTGCAGCTGGTAAAGGGTGAGGAGTCAAGGTGAAGTTTTTGCAGTTGTGATAGGTGGGGATCAGGGTGAAGTTTTTGCAGCTGGGTAAATAGTGGTTTTGTGTGAGGAGATCAAGAGTGAAGTTTTTGCAGTTTGATAGTGAGAAAGGGAGTTTGAGTGGAAGGTGAGGGAGTCAGTGAAGTTTTTGCAGCTGTGGTGAGGATAGGTGAGTGTTGAGAGAGAATCAAGGTGAAGTTTTTGCAGCTGGTGAATAGGGTGTGGGAATCAGAGTGAAGTTTTTGCAGGTGGTAAATAGGGTGAGGGAGTCAAGGGTGAAGTTTTTGCAGGTGGTGAATAGGGTGAGGAATCAGAGTGAAGTTTTTGCAGTGGATGGATAGGGTGAGGGATAAAGAGTGAATTTTTTGCAGCTGGTAGATAGGGTGAGGGAGTCAAGAGTGAAATTTTTGCAGCTGGTGAATAGGGTGGGGAGTCAAGAGTGAAGTTTTTGCAGTGGTGGATAGGGTGAGGGAGTCAAAGATGAAGTTTTTGCAGCTGGTGATATGGGTGAGGGAGTCAAAGAGTGAAGTTTTTGCAGCTGGTGAATAGGGTGAGGGAACCAAAGGGTTAAGATGACACCACCACATCGACCGCAGCATCAAAATGAACAGCGAACAGGCTTGGTTATTTTGTGTTTTTTTTTTTTTTTTCCTTTCTTAATTCAATTTTTGTTTTACAATGAACATATGTCAATATACGATGTAGTGACGAAAAATAATATCAATTCATACACACAAAAACACATTAAAAAATAGCCAACAGAATCAGCCGAGCTAAAACAGCATTCAAGAAAATGAAAAGCGTTCTTACCAACAATTGCCTCCTATCAATTAACATCAGGAAGAGAATTCTTGAACGTTATTAAGAACCGATATTGTTGTACGGATGCGAAACGTGGACAGTCAGCACGCAAACAAGATTGAGGCAGCTGAAATGGGTTTTCTAAGAAGAATGTTAACAGTTCCATGGACAGCAAAGAAAACAAACGAGACAGTCTTGACAGAGGCAGACACACACAAAAAAGAATATTAATGAAGAAGATTCGGAAAAGACAAGCAACATTCGCAGGATATTTTATGAGGCAAGAGAGCACCTAGTCACAACAAGAAAGCTGGAGGGAAAAAAGCACCAGGTAGACCCAGGGGGAAAATATCACACGGACTTGCGGAGTGGATGAAGACAGAGAGGGGGGAGATGTACTTGCGGCAACAAGGGATAGATTCGTGTGGAGGGCCATGATCGCCAAGCCATGTGGCAAGGCACATGATGTGGCAATGGAATGATGATGATGATGATGATGATGATGATGATATGATGATGATGATGATGATGATGATGCCACATAAAAGGAATCTGACAACATACAAAATACAGATAAACATATAACAATATTTCATACATTGGAGGTTCCAAAAGCGAACATCAAGACTTAAAAACATGTCATCAAGATGAATTTGCTCCATCTTGAAAAAAAAATTCCAAAAACAGGGGCACATAGTTATTCCACCGAGCACTAAAGATAGACATGTCAAAGTTTATTTCGGCATTATTATACTGTTTAATTTTGAATTTTATATTTAGTAGTAGTCTTTGGAAAAGTCGGTACATTCGGAACACATTTGTCAATCTTACAGTTATTGGACAGTCTACAAAATGTCTTGTCCAGATGGTTCGTTAGTCTGCCTAGTTCATCTTCGTTTCCACTCATTCCATCACTGTCGTCTGCGAAGAGAACACACACGTACGCACACATGCACGCATGCTCACACACACACACACACACACACACACACACACACAAACACACACACACACACAAACACACACACACAAAAACACACAACACACACATACAAACATATACACACACATACATAATAATTTACACATATACACACACGCGCGCGCACACACATGCTCACACAACACACACACACCCCGCGCGCACGCGCACACGTACACACACACAACCACACACACACACACATACACACACACACACACACATATATATATATATATATATATATATATATATATATATATATATATATATATATATATATATACATTCACTCACTCACCCACTCGAAGCTTGTGAAGAAATCCCTGAAGTAGATAGAAAAGGAGGAAGTCAAAGAGAAACGAGGAGATATACAGGAAGATAAACAAAGAAATCAAGAAAAGGTTCAATGAAGCTAAGGAAGCTGGGTTGAAAACAAAATGCAAAGAAATAGAAGACCGACACAAAACGGATCCTCAGGGTATTTACAGACGAATTGAAGAAATTGTCCACAGGAAAAATACATGCACATCAACTGGTTGCTTAAAATCGAAAGATGGCACGCTTATCATGGAAAAAGACAAAATATTAGACAGATGGGGAGAGTACCTTAAAGACCTTTTTGAGGATGACAGAAACGAAGAACACATTAGAAAAAAGAACTTTGAAGGACCACCCATAATGAAATATGAAGTCAGAGCAGCACTGAAAAAGATGAAACCAGGAAAAGCCCCAGGACCAGACAACATTACTACATAGATGATTGAAGCCCTGGAGAAATTTGATATTGAAAAAGTAACAGTCCTCCTAAATGAAATTTACGACACTGTAAAAATCCTCAAAGATATGTTAAAATCAATTTTTATTGCACTTCCAAAGAAGACAGGGGCTATAGAATACGAACTCCATCGCATAATCAGTTTAATGAGTCATGTAACAAAAATCCTATTAAGAATAATCATGATGAGGACAAAGAATAGAATCAAAAGAGAAATAGCAGAAGAACAGTGTGGATTTGTGGAAGGGAAAGGAACTATTAATGCCATATGCATCCTAAGAACTATCATAGAGAGGTCAATCGAGATGAATAAGGATTTATATTTATGCTTTGTTGACTATACCAAGGCTTTCGATCGGGTAAGACATGAAGAATTGATCAACCAACTAAAAAGACTCAATATTGATGGAAAAGATCTACGAATAATCAGAAATATGTACTGGGAACAAACAGCTGCAATGAGAATAGAAAACGATATAAGCTCTTTCCAAAATATCAAGAGGAGTCAGACAGGGTTGTGTTTTGTCACCGGATCTGTTTTCGCTGTAAAGTGAAAACATCAAGAGAAACCTTAAAGAAGACCCTGGATTAAAGGTTGGAGGAAAATGATAAACAACATTCGATACGCAGATGACACCATGCTAATTGCAGAAAGTGAAAGGGACCTACAAAACCTTGTGAATATACTAGAAATAGAAAGCAAAGGTAAGGGGTTGGAGTTAAATTAAACAGCAGGAAGACTGAAGTCATGGTGATCAGTAAAAAACATGAAATCCCTTCATGCAAAATAACAGCAAACAGCACAACTTTGAGACAGGTTGGTAAGTTCAAATACCTGGGACCGGGAACGATCATTTCACCAGACGGCAGATGCACATCAGAAAAAGCCAACAGAATCGGCCAGGCCAAAACAGCATTCAAGAAGATGAAAGCATTCTTACCAACAAATGCCTATCAATTTTCATCAGGAAGAGAGTTCTTGAATGTCATATAGAACCAATATTGTTATATGGTTGTGAGGCGTGGACAGTCAACAAACAAAGCCAGAACCAGATTGAGGCAGCCGAGATGTGGTTTCTAAGAAGAATGTTGAGAGTTCCATGGACAGCAAAGAAAACAAAAGAGACCGTCTTGATGGAGGCAGACACAAGAAGATCATTGATAAGGAAGATTAGGAAAAGACAGGCAACATTTATAGACCATTCTATGAAGAAAGGGGAATTGGAGTACCTGGTCACAACGGGAAAGCTGGAGGGAAAGACAGCACCAGGTAGACCCAGGGAGAAGATAGTAGACGGACTTGCAGAGTGGCTGAAGACAAAAAGGGTGGAAGAGATGCTTGAGGCAACAAGAGATAGAGACAGATGGAAGTCCATGAACGCCAACGCCATGTGGCAAGGCACCTGATGTAGTTGCTGTGATGTTTCTTTTCGTTCTATTCCGTACCTTTTGTTTTTATTCTTTTCTTTGTTTTTCTTTTGTTCCTTTTTCCTTCGTTTTCTTCTTTCTTTCTTCTTCTACTTCCTTCAATATATTCTTATCATTTCTTAATTTTTATGTTCTTGTTCTTCTTTTCTTTCTCCTTTTTCTTCTTCTTCCTCTCTTCCTAGTCTCCTTTTCTTCCTTTCTTTATTTCCTTCTTTCTTCCTTCCTTCTTTTCTTCATCTTTTTGTTCTTCTTCACCTTTATTTCTTTCTTCTTCTCTTTCTTTCTTCTTCTTCTTCTTCTTTTCTTGTTCTTGTTCTTGTTCTTGTTCTTCTTCTTCTTCTTCTTCTTCTTCTTCTTCTTCTTCTTCTTCTTCTTCTTCTTCTTCTTCTTCTTCTTCTTCTCTTCTCTACTTCTTCTACTACTTTACTACTACTACTTACTTCTTCTCTTTGTCTTCTTCTTCTTCTTCTTCTTCTTCTTCTTACTACTTCTACTTTACTTATCTTCTTCTTCTTCTTTCTTTCTTCTTCTTCTTCTTCTTCTTCTTCTTCTTCTTCTTCTTCTTTTCTTCTTCTTCTTCTTCTTTCTTCTTCTTCTTCTTCTTCTTCTTTCTTCTTCTTCTTCTTCTTCTTCTTCTTCTTTCTTCTTCTTCTTCTTCTTCTTCTTCTTCTTCTTCTTCTTCTTCTTCTTCTCTTCTTCTTCTTCTTCTTCTTCTTCTTCTTCTTCTTCTTCTTCTTCTTCTCTTCTTCTTCTTCTTCTTCTTTTCTTTTCTTCTTCTTCTTCTTCTTCTTCTTCTTCTTCTTCTTCTTCTTCTTCTTCTTCTTCTTCTTCTCTTCTTCTTCTTCTCTTCTTCTTCTCTTCTCAGTTGAAGACCTTGCCAGTGCATACGGTTTTTGCATAAACTCAGGGAGTCTGCCATTTAAATTGAGCAGAATCTAAGTGTGCGCATGTGGAATCTTCCAAGTGCGATAAATCCCTCTTGACAAAACTCCAAACTCTAAACTCTCCTCCTCCTCCTCCCCTCTTCTCTTCTTCCTTCCTCCTCTTTCCTCTCCTCTTCCCTCCTCTTCCTCCTGCCTTCTCCTCCACTTCCTCCTCCTCTTCCTCCTCCTTCTCCTCCTCTTCCTCCCTCCTTCTCCTCCTCTCTTCCTCCTCCTCCTCCTCCTCTTCCTCCTCCTCTCCTCTGCTCCTCTTCCTCCTCCTCCTCCTCCTCTTCCTCCTCCTCCTCTTCCTCCTCCTCTTCTTCTCCTCCATGTTTGTCTTTATAGTCCTCACGTATTTTTTTTTTGCTCTTCTCTTTTCATCATTATCATCATCTTCGTCTTGTTCGTCTCTTTCTCCTTCCCCGCTTCCTCCTCTTCCTCCTCTTCCTCTTCTCCTCTTTTTTCATTAACATCACCTTCATCTTTGTCCTTTCTTTAATAACATATTACTTTTTATTTCTGTTTCGCTTTCTGTCCTGTCCTGCAAAAAACTTTCAGCTCCAGGTTCAAGTCATTTCAATCCAATCATGTTGATTTCCGCTTCCGGTGAACTGGCTCTGCAACCGGAAATGACGTCGGAAAAGAGTGAGCGGTTTTGATGGGAAGATGTGTCGACGGCTCTGATTGGCTGGCTGATCAGCGTGTCGTCTGGTCTGAAGCGGAACGCTGCATAGACGGAGTGTCTGTTTTTGATGTATAAAGATGAAGGTGCACTTTTTTTTTTTTTTTTTTTTTCAAAGTTGAGAAACTGTTTCGTAGGAGCGGGATGGGGTACGAATGAAAGAAAAACCTAGTTAAAGACGGAAAGTTGGATGAAGCTTACAAAAGAGTGAGAGAGAGGATAGGGAGAGAGAGAGAGAGAGAGAAAGAGAGAGAGAAGAGAGAGAGAGAGGACAGAGAGAGAGATAGAGAAAGAGAGAGAGATACTCTGAGAGACTGGGATAGACTTAGAGAGAGAGAGAGAGAAAGAGAGAGAGAGAGAGAGACTGAGAGAAAGAGAGAGAGAGAAAGAGAGACTTTGAGAGTGAGAGGACAGACAGAGAGAGAGAGAGAGAGGAGAGAGAGAGAGCGAGAGAGAAAGAGACTGAGAGAGAGAGAGAGAACTGAGAGAAAGACAGAGATAAAGAGAGAGACTTTGTGAGAGAGAGAGAGAGAGAGAGGGAGAGAGAGAGAGAGAGACTTTGAGAAAGAGACAGACAGACAAACAGACAGACAGCCAAAGAGAAAAAGTCAAGAGACACTGACATGTCTGGGAGACAGGAATGAGAGAGAAACAGGCAACCACACACACAAACAGAGAGACGAGAGAGAGGAGAGAGACTTTGAGACAGAATTTGAGAGAGACAGAGACACAGAGAGAAACAGAGAGAGACACAGACAGACAGACAGAGATAGACAGACAAACAGTCAGACAGACAGAAAAGCAGAAAGACAGCAGACAGACAGACAAGAGAGAGAGAGAGAGAGGAGAGAAGACATACAGAGAGACAGAGAGAGAAAGAAAGAGAGAGAGAGAGATGAGAGTGAGGGGACAGACAGAGAGTCAGTCTGAGAGAGAGACAAAGACAAAGAGAGAGACACAAGAGAGAGACAGAGACAGAGAGAGAGACAAAGACAGAGAGAGAGACACAGAGAGAGAGGACAGAGACAGAGAGAGAGACAAAGACAGAGAGAGAGCACACAGAGAGAGACAGAGACAGAGAGAGAGACAAAGACAAAGAGAGAGACACAAGAGGAGAGAAGAGACAGAGAAGAGAAAAGAGACAAAGACAGGAGAGAGAGAGAGAGAGAGAGGAAGAAAAGAGAGAGAGTCAGTCTGAGAGAGAGACAAAGGCAAAGAGAGAGACACAGAGAGAGAGACAGAGACAGAGAGAGAGACAAAGACAGAGAGAGAGACACAGAGAGAGAGACAGAGACAGAGAGAGAGACAAAGACAGAGAGAGAGACACACAAGAGAGAGACAGAGACAGAGAGAGAGACAAAGACAAAGAGAGAGACACAGAGAGAGAGACAGAGACAGAGAGAGAGACAAAGACAGAGAGAGAGAGGAGAGAGAGAGGGGAGAGAGAGTCAGTCTGAGAGAAACAGACAGGAATACAGACTAAGGACAGAGACAGAGACTTGAAAGAGGGAGAGAGAGAGAAAGAGAGAGGGAGGGAGGGAGAGACTGAGAGAAAGAGAGACTCAGACAGAGACAGAATTTTGAGAGAGAGAGAGAGAGAGGAACACACACACACACACACAGGGAAATAAAGAGGGGGACAGAAAATGAGACAGGACAGACAGACAGACAGGACAGACAGACAGACAGGACAGACAGACAGACAGGACAGACAGAC
>JAPXFY010000030.1:7385614-7388114 GCA_030674185.1 Monoplex corrugatus | reverse complement strand
GTGTACAGAACGTTTGGTACATTTCACAATACTAAACCGTCTTCAAAGCTGACCATGGATAGACACTTGCAATTTGTGATGGCAAGATAAAAGACATTGTATCTCAAACAAATCCCAGTGCATACTGCTTATGGCCCAGCCGACCACTAGAGCCATACCAGGCCAAACACAACGTTAAAAACAACTCCGAAGATAATCAAAAAGAAAAGGACAACAGTTAAAAACCAAGTTCACCACTTTCCTTTCAAGTCTAAAGCTCAGACCAGTCGCCGTGGTGTAGTGGTTAACGCAACGGACTACAAACTGCAAGGTTGTGGGTTCGAATCCCCATCAGTACCTTCAAAAACCATTGTGGGATTTTTCGGATCTAACCGGCTCCTACCCAGAGTTGGGCGTGCTATGGGCTCATTGGGAAGACTGGAACCACACAGTCGAGTCTCATCCACTTCGCGGATGCGTCATTGAGGGTGTTGCTCAAATCTTCTGACCAGCACCGCAGGTGTCTGTATCTCTCGGGCCTGGTTGACGCCAGGATATATTATGATAGTAAGCGTAGAGTACAACCCTGTCACGCAGTCTCAATCCTAGATGGAACTCCATAGCATCATGATTATCATCCACATCGACATCATCATCATCGCATAATAAAAACTGTTTCAGCTTCTGTGGCCATTAAAGTGACGTAGAAAATGAGACCAAAAAAAAGGTGAGCACTAAGGTAACCTCCCTGAGTGCAATGATCCTTAAAAAAAATAAAAAATAAAAAATTGAAATTTTTTTTTTTAAAGTCTAAAGTTCAGACATCGCTGACCATTAGTAGTCACACAAAGGACTTACTGAAACTGCCTTGTTATTGTTCTTGTTCTTGTTCTTGTTATTCTTGTTGTTATTGTTCTTATTATTGTTGTTGTTGTTATTGTGATAAACTCAAACTATGCCTTTTTAACGCTCAGTCAACATGCACTGATGGCAAAGCTGATGTCATTGCTGACTTTATCGCAGATGTGCATGTTGACATTGCTTTTATCACCGAAACATGGCTTAACCCCCTTGGTCATGAACCTATACATGTGAGTCTCACTCCGAGTGGTTACAGGCTTGCTTCTTTCCATCGCTCATCCCGAGGTGGTGGTATCGCCATCCTCTACAACGACTCACTCCATTCCCGCCTGTCTTTCTCGCAGTCTCTGCCTTTCTCCCATCCTTCTTTCGAGCACGTTGAAGTATCCTTCCAATCCACCCCTCACCCCATCACCTTCTCCTGTGTCTATCGACCTCCACCTAGCTCTGCCAACAAGCTCACCACATCCATGTTTCTCTCTGACTTTGATCAACTTCTTGATTACTACTGTCTCTTACCTGGAAATCTCATCATTCTAGGTGACATCAATGTCCACTATGACAACACTCACCGTTATGACACAACACATATCATCAACTCTCTGTCCAATCACAATATGACTCAACACATTTCTGAACCAACCCATCAAAAAGGTCACATTCTTGACTGGATCATTTCTCGTGATCACCACAATTCCGCTACTGACAACTGCTTAGTTCTTTCTACCCGTCTAACTTCAGCCCTTCCATCTGACCACTCTGCAATTCTCTGTTCTCTCGACATTTCTCCTCCTTCCCGTACCATGCGCACAGTGACTCGACGCAATCTCAAATCTATCGACCTCTCCACATTTTCATCTGATGCCTCCCGTCTCCTTTCTGAAAAGTCACATAACCTTGCCGATGAATTCTATACTACTCTCCACCATCTTCTAGACACTCATGCTCCAGCCACAACCCGTCTTTTACCTGACCGCCCCCCTACCCCCTGGCTCACTCATGAGATCGCCTGCGCAAAACGTGCCCGCCGCAGAGCAGAGCGCCGCTGGCGCAAATCCAAACTCACTGTACACAGGCAACTTTTCCAAGCCTCTAAAACAAAAGTATCCACCCTCATTGCATCAGCAAAAACAAGCTATTTCCAAACCAAAATCCTGAATGCCTCTTCTTCAAAAGAACTCTTTACAACCATGAATCATCTCCTTGGCACACGAAAAGATTTACCTCTCCCAACAAAACATACAAATGAAGAACTCCCATCTGTATTCTCCAACTATTTCACCACCAAAATACAAACTCTTCGTGACAGGCTTGACAGGACACCCTGTCAACCATGCCCACCTGACCCTTCCTTCTCTGGCACACCTCTTACTACTTTTACCCCAGTCTCACAAGAAGAAATTCTCAACACAATCAAATCCATGTCGTTCAAAACTGCGAACTGGATCCTCTTCCAGGTTCTCTCTACGCCGACTGTCTCCCTACTCTCCTCCCATTCATCACTGACATCATCAACACTTCTCTTCAAACTGGAACTGTCCCTGATTCTTTCAAGTCTGCTATTGTTCACCCTCTCCTCAAGAAACACAATTTAGATCCAAATGAACTGAAAAATTACCGGCCTATCTCTAATCTCTCTTTCTTGTCAAAACTCCTTGAA
>JAPXFY010000030.1:7365614-7370614 GCA_030674185.1 Monoplex corrugatus | reverse complement strand
AGCCGACTGCGCAGAGCCATAACAGGGCTATAACCATCTCACAACACACATAGCAGTTTGCTGTTCCTGAAAAAAAAAAAGGAAAAGAAAATTAAATAAGTACTCATAACGCAATCGCGCGAATACTCCGGCTGGATGCCGTAGCGTTGACCATTCCGTCCAATTTATTACACAGGGGATTTATAAAACAAACCCGAACACATGTTATGAAGATAATTAAGCACACCAAAACATATATGAAAACAGGTCTCTCACCTGTCTCACCTGTCGGCATCACCGGGAACAGTGTTGGCCGCTGCACATGATGTCCTCACAAGTTGCCTCGAGCACTCTCGATCTTGGCTAAGTCTGACCACCTCCTGGAGTTTCTTGCCACTGATGTTTGTGATGTTTCTAGCAAGTGATGCAGGTGGCCGTCCTCTGTTTCTCTTTCCTTCCACTTTACCTTGGAGGACAGTGGACATCAAGTCTGTTCTCTCATTACGGATTGCGTGTCCAACAGTAACGCTAACACACACTCTCTCTCACCCACCAACCAACACACACACACACGCACACACACACACACGCACACTCACATACACACACACACAAACACAGGTCTACATTACCTAAAACTCTGGATACATTTTCTCAGAACCAAAAATGCACTTAATACATGTATCCAACCCTAATAGATAGGATGGACAGCAAAGAAAACAAACGAGAGTCTTGATGGAGGCAGACGCAAGTAGATCACTCATAAGGAAGATTAGGAAAAGACAGGCAACATTTATAATGCTTTTTCGCTCTTACAAAGTGAAGAGCAATGCGAAATTCATGCGAACAACTGATTGTCAAATCTAGCACAGAATTTCCAGAAGGTAGGGATATCGTTTGTGCTGAAAGAGCCCCCGACATCCCCACAGGGACTTAAGAAAGATTTTTTTTTAAAAAGAAAAAGAAAAACAAGGGCCGCTGCGCTATTTTTGCGCTCTACATGCGAAAAGCAACAAGCAAAGCCAGAACAAGATTGAGAAAGCCGAGATGTGGTTTCTAAGAAGAATGTTGAGAGTTCCATGGACAGCAAAGAAAACAAACGAGGCGGTCTTGATGGCGGCAGACACAAGTAGATCACTGATAAGGAAGATTAGGAAAAGACAGGCAATATTTGTAGGCTATTTTATGAGGAAAAGGGAACTGGAGCGCCTGGTCACAACAGGAAAGCTGGAGGGAAAGAGAGCACCAGGTAGAAAATACTGGACGGACTTTCAGTGGCTGAAGACAGAGAGGGTGGAAGATGTGCTTGCGGCAACAAGGGATAGATGCATATGGAGGGCCATGATCGCCAACGCCATGTGGCAAGGCACTTGATGATGATGATGATGATGATGATGATGATGATGATGATGATGATGATGATGATGATGGTGGTGGTGGTGGTGATGATGATGGTGATGATGGTGATGATGGTGGTGATGTTGGTGATGATGATGATGATGATGATGGTGATGATGATGATGATGATGATGATGATGGTGGTGGTGGTGATGATGATGATGATGGTGATGATGGTGATGATGATGGTGGTGATGATGATGATGATGATGGTGATGATGATGATGATGATGACATGTGAAAAGCAGAGCGAAATTCATGCAGACAATTGATTGTGATCAAAGCAAAACTGACCTATCAATAAAATTCTGCGAGAATCAACTGTAAGCAGTACGAAGACATTTTTTGGGAAGCTGGACAGCAGATTGTGCCAGAAGAAAAGCTCCCCCACCCATCATCACTGTATCATAAAAGATGGCGAAGAAAATGGGAAGAAAAACAACGATGAGTACAAAGATAACCTCTCTGAGTGCGATGATCCTAAAAAAAAAAAATTTTAAAAAATATAAAAAATTCCTCCGTCTGGATTCGAACCCACACCTTAAAAATGGTCAATTGTCTTCGATACTCAGTCTACCATTGTAACTGATGTCTTAATCACTGAACTCAGCAGTCTTGTCTTGACTTTAAAATACAATTCAACGAAATACATAACAACATAGAAATTCAGAGATTTTTTTGTTTGTTTTCTTCTTCTTGTTTTCATATCATCCATTGAACAATGGAGGATGGCAGAGGTGTAAAATAAAGATCAATAGTGAAAATAAAACCCAACCGACCACCAGAGCCATATCAGGACTAACACCACGTTTTTAAAAACAACTCTAAGTTTAATCAAAAAGACAACAGTTAAAAACCACGCCCACGGTTATCCTCTTAAGTCTAGAATTCGTTTAAAAATGTTTCCCATACATACAATCATACAAGGTGAAAGCTATTGACCTTTTGTAAAGTTGAAAAATTGTTTCTGGAAGAACGTTTCTCAAAAGATTCTTTGAGGAGCAGGCAGTACTGTGCTTGTGTTTTATATCGTGCGATCCAATTATTTAAGTTCAAATTTATATTGGAACCAGAAAAAAAAACACGAAAAAAAGAATCAGAACGCGTATTTAATACAACCAGACAAGACAGGCGCAAATTTTCAGTCAACTGGCCTTTGTTGAGCGTAAGATAAATAATAATAATAATTACAATATTTATATAGCGCAAAATCTTGATAAAATCAAATCTAAGCGCTGAAGCAGACACACACGCAAGCACGCACGCACGCACGCACGCACACACACGCACGCACACACACACACACACACACACACACACACACACACACACACACACGCATGGCTATAAATGGGGAGAAAGAATAAAAGCAATAAAAGCAAGAATAAAACCAATGGAAAATTATAGAGAGCATAGCATATACAATTATATATTATAACCATGTGATTCCCTCCGAGCGGAGACAGGCTGCAGAGGGGGGGGGGGGGTTGAGTGAGGTTAGGATTTTATGCGGAGGAGAAAAGGTGAGTTTTGAGAGCGGACTTGAAGGAGACAAAAGTAGGTTGCTGACGGACTGAGAGAGGAAGTTTGTTCCAGGAGAGTGGACAAGAAACAGAGAAGGCTCGTGGACCATAGGTATTGAGCTTAGTGCGTGGAAAGCGAAAGGTCAGAGGATCGGAGGCAGAGCGGAGGGTACGTGAGGGAACATAGATCTCAAGTAGGCTTGACAGGTAATCGGGGGCTGCGTTATTGAGGCTTTTGTAGCACATGGTGTCTAGTTTGTACTGTATGCGCTTTGATACAGGGAGCCAGTGAAGTTGTGCCAGGAGAGGAGATATGTGGTCAGCTTTTTTCTTTTTGAGTACAAGGCGTACAGCATTGTTTTGAATGCGCTGTAGGATGTGAATGGTGGAGGCAGGAGGACCAGACAGGAGTGAATTGCAATAGTCAATGCGAGACATTATGAAGGAGAGAACGAGTTTTGCAGTTGTTTCCACAGAGAGATACTTCCTGATCAGCCTTATACGATGGAGATGATAGAGCAGGATCTGGCAGTTTGAGTAACAAAGTTGTTCATGGAGAGGGTAGAGTCAATGCAGACACCAAGGTTTTTAGCTGAATCAGAAATTGGGACTGATGTGTTACATAATGGGAGAGAAAGAGGAGGCAGCTGAGAAAGTTTCTGACGGGTGCCAATGAGGATAGCTTCTGTTTTGTCGTCATTAAGCTGAAGTCTATTGTGTGTCATCCAGTTCTTAATGTCCGAGTAACGCTCAGTGGTGCGAGTCAACAGGCGCTGTATATTATCAGGTGAGTCACTGTCTTGAAGTTGGGTGTCATCAGCATAGAAGTGGTGTTTTATAAAATGGGAGTTGATGATGGTGGACAGGGGGGAGGTGTAAAGAGTGAAAAGAACAGGGCCAAGGACAGATCCTTGTGGAACACCACAGGTCAGGTATGCGGGTTGAGAGTAAGTGCTATTGATGAGAACGGTTTGTTTTCTGTTGGATAGGTATGAAGTGAACCAAGACAGAGCAATGTCAGAGATGCCAAAAGTATGATGAAGTCTAGAAAGGAGAATACCATGATCAATGGTATCAAAGGCTGCAGACAGATCAAGGAGTGTGAGGAGAGAGACTTTGCCAGTATCAGTTGCAAGGAGGAGATTGTTGAGAATGTGTAGTAGGGCAGTTTCAGTGCTATGGCACTGGCGGTAGGCTGACTGGAAAGGATTGAGGAGATTGTTGACAGACAGGTGAGAGCTCAGCTGGTTGAGGACGACTTTTTCAAGGAGTTTTGACAAGAAAGAGAGATTAGAGATAGGCCGGTAATTTTTCAGTTCATTTGGATCTAAATTGTGTTTCTTGAGGAGAGGGTGAACAATAGCAGACTTGAAAGAATCAGGGACAGTTCCAGTTTGAAGAGAAGTGTTGATGATGTCAGTGATGAATGGGAGGAGAGTAGGGAGACAGTCGGCGTAGAGAGAACCTGGAAGAGGATCCAGTTCGCAGGTTTTGAGCGACATGGATCTGATTGTGTTGAGAATTTCTTCTTGTGAGACTGGGGTAAAAGTAGTAAGAGGTGTGCCAGAGAAGGAAGGGTCAGGTGGGCATGGTTGACAGGGTGTCCTGTCAAGCCTGTCACGAAGAGTTTGTATTTTGGTGGTGAAATAGTTGGAGAACACACACCAGACACAAAAAATTAGGAGGAAAAGACTGAAACTGTCCTAATTTTTTGTATTTGGTGTTTGTTTGTTTGTGATCTTACGCTTGACAAAGGCCAGCTGGTCGAAAATTTGCGCCTGTCTTGTCTGGTTGTATTAATTACGCGTTCTGATTCTTTTTTCGTGTTTTTTTCTGGTTCCTGTTTGTTTGAACCCGGACAGTCACACTTGTTTGGGATTTCGTATCCTCATATGTCTAAAATTCATTTAAAACTCTTTCCCATACGTACGATCAAACCAGATGAAATCTATAGATCGCTTGTAAAATTGGAAAATTGCTTTTGGAAGTACATTTATGGAGATATTCTTGAGGAGAAGGCTGTACTGTGCATATGTTTTATACCGTGCGATCTAGTCATTTAAGTTTCCCCCCGTGAGGTTGCCAGGGGGCTCTTTCGGT
>JAPXFY010000030.1:7350614-7360614 GCA_030674185.1 Monoplex corrugatus | reverse complement strand
CGTTGAACGCTTCAGCTACGTTTTGCCGGTTTATTTGTCTAAAATCGATGGATAAGTTCACTTGCACCCGGTTCTCAGTGATTTCACTGTGGCAGCCCTAGGCCAGCAGGAGAGCTCAGCTGTGGCAAGTGCAGTCACAATAGAGTTAAGGAGTCTGCTATACAGTGCTTATGTCTCATATTGTCCTTGTTTAAGCGTTCAGTGAGGTGTTTAATGCTGAGTGTCTCATCCCATAGTATGCACTACATGTGTGTGTATGTGTGTATGTATGTGTGTGTGTGTGTGTGTATGTGTGTGTTGTGTGTGTGTGAGAGAGAGAGTGTGTGTGTTTGTGTGTTGTGTGTGTGTGTGTGGTGGTGTTTGTTGTGTGTTGTGTGTGTGTGGTGTGTGTGTGTGTGTGTGTGTGTGTGTGTGTGTGTGTGTGTGTGTGTGGTGTGTGTGTGTGTGTGTTTTGTGTGTTTGTGTGGTGTGGTTGTGTGTGTGTGTGTGTGGTAGTTTGTGTGTTAGTGTGTGGTGTGGTGTGTGGTTGTGTGTGTGTGTGTGTGTGGTGTGTGTGTGTTTGTGTGTTAATATGTGTGTTGTATGTATGTATGTATGCATGTTTTGTTGTATGTGTGTGTATATATATGTTTTGTGTTATATATGTGTGTAGTATGTATGTATGTATGATGTATTAGTTGTTGTGTGATTTATGTATAGTGTGTGTGTATTGTGTTGTTGGTGTGTGTGTGTTTGTTGACTGGTGTCTTGTGTGTGTGTGGCCGCACGCGCTCACGTGCGTGCAACAACAACAACAACAACAACAACAACAACAACAACAACAACAAAAACTGCAACAGAACACAACACTTTTTTTTTTCTTTTCACAAGATTAAAGGGAAGATTGTGAGAGTGGCATGACCATGTGATTCTGTTTCCAACGTTCCTGTATATATCACCAAATATGGGCATGCGAAAACTCCAATCTAATCTCCACATTGGTGTCATACGCAGGTATCAGTGGCGGGTGCGTGCGCGCACGCGCGTGTACGTAACAGAGAGAAGAGGGAGAGAGAGAGAGAGAGAGGGAGAGAGAGAGAAAGAGAGAGAGAGAAAGGAAGACAGAGAGCGACAATTAGAAAGAGAAAGAAACAAAACAGTAACAGAGACAGTGAGAGAGAGAGCGAAAGAGAGAGTTAGAAAGAGACAGAGACAGAGAGAAAGTAGAGAGACAGAGACAGTGAGAAAGAGACAGAGACAGAGAGAGAGAGAGACAAAGAGAGAGAGTTAGAAAGAGACAAAGAGAAATTAGAATGACGGAGACGGTAAGAAAGAGACACACAGAGAGAGAGAGACGGAAAGAGATAATAAGAAAAAAGAGACAGAGAGACAAAGAGGACAGAGTTAGAAAGAGACAGAGAGAAAGTCGAGTGACAGAGACAGTAAGAAAGAGACACAGAGAGAGACAGAGACACAGAGAGAGACAGAGACACAGAGAGAGACAGAGACACAGAGAGAGACAGAGACACAGAGAGAGACAGAGACACAGAGAGAGACAGAGACACAGAGAGAGACAGAGACACAGAGGAGAGAGACAGAGGACAGAGACACAGAGAGACACAGACAGACAGACAGACAGAGAGCGAGAATGTGCGAGCGTGTGTGTGTTTGTGCGTGTATGCGCTTCTGTATGCGGGCGCTTCTGTGTGTGTGTGTGTGTGTGTGTGTGTGTGTGTGTGTGTGTGTGTGTGTGTGTGTGTGTGTGTGTGTGTGCATATATATGTGTGTGTGTGTGTGCGTGTGTGTGCATGTGTGTATGCGTATGTGTGTGGGTGCGCATGCGTGTGTATGTGCGTATGTCCGCGCGCGCGCGCGTGCGAATGTGCACGCTCTCGTCTGCATGTGTGCGTGCGCGTGTGAATTCGTGTGTGTATGTGAATTTTGTGTGTGCATGTGTATGTGTGTGGTGTGTGTGTGTGTGTGTGTGTGTGTGTGTGTGTGTATGTGTATGTGTTGTTGTGTGTGTGTGTGTGTGTGTGTGTGTGTATGTGTGTGTACGTGTGTGTGTGTATGTGTGTGTACGTGTGTGTGTGTGCGTGTGTGTGCGTGCGTGTGTATGTGTGTGTGCTCGCGCACGCGCGCGCCTGTGGACAGAAGGAGAAAGAGACAGAGAGAAGGAGAAGGAGAAGGAGGAGGAGGAGAACAGATAGAGCGGGTATAATTGTGCTGAATCGTATTATTTGTGAAAATAGAGAAGTTTCATTTCTACAAGTATAGATCAATATGTCTTGTTTTTTAAATGTAATTGAGTGAGAAGATGAACTGACAGTGGACATAGCGAAGAGGAGGAGAAGGAAGGTGAGAAGGAACGAACGAACAAACTAACCAAAGGAACAAACTTATAAATGAACTCACAAACTAAACAAAGGAACAAACTTATAAATGAACTCATAAACTAAACAAAGGAACAAACTTATAAATGAACTCATAAACTAAACAAAGGAACAAACGTATAAATGAACTCACAAACTAAACAAAGGAACAAACTTATAATGAACTCACAAACTAAACAAAGGAACAAACAAACTTATAAATGAACTCACAAACTAAACAAAGGAACAAACAAACTTATAAATGAACTCACAAACTATCCAAAGGAACGAACAAACTTATAAATGTACTCGCAAACTGTCTAAAGGAACAAACGAACAAACGTATGAATGAACTCACAAACTAAACAAAGGAACAAACTTATAAATGAACTCACAAACTAAACAAAGGAACAAACTTATATATGAACTCACAAACTAAACAAAGGAACGAACAAACTTACAAATGAACTCACAAACTAAACAAAGGAACGAACAAACTTATAAATGAACTCACAAACTGTCCAAAGGAACGAACGAACAAAGTTATAAATGAACTCACAAACTGTCTAAAGGAACGAACAAACAAAGTTATAAATGAACTCACAAACTAAACAAAGGAACGAACAAACTTATAAATGAACTCACAAACTAAACAAAGGAACAAACAAACTTATAAATGAACTCACAAACTAAACAAAGGAACGAACAAACTTATAAATGAACTCACAAACTAAACAAAGGAACAAACAAACTTATAAATGAACTCACAAACTAAACAAAGGAACGAACAAACAAACTTATAAATGATCTCACAAACTGTCTAAAGGAACGAACGAACAAACTTATAAATGAACTCACAAACTGTCTAAAGGAACGAACGAACAAACTTATAAATGAACTCACAAACTGTCTAAAGGAACGAAGGAACAAACTTATAAATGAACTCACAAACTGTCCAAAGGAACGAACGAACAAACTTATAAATGAACTCACAAACTAAACAAAGGAACAAACAAACTTATAAATGAACTCACAAACTGTCCAAAGGAACGAACGAACAAACTTATAAATGAACTCACAAACTGTCTAAAGGAACGAACGAACAAAGTTATAAATGAACTCACAAACTGTCTAAAGGAATGAACGAACAAACTTATAAATGAACTCACAAACTGTCCAAAGGAACGAACGAAAAAACTTTAAATGAACTCACAAACTGTCCAAAGGAACGAACGAACAAACTTATAAATGAACTCACAAACTGTCCAAAGGAACGAACGAACAAACTTATAAATGAACTCACAAACTGTCTAAAGGAACGAACGAACAAACTTATAAATGAACTCACAAACTAACTAAAGGAACGAACGAACAAAGTTATAAATGAACTCACAAACTGTCTAAAGGAACGAACGAACAAACTTATAAATGAACTCACAAACTGTCTAAAGGAACGAACGAACAAAGTTATAAATGAACTCACAAACTGTCTAAAGGAACAGAACGAACAAACTTATAAATGAACTCACAAACTAACTAAAGGAACAAACAAACAAACTTATAAATGAACTCACAAATAAAATAGAAACAACACAAAGTTATAAATGAACTCACAAACTGTCTAAAGGAAACGAACGAACAAAGTTATAAATGAACTCACAAACTAACTAAAGGAACAAACAAACAAACTTATAAATGAACTCACAAACTAAACAAAGGAACGAACAAACTTATAAATGTACTCACAAACTGTCTAAAGGAACGAACGAACAAGTTATAAATGAACTCACAAACTAACTAAAGGAACAAACAAACAACTTATGAATAAAACTACAGAACAACAAACTATATGAAAACTCAAAGGAACAAACAAACTTATAAATTGAACTCACAAAACTAAACAAAGGAACAAACAAACTTATAAATGAACTCACAAACTAACAAAGGAACAAACAAACTTATAAATGAACTCACAAACTAACAAAGGAACAAACAAAATTATATAAACTGAACGACAAAACTAAACTAAAGGAAACGAACGAACACTATAAATGACTCGCAAACTGTCTACAAGGAGCAAACGAACAAACTTATAAATGAACTCACAAACTAAACAAAGGAACAACAAACTATAAATGAACTCACAAACTAAACAAAGGAAGAACAAACTTATAAATGAACTCACAAACTAAACAAAGGAACGAACAAACTTATAAATGAACTACACAAACTAAACAAAGAAAACGAACAAACTTATAAATGAACTCACAAACTACAAAGGAACGAACAAACTTATAAATGAACTCACAAACTACAAAGGAACGAACGAACAAACTTATAAATGAACTCACAAACTGTCCAAAGGAACGAACGAACAAACTTATAAATGAACTCACAAACTGTCTAAAGGAACGAACGAACAAACTTATAAATGAACTCACAAACTGTCCAAAGGAACGAACGAACAAACTTATAAATGAACTCACAAACTGTCTAAAGGAACGAAAAACAAACTTATAAATGAACTCACAAACTTTAAAAAGGAACGAACGAACAAACTTATAAATGAACTCACAAACTAACAAGGAACGAAACAAAACTTATAAATGAACTCACAAACTAATAAAGGAACAAACAACAAACTTATAAATGAACTCACAAACTAAACATAGGAACAAACAAACTTATAAATGAACTCACAAACTAACAAAGGAACAAACAAACTTAAAATGAACTCACAAACTAAACAAAGGAACAAACAAACTTACTAAATGAACTCACAAACTAGACAAAGGAACAAACAAACTTATAAATGAACTCACAAACTAAACAAGGAACAAACAAACTTATAAATGAACTCACAAACTAAACAAAGGAACAAACATACTTATAAATGAATCACAAACTAAACAAAGGAACGACGAACAAACTTATAAATGAACTCACAAACTGAACAAAGAACAAACAAACTTATAAATGAACTCACAAATAAACAAAAGGAACGAACGAACAAATTATAATGAACTCACAAACTAAACAAAGGAACAAACAAACTTATAAATGAACCACAAACTAAACAAAGGAACAAAAACTATAAATGAATCACAAACTAAACAAAGGAACGAACGAACTATAAATGAAATCACAACTAAACAAAGGAACAAACAAACTTATAAATGAACTCACAACTAAACAAAGGAACGAACAAACTTAAATGAACTCACAAACTAAACAAATGAACGAACAAATATAAATGAACTCACAAACTGAACAAAGGAACAAACAAACTTTGAATGAACTCACAAACTAAACAAAGGAACAAACAAACTTATAAATGAACTCACAAACGGTCACTGTTACTTTCGTTTAAAGCCAGCCGACTGCTCAGAGCCATCATATCAGGGCTGCTATAACCGTTTCAAAACTTACAGAAAACTTCAACAGGGAGAAAAGGGGAAAAGTCAGGTACACATATCAATGCATTCGTGCACATAATCTAAGGACATGCCCCTGACGTTGACCACTCCGTCCAACTTATCACACAGGGGGGTTAGAAAACATATCTGAATACAAATTTAAACATAACTAGGGACACTAAAACATAAAAACAAGCCTAAATTATCTAAAATTGCTTCCGCATATCTTATTTCCCTAAAGCCAAAAAAATGCATTTAATACATGTACCCAGTTATCAATCCTAAGAGAAAGTCTGTAAACCTTTATCGAACACATACAGGTGAATGGACCAGCAAGGCAGAAAACGATAGGAAGAAATGACAGAAAGCAAAGAAGGAAGAAAGAAACAAAGACAGTGACACAAAAGAGGAAATTTCTGGCACAGAATTTCCAGAAGGTGGGGGATACTATTTATACTGAAACAGCCCCCCGCATCCCCACAAGGGGAAGACACAAACTAGCGAATAGAACGAACAAATTTATCAATGAACTCACAAGCTATCCAAAGGAACGAACGAACAAAGTTATAAATATACTCACAAACTAACAAAAGGAACGAACGAACAAACTTATCAATGAAATCAAACTAAACACAGGAATGAACGAACAAACAAAACTATCCAAAGCAAAAGACGCATGAATATTTGCATGAATTAAGACAAGATGGGAAGGAAGAAGAAATAAATGAGTGAAACAATAACTGAATAAACGAAAGCAGGCAACAAAAAATGTACCGAAAAAAACTGAATCACTGAAGAAAAGAAGAAATTGAAAGCCCAAAGAAAGAAATTATGGAAGAAACGAATAAATGAATGAACAAAAAAAAAAAGAAAAGAAAAATTATTAAAAGAATAATGAAGAAAAACAAAAAGAAAAAGAATGACTGACTGACTGACGGGATTTGAATGAATGAATGAATGAATGAAGGGCAGGAGAGAATGTATGAAGAAAGGAAAGATGAAAAGAATGAGTGAATGTATGAGGAAGAAAGGAAGGAAGGAAGGCATGAGGGAGTTAACAAATGAATGAATGAATGAATGAAGAAAAAAGGAAGGAATAAAGGCATGATGAAATTAACAAAGGAAGAAATGTATGAACGAATGAATGAAGGAAGGAAGGAAGGAAAGAAGGAAGGAAGACATGCTGGAATTAGAAAAGAAAGAAATGAATGAATGAACGAATGAATGAATGAATGAATGAAAGAATGAATGCATCAATGAATCAATGAATGAATCAATGAATGAATGAGAGAAGAAAGGAAGTTAGGAGGGCATGGGGGAATTAACAAAGTAAAGAATGAATGAAGAACTGAATGAATGAATGAATGAATAAATATGAATGAATGAATGAATGAATGAATGAATGAATGAACGAAACAGTAGAAAAAGACATAACAAAATGAACATACTGAGAAAGACAGTAATGAATGAATGAACGAATAAACAGAACTGCATTATAGGAGAGTAAAACAGCCGAAAATATTGCAGTTGGCATAAATTCCAGAGACACTGAACAGGTGTTTGGACATGCTTTGTTTTGCTTTGTTTTGTTTTTGTTTCGTTTTGCCAGTTTGATTCCATTATATCGCCTTGTTCCGTTCTATTCATTTATTTGTGACCTGCCACCACGAAATCAGTCTTAACTCGCAGTCAGTCGAGCAGCACTAGAAGCTGAAAAGGTGACTGAGGGTCTATCTGGGGTGTTTTGACTTTTTTCTCAAAATTGATTTCTGTAGATTGTAATCTATCCCCCACAGAAATTTTTTTCTTGAAAAAAAATGTTATTAATCAATTTAAATCGGTATTTTAATGCACTGATCGCAGCAGAGAGAACGCAATTTCCTACCAAAAGTACCTACTTTTGTCTCTTATTATGAACCGTAACCTGTACAGTACCCGCACATGTAATATACTGATGGAAAGCTTTTTGGTGCACCTTTCAGATAATGACAGCGAAAATTAGAAACAAACTGGGTCAAAGCCACCAAATAAAGAAATTTAAGTAAAATGTGTAGGAGAGCACACAAAAACTTTAGAGGCCGTTTTCTCAAAATGGCTGTCATACAACTTAATGACTTTAAACATACATAACTTCTACATTTTTTTGAGTACAAGCTTTATTCAAGTACCACAATAATCAGCAGAATGTACACTTTCCAGTGATATGTATATCTCAAAATGCCCAAAATGCTAGTTAAGACTGATTTCGTGGTGGGGGGGTCACAAATATCTATTTCTTCTCTTGTTTATTTATTACTTTATTTATCCAGTTTCGTTTGTTCGTGTTCGTATCATGTTTCCGTTGTTTATTTTAATTTAAATGTTGATATTGCAAGCATTTGGTGCTTAACGTTGCAAAACGTTTGATTGCTACAAGTCTCCTTTCGTACTTTCTTTCTCTTTCTTTCTTTCTTTCGTTGACTTTATCATCTGCTCAGTTCGTTAATTTTTGTTTATTGGGTACATTGCTGGTTAGTGTTTTGGTTAGTGTTTTAGTTGGTTAGTCGTCTTGTTTATATATTCATTTGTTTGTTTATTCATTCATTCACTCACTCATTCATTCATTCATCTATCCACCCATCCATCTAGCTAGCTACCTACCTACCTATCTATCTACCTACCTACCTGCCTATCTATCTATCTATCTATCTATCTATCTGTCTGTCTGTCGGTCGGTCTATCTATCTATCTGTCTGTCTGTCTGTCTGTCGGTCTATCTATCTATCTATCTGTCTGTCTATCTATCTGTCTGTCTGTCGGTCTATCTATCTATCTGTCTGTCTATCTGTCTATCTATCTATCTAGCTAGCTAGCTATCTATCCATCTGTCTATTTGTTCATTTATCTGTTTAATTTGTTTATTTATTATTTATTTTCCATGTATTCGTTCATTCATTCGTTTGTTTGTTATTTCGTTCGGTCGTGTGTTCGTTATTCGTTCGTTTGTTTCTTTCTTTCTTTATTTTTTCCTTATTTGTGAAATCTTTTTTTTTTTCGTGTCACTGAATTTATGTATTTACTTACATTTCTATCTTACGTATATTACTTACAATTTATATTTTATATATAAATAGATCTATTTATTTGGAATGATACGTTTTCCCTCGATTAGAAATTCAATACCATTGACGATAATATCCTGCAATTTTCATAAAAGCATCTTGATCGTGGACGCCTGCGACTGAATTCGATATTTGTGTTTTGACTGATATAGTTTGCTGGGTAATCATCTTCGGTGTTGTTATTCGCTTTCATTATTTTGATGCTTATGTCATTATTTCTGTAAATAGCTGTTGTACGTATGTAGCGTTGTGCCTTTTGAAAGAGAAACGAAAAACCTCTTCCAGCGATGTGGAGTTTTCTCAAAGACAAAGAATGCACATGCAGAGGCACGCACGCACACACGCACACACGCACACGTATAGTATATTCTATATACACACATGTCCCTCCCTACTTATGCATACACATTCACGTACGCACGCACTCGCACACGCTTTGTGCACACGCGGGCACACATAGACAGAGATGTAAACACAGAGAGAGAGAGACAAACAGAGAGACAGACAGACAGACACGCACACAGGTTGAGAGATAGAGAAAGACAAAGAGACAGAGAAAGAGGCACAGACACAGACAGAGAGATTGATTGATTGATTGATTTGGTTCAGATTTTACGTCGACACCCACTCAGGTGATATGGCCGACGGGGATAACCATCCCGGGGAAGTGGGGGAAGGGGGACTTATCTAATCTATACTGACACCACCAGAACAACAATGATGTTAAGATGGGGCAGTGAGAAGGCCAGTTTTAATATAGCGCACCCCGGGATTCGAACCCACAACCATTAGCATGTGAATCCGACGCTCAAACCAACTGAGCTGTATCTGAGGTAACTTCTGTGGTTACAGTCTTTAACTCTTTGACGACGGGATGCTTCGATCGAAGTAACAGCTGAGCTCTCACTGAGGACGGGCTACTTTGATCATAGTAACAGACGGTCTAGGGTATATTATAACTCAGACAGAGAGAGAGAACTGGAGAAAGATAAAAAGAGAGACGGACAGAAGAACAGAGAGAGAGACAGACAGACAGACACAGAGAGAGACAGACAGACAGACAGACACAGAGAGAAGCACAGACAGAGACAGAGAGAAAGAAAGACAGACAGACAGAGACAGACAGAGAGAG
>JAPXFY010000030.1:7343114-7345614 GCA_030674185.1 Monoplex corrugatus | reverse complement strand
CGGGCAAACTGTTTCTTGATGTGAGTGGTAAGTTTAACCAGGTGCTCAACTGTAGATCTCCCTTTTCTAAAACCAGCCTGATTTACTGGAATAACGTTATTTTTATCACAGTAATGTACAAGTCTGGTTAATACCAATTTTTCCAATAGTTTGCTCGTATGGGACGTTAAAGCAATAGGTCTGTAACTGTTTTTATTGTTTTTAGGCTTTCCTGCTTTTAATACTGGTATAACAACAGACGTTTGCCATAATTGTGGTATAGTTCCACCAACCCAGCATTTCTGAAAAATTTTGTGTAAAAAAATAATATAGTTTTCTGGAAGATGTTTAATCATTTCAGTTGAAACTGCATCGACATCTACCGAACTCCTTTTGTTGTGTAGAAACAAGATAGTGTTTTTTAACTCTTCTAAGGTGATTGGAGAATTAAACCAGCGATCATTCCGTGTGTGTGTCTGTGTGTGTGTCTGTGTCTGTGTCTGTGTGTGGTGTGTGCATGTGTGTGCATGCGTGCATGCATTTCTAGCCGTGTGTGCGCGAATGCATGTGTGTGCGTGCATGCGTGCGAGCGTGCGAACGTGCGTGCATGTGTGTGTAAGACAACTGCCTCAATCCCGTACTCACTTTACATTTGACTGCCCACGCTTCGCTTCCCTGCATGGCCAACAAACTAAAAGAGATAAACTTGAAAGTTAAAAAGTGTGTCTGCTGCGTCGGCTGCGCTGGTTGGGCCACATTCGCCGCATGGAAGATGGTCGCATCCCAAAAGACATCCTTTATGGTGAGCTTGCCACAGGGCAGAGAAACATTGGCCGCCCACAGCTGAGATACAAAGACGTTTGCAAATGTGACATGAAAGCGCTTGAGATCAACACTGAGTCCTGGGAGGACCTCGCAGACGACCGCAACAGCTGGAGAACCACTCTCAAGAAACAGCTGCGGATTGGTGAGGACAAACTGTCAGCTGCTGCAGCAGAAAAGCGAGTTCGCAGAAAAGGGATGACAGCCAACAGACCAGCATCGGCATATACATGCGACCGCTGCGACAGAGACTGCCTCTCTCGCATTGGTCTCTACAGTCACAGGCGACGCTGTTTGGACCAAGCAGACAGCCCATCTAGACATTAGAACGGATGTACTTTGTCCATGGTCAGCCATGACCGAGGGAGGCCTACTACTGTCTGCGGGTCGTTTATGAGGTTCAATTCATTTCATGTTGCTCATAGTCCAGCCGATGACTGTAGCCTTATCAGGGCTAACACCACGTTAAAAACTTTAAACCGGTAACCTGTCACTCTGGGTTAGTGGTTAACGCAAAGAAATACCGATTGGAAGCTTATGGGTTCGAATCTCCATTATTATCTTTAAAAAGTCATTGTGAGATTTTTCGGCTCCAAACGGCTCTTTCCCAGAATTGAGCGTGCTTATGGGCATATTGGGAAGACTGGAATCACACAGTCGAGTCTCCTCCACTTCATGGATGCGTCACTGAGGGCGTTACTGAAATCTTCTGATCAACACCGCAGGTGTCTGTATCTCTCGGGCCTGGTCAATGCCAGGATATATCATGATAACAAGCGTAGAGTACATCCCTGTCACGTAGTCTCAATCTTAGATGGAACTCCTTCATCGCCATCATCATCATCGTATTACTGAAAACTGTGCCAGCTTTCGTGGCCATTAAGGTGACGTAGAAAATGAAAAAGACAGAAAAAAAAAATAGGCGAGCACAACAAATATCTCCCTAGGTACGATGATTCTAAAAAGAAAACGGTAACTGTCAAAAAGAAAGAAAGACAATATAATCAAAGGACATAACTCTTGAGAATTATCTCCCATGTTGTATAGAACTTCTCAAATCTAACACAGTTTGCGCTACCCATTCAGCTAGCATAGAAGCAGACACAAAGTACAAAAACAGTAAGCTCTGAACACTCCTCAAAAAAGGAGCGCCCAAGCCCACCTTTATACTCTGCAACGACCCTACACACAACTATGAGATAGGAGAGAAAGACATACAATATTATTGGTCTTATGTTCAAGATTAACATAGTCTTTTATTCTTGAACTGACCAAACACACACACATAGACAAGACAGAACATATACAGGGTTGCTTCCAAGGCATATAGGTAATACCAAAGGAATAAGAGGGAAGCAGGGAGAATTTTTATAATATAATCAAAGGACATAACTCTTGAAAATTATCTCCCATGTTGTATAGAACTTCTCAAACCCAACACAGTTTGCGCTACCCATTCAGCTAGCATAGAAGCAGACACAAAGTACAAAAACAGTAAGCTCTGAACACTCCTCAAAAAAGGAGCGCCCAAGCCTACCTTTATACTCTGCAACGACCCTACACACAACTATGAGATAGGAGAGAAAGACATACAATATACTGTACAAGAAAGACAGAAGAAAGAAGAAAGAAAGAAAGAAAGAAAGAAAGAAAGAAAGAAAGAAAGAAAGAAAGAAAGAAAAAAGAAAGAAAGCAAACA
>JAPXFY010000030.1:7330614-7338114 GCA_030674185.1 Monoplex corrugatus | reverse complement strand
ACACAGACACACAGGGAGACACACACACACGTACACACACACACACACACACACATTCACACTCACACATTCACACACTCACATACATACACACACATATACATACACACGCACACATACACACATACACACACTCATACATGCATACACACACATCCATACATACACGTACACACACACACACACAAACACACACACACATACACACACACCGTTATGACACAAGACATATCATCAACTCTCTGTCCAATCACAATATGACTCAACACATTTCTGAACCAACCCATCAAAAAGGTCACATTCTTGACTGGATCATTTCTCGTGATCACCACAATTCAGCTACTAACAACTGCTTAGTTCTTTCTACCCGTCTAACTTCAGCCCTTCCATCTGACCACTCTGCAATTCTCTGTTCTCTTGACATTTCTCCTCCTTCCCGTACCACGCGCACAGTGACTCGACGCAATCTCAAATCTATCGACCTCTCCACATTTTCATCTGATGCCTCCCGTCTCCTTTCTGAAAAGTCACATAACCTTGCCGATGAATTCTATACTACTCTCCACCATCTTCTGGACACTCATGCTCCAGCCACAACCCGTCTTTTACCTGACCGCCCCCCTACCCCTGGCTCACTCATGAGATTGCCTGTGCAAAACGTGCCCGCCGCAGAGCAGAGCGCCGCTGGCGCAAATCCAAACTCACTGTACACAGGCAACTTTTCCAAGCCTCTAAAACAAAAGTATCCACCCTCATTGCATCTGCAAAAACAAGCTATTTCCAAACCAAAATCCTGAATGCCTCTTCTTCAAAAGAACTCTTTACAACCATGAATCATCTCCTTGGCACACGAAAAGACTTACCTCTCCCAACAAAACATACAAATGAAGAACTCCCATCTGTATTCTCTAAGTATTTCACCACCAAAATACAAACTCTTCGTGACAGGCTTGACAGGACACCCTGTCAACCATGCCCACCTGACCCTTCCTTCTCTGGCACACCTCTCACTACTTTTACCCCAGTCTCACAAGAAGAAATTTTCAACACAATCAGATCCATGTCGTTCAAAACCTGCGAACTGGATCCTCTTCCAGGTTCTCTCTACTCCGATTGTCTCCCTACTCTCCTCCCATTCATCACTGACATCATCAACACTTCTTTTCAAACTGGAACTGTCCCAGATTCTTTCAAGTCTGCTATTGTTCACCCTCTCCTCAAGAAACACAATTTAGACCCAAATGAACTGAAAAATTACAGGCCTATCTCTAATCTCTCTTTCTTGTCAAAACTCCTTGAAAAAGTCGTCCTCAACCAGCTGAACTCTCACCTGTCTGCCAACAATCTCCTCAATCCTTTCCAGTCAGCTTACCGCCAGTGCCATAGCACTGAAACTGCCCTACTACACATTCTCAACAATCTCCTCCTTGCAACTGATACTGGCAAAGTCTCTCTCCTCACACTCCTTGATCTGTCTGCAGCTTTCGATACCATTGACCATGGTATTCTCCTTTCTAGACTTCATCATACTTTTGGCATATCTGACATTGCTCTCTCCTTTTTCACTTCGTATTTATCAAACAGAAAACAAACTGTTCTCATCAATGGCACTTACTCTCAACCTGCATACCTGACCTGTGGTGTTCCACAAGGATCTGTCCTTGGCCCTGTTCTTTTCACTCTTTATACCTCCCCCCTGTCCACCATCATCAACTCCCACTCTATAAAACACCACTTCTATGCTGATGACACCCAACTTCAAGATAGTGACTCACCTGATAATATACAGCGCCTGTTGACTCGCACCACTGAGTGTTACTCGGACATTAAGAACTGGATGACACACAATAGACTTCAGCTTAATGATGACAAGACAGAAGCTATCCTCATTGACACCCGTCAGAAACTTTCCCAGCTGCCTCCTCTTTCTCTCCCATTATGTAACACATCAGTCCCAATTTCTGATTCAGCTAAAAACCTTGGTGTCTGCATTGACTCTACCCTGTCCATGAACAACTTTGTTTCTCAAACTGCCAGATCTTGCTACTATCATCTCCATCGTATAAGCCTGATCAGGAAGTATCTCTCTGTCGAAACAACTGCAAAACTCGTTCTCTCCTTCATAATGTCTCGCATTGACTATTGCAATTCACTCCTGTCTGGTCTTCCTGCCTCCACCATTCACATCCTACAGCGCATTCAAAACAATGCTGTACGCCTTGTACTCAAAAAGAAAAAAGCTGACCACATATCTCCTCTCCTGGCACAACTTCACTGGCTCCCTGTATCAAAGCGCATACAGTACAAACTAGACACCATGTGCTACAAAAGCCTCAATAACGCAGCCCCCGATTACCTGTCAAGCCTACTTGAGATCTATGTTCCCTCACGTACCCTCCGCTCTGCCTCCGATCCTCTGACTTTTCGCTTTCCACGCACTAAGCTCAATACCTATGGTCCACGAGCCTTCTCTGTTTCTGGTCCACTCTCCTGGAACAAACTTCCTCTCTCAGTCCGTCAGCAACCTACTTTTGCCTCCTTCAAGTCCGCTCTCAAAACTCACCTTTTCTCCTCTGCATAAAATCCTAACCTCACTCAACCCCCCTCTGCAGCCTGTCTCCGCTCGGAGGGGAATCACTTTGTTTTAATATAAAATTGTATATGATGTGCTCTCTGTGGTTTTCCATTGGTTTTATTCTTGCTTTTATTGCTTTTATTCTTTTCTCCCCATTTGTGGCCATGCATGTGTGTGTGTGTGTGTGTGTGTGTGTGTGTGTGTGTGTGTGTGTGTGTGTGTGTGTGTGCGTGCGTGCGTGCGTGCGTGTGTGCGTGTGTGTCTTTTCGGCGCTTGGATTTGATTTTGTCGAGATTTGCGCTATATAAATATTGTAATTATTATGTATGCATGTGCGTACGTATGTATGTATGTATGTATGTATGTATACGCTTAGATTTATGTATGTATGTATGTATGCATGTATACGCTCAGCTTAGATTTATGTATGTAAGTATGTAAGCATGTATGTATGCATGTATACGCTCATATGTATGTAGGTATGTATGCATGTATACGCTCAGCGCTTAGATTTGATTTTGTCAAGATTTTGCGCTATATAAATGAAATATATTATTATTATTATTATTACACACACACATGCACACACACATACATACATACACATACATACATACATACATACATACAGACATACACACACATATACACATATACATACATACGCACACATACATAAATACACGTACACACACACACACACACATACATACATACACACGTACATACATACATACATACATACATACATACATACACATATACATACATACGCACACATACACACATACACACACACATACATACATACACACGCATACATACATACACGCACACACACATGATTTCAAAAAGCACGTATGTGAATATACGTTAAAAGAAATAACACACACACACACACACACACACACACACACACACACACACACACACACACACACACACACACATACACACACACACACACACGCACACACACACACACATACACACACACACACACACATACACACACACACACATTCTTACATACACACACGCGCACAACAACGCACACGCAAGCACACACACACGTACACACACACACACGCACACGTATGCAAGCACACACACGCAGCAATATATAAACACAGTATGCCTCTTTATTCATAAGAAAAATTTGTTAATCTTTTTTCATTACATAAGTCAGTGTTTACATTTTAATATTCTGTGGTTTCTTATGTGTCTTCTTACTTGTATAGCTTTAATGTTTGTTGTTATCTTATTGTGTATGTAATTGTGAACATTTTTTTTATCACCATTTGCCTTTCTCGCGAAATGTAAAGCGCTGGTGAGCATGTTTTTTATATGGAATATGCGCTATACAAATAAACATTATTATTATTATTATTATCATTATTATCATTATATTATTATTATTATTATTATTATTATTATTATTATTATTATTATTATTATTATTATGGTTAAGACCAACTCCCAAGTTTATTTATAAACGACGGCAGTTGAAAACCAAGCTCATGGTTATCCTTTCAAATCTAAAACGCAATTAAAAAGCTCTCCTGTACGCATGATCATATCAGACGAAATCTATTGATCTCTTGTAAAAACTTGAAAATGTCATCGGGGAAAAAATCTCTGAAGAGGTTCTTGAAGGAGTCTGCTGCGTGGTGCTTGTGTCTCACATCGTGCAGGTCCAAACTTTCAATGAGTGACGTTGAGTGGTTCGACATACTGTATACACCACAGTGCTTTTTTCATTTTTATAAGGTGAGTACACAAGTAGATCACTCATAAGGAAGATTAGGAAAAGACAAGCAACATTCATAGGCCATTTTTATGAGGAAGGGGGACTTGGAGTCAGAATAATCAACGTGTTGATTGTGGACACTAAACAACAAGAACAAGAAGGAGTACCTGGTCACAACGGGGAAGCTGGAGGGAAAGAGAGCACCAGGTAGACCCAGGGAGAGAATGCTGGACGGACTTGCAGAGTGGCTGGGGATGAGGAGGGTGGGGGAGATGCTGGGGGCAACGAGAGATAGAGATGGTTGGAAGTCCATGGTCGCCAACGCCATGCGGCAGGGCACCTGATGATGATGATGAAGGTGAGTGCAGAATGTGTGACCTGGTGTAACCTGCGTAACACTGTCTCTGGTACGAATGCCAAGAAAAGATGGGAGATTCTGTTCAAGGTCGAGGCGGGTTTGGAAAAACACTATTGTCTGTCAAGTTATTGTTGTTGTTATTGTTGTTGTTATTGTTGTTGTTATTGTTGGTGTTAGTGTTAGTGTTATCGTTAGTGTTAGTGTTAGTGTTAGTGTTAGTGTTATCGTTAGTGTTAGTGTTAGTGTTTGTGTTAGAGTTAGTGTTAGTGTTAGTGTTAGTGTTGGTGTAGGTGTTGGTGTTGGTGTTGGTGTTGGTGTAGGTGTTGGTGTTGGTGTTAGTGTTAGTGTTAGTGTTGGTGTTGGTGTTAGTGTTGGTGTAGGTGTTGGTGTTAGTGTTGGTGTTGGTGTAGGTGTTGGTGTTGGTGTTAGTGTTAGTGTTAGTGTTAGTGTTGGTGTTGGTGTTGGTGTTGGTGTTAGT
Source organism: Monoplex corrugatus (assembly GCA_030674185.1). Lineage (NCBI taxonomy): Eukaryota > Metazoa > Mollusca > Gastropoda > Littorinimorpha > Ranellidae > Monoplex > Monoplex corrugatus. Next base: position 7,332,953 of record JAPXFY010000030.1, on the reverse strand, counting down.
GTTGGTGTTGGTGTAGGTGTTGGTGTTGGTGTTAGTGTTAGTGTTAGTGTTAGTGTTGGTGTAGGTGTTGGTGTTGGTGTTGGTGTTAGTGTTAGTGTTAGTGTTGGTGTAGGTGTTGGTGTTGGTGTTAGTGTTAGTGTTGGTGTTGGTGTTGGTGTTAGTGTTGGTGTTGGTGTTAGAGTTAGTGTTGGTGTTGGTGTTAGTGTTAGTGTTAGTGTTAGTGTTAGTGTTGGTGTAGGTGTTGGTGTTGGTGTTGGTGTTAGTGTTAGTGTTGGTGTTGGTGTTGGTGTTAGTGTTGGTGTTGGTGTTAGAGTTAGTGTTAGTGTTGGTGTTAGTGTTAGTGTTGGTGTTGGTGTTGGTGTTGGTGTAGGTGTAGGTGTTGGTGTTAGTGTTGGTGTAGGTGTTGGTGTTAGTGTTGGTGTTGGTGTTGGTGTTGGTGTTGGTGTTAGTGTTGGTGTTGGTGTAGGTGTTGGTGTTGGTGTTAGTGTTGGTGTTGGTGTTGGTGTTAGTGTTGGTGTTTGTGTTAGTGTTGGTGTTGGTGTTGGTGTTTGTGTTAGTGTTGGTGTTGGTGTTGGTGTTGGTGTTGGTGTTGGTGTTGGTTTTGGTGTAGGTGTTGGTGTTGGTGTTGGTGTAGGTGTAGGTGTTGGTGTTAGTGTTAGTGTTGGTGTAGGTGTTGGTGTTAGTGTTGGTGTTGGTGTTGGTGTTGGTGTTAGTGTTGGTGTTGGTGTTGGTGTAGGTGTTGGTGTTGGTGTTAGTGTTGGTGTTGGTGTTGGTGTTAGTGTTGGTGTTTGTGTTAGTGTTGGTGTTGGTGTTGGTGTTTGTGTTAGTGTTGGTGTTGGTGTTGGTGTTGGTGTTGGTGTTGGTGTTGGTGTTGGTGTTGGTGTAGGTGTTGGTGTTGGTGTTGGTGTTAGTGTTAGTGTTGGTGTTAGTGTTGGTGTTGGTGTTGGTGTAGGTGTTGGTGTTGGTGTTAGTGTTGATGTTGGTGTTGGTGTTAGTGTTGGTGTTTGTGTTAGTGTTGGTGTTGGTGTTGGTGTTTGTGTTAGTGTTGGTGTTGGTGTTGGTGTTGGTGTTGGTGTTGGTGTTGGTGTTGGTGTTAGTGTTGGTGTTGGTGTTGGTGTAGGTGTTGGTGTTGGTGTTGGTGTTAGTGTTAGTGTTGGTGTTGGTGTTGGTGTTAGTGTTAGTGTTAGTGTTGGTGTTGGTGTTAGTGTTGGTGTTGGTGTTAGTGTTGGTGTTGGTGTTGGTGTTGGTGTAGGTGTTGGTGTTGGTGTTGGTGTTAGTGTTAGTGTTAGTGTTGGTGTTGGTGTTGGTGTTAGTGTTAGTGTTAGTGTTGGTGTAGGTGTTAGTGTTAGTGTTAGTGTTACTGTTACTGTTACTGTTAGTGTTACTGTTACTGTTATTCTTATTGTTGTTTAAAGCCCGGCCGACTGCGAAGAGCCATATCAGGGCTACAACCATCTCATAGAGTACACAGGACCTCGCTGGAGAAAACAGAGCACATTGAAAAAAAAAATTAAGTGTATAATTATATCAAAGCATTCAAACACATAATCTAAGGATATGCCTGTGGTGTTGACCACTCATTTTTATTCCATTACCAGGGTTTTTAAAAAGCACAAATCAGACAGCAAATATAGACGTAGCAGAGAAAACTAAATTTTGTATGTGACCTGCCAGCACGAAATCAGTCTTAACTAGCATTTTGGGCATTTTGAGATATACATATCACTGGAAAGTGTACATTCTGCTGATTATTTTGGTACTTGAATAAAGCTTGTACTCAAAAAAATGTAGAAGTTATGTATGCTTAAAGTCATTTAGTTGTATGACAGCCATTTTGAGAAAACGGCCTCCAAAGTTTTTGTGTGCTCTCCTACACATTTTCCTTAAATTTCTTTATTTGGTGGCTTTGACCCAGTTTGTTTCTAATTTTCGCTGTCATTATCTGAAAGGTGCACCAAAGAGCTTTCCATCAGTATATTACATGTGCGGGTACTGTACAGGTTACGGTTCATAATAAGAGACAAAATTATAGGTACTTTTGGTAGGAAATTGCGTTCTTTCTGCTGCGATCAGTGCATAAAAATACCGATTTAAAATTGATTTATAATATTTTTTCAAGAAAAAAATTTCTGTGGGGGGTAGATTATAGTCTACAGAAATCAATTTTGAGAAAAAGTCAAAACACCCCAGATAGACCCTCAGTCACCTTTTCAGCTCCTAGTGCTGTTCGACTGACTGAGAGTTAAGACTGATTTCGTGGTGGGAGGTCACATATATAAAATGGGCTTGTATTACCTAAAATTGCTTCTGTACATCACGTTTGCTTAGAGCCAAAAATG
>JAPXFY010000030.1:7315614-7325614 GCA_030674185.1 Monoplex corrugatus | reverse complement strand
TGTATTCTAACTCACCATAAAATAGGCTTTATCCTAACTCACCATAAAACAGGCTTTATTCTAACTCACCATAAAACAGGCTTTATTCTAACTCACCATAAAACAGACTTTATTCTAACTCACCATAAAACAGGCTTTATTCTAACTCACCATAAAATAGGCTTTATTCTAACTCACCATAAAATAGGCTTTATTCTAACTCACCATAAAATAGGCTTTATTCTAACTCACCATAAAATAGGCTTTATCCTAACTCACCATAAAACAGGCTTTATTCTAACTCACCATAAAACAGGCTTTATTCTAACTCACCATAAAATAAGCTTTATTCTAACTCACCATAAAATAGGCTTTATCCTAACTCACCATAAAACAGGCTTTATTCTAACTCACCATAAAACAGGCTTTATTCTAACTCACCATAAAATAGGCTTTATTCTAACTCACCATAAAACAGACTTTATTCTAACTCACCATAATAGCCCTGATATGGCTCTGTGCAGTCGGCTGGGCTTTAAACAACAATAAAAGTTAAAACTTACCGTAAAATAGGGTTTATTCTAGGGTTTCTTCTAACTCCGTCATCACAGCTTGACTCTCCTGAGGTGGTTCCAATTTGAACTGACACATCCAAACTGACTCATTCTCTATAATGATGCATTTAGCCCACTTTGCTGCAATGACCGAGAAGTAGAGTTTCCCTTTAATCTGTACAACGATTTTTATCTTTGTCCTCAGTGTCAGTTTCAGTGTCTCAAGATGACGTCTCCGCGCTCGGAATGAATTCCATGTGCACTAAACGTCACAGGTGCCACGTGTATGGTGATCATGGCACAAGCCTTAAGCCTGCACATAAACCCAGGGTCTTGAGGCCCTACCTAGACTATGTTTTACCTAGTCTAGATAATTATAGAGGTTGGAGCAAGGGGGTTGACAGGTACATCAGCCTATGGTCTCATAAAGCAGCTCGCGATTTCGGGGAGAGAGAAGACGAGAGCCCTAAAGGCAACGACAGAAGCAGCAGAAAAGGGTTCCAGCTGGATCTGGACCAGAAGAAACAAAAGTGAACTTCATAAAGTTTAAAATTCCGCTATAAGTTGCTGATGGCCAATAGCCAAGTAGGAACCTGAAAAAAAAAAACACGAAAAAAAGAATAAGAACGCGTATTTAATACAACAAGACAAGACAAGGCGGGCGCAAAGTTTCGGCCTTTGTGAAGCGTAAGATCACGAACAAACTTGAACGCGGGCAATCACACTTGTTTTGGATTTAATAGCCAAGTAGTTAAGACCGCTTTCCTTAGGGTATCCCTCAATTCCAGGCCCGTCCACTCTCGAGTATTATCTTCCCATCTCTTCTTTTGTCTGCCTCTTTTCCTTCCTCCCGAGACTGTGCCTTGCAGGATTGTCTTGGCAAGGCCGGATGATCGAGTGATGTGTCCATACAATGTTAGTTTGCGTCGTCTTACTAAGGTCAGGAGGTCAGTGTAAGGCCTGATTTCATTTTGAATTTTGTCCCAGCAATCGAGGAGGAGGTACCTGATGCTCACGTGCTTCTTCATTTTTTAAAAGGTACGAATAAGTGTAGGATGTGTGACCCGTGTGTAACCTCAATGTCAAGTCTTCGGAGGCGCCCCGACGGACGGCCAGTCTGAGGGATCGGTGACGGTGACGGTGACGAAGTTAAGACCACAAAGGTGACTTTGCCTTGAGAAACCTGACCATCTAGGATGCGCAGGTTCGATTCTAGGTGGAAGACAATTTTTCAAAAACAATTTTTTTAATGGCGACAGCAGAGGGGCATCTACTGATCTAGGAGTCTTGACCTGGATGAGTGTCACGAGTTAATTGCTGAAACACTTGCTTGGTGGTGGTTTCTCTACTGAGGACCTTCTGTTGTCCAGCTCTCACAAGAGTATCTTAAGACTACTACAGCCAGAGATAGGTGGAGCGCATTGGGTATTGTCTGTGTGACTATGAATCCTTCTTGACCTCCCAAGTCTAGATCTACAAGTCAGAAAAGGTGCTGCGTGCACTAGATCTACTTCATGATTTTTATCGAGTTAGACTCGAACTCACGCGGTCAGACTGAAAGGCATGTGGTCAACCTCTGCGCCAACAAGCCAGGCCCAGGCGCACGATTTTTAATCCCCTAAAAACACTCTAAATGTTAAAATCATTCCATTTCTGCGGCGTTGTCAAAAAAACGAAGGATCGATGTAGCCAAGGGAGATAATTAAATCTGCGCCTCGCCATAGACTGCAGACGACAAAGCGAATCTCCGAGAAAAAAATCTAAAAATAAACAGACATACAAACAACAGATACAGGGAAATTGAAGGGAAGAAGGCAAAGGTTAGGGGGGAGGGGAGGTATATTCACGGTCGTTCTTCTGCACATCAATCATACTGCGCTCGCGCTCTCATGATAAAATACGACAACTCAAGTCAGAAGTATCACGATTGCTCGAAGAGTCGTTCCCCCTGAAGTATTTGTAAAATGAAATAAACTGTTGTTTAAATTTTATCAACTTCTGTTTAAGCTTTAAAATAAACAATGAAAAAATATAACAAATATTTATATACAAATAATAAAATCGAAACATTTTACAACAAAGTTTTCTTATAATACATTTAAGAGAGATGAAGCCATTATAGCCCCCCTCCCCCCTCCAAGCAAAATATATATATATATGTTCTAAATACTCATATTATATTTGTTTAAACGTAATCACATTACCGTGGTGGTATCATTTAGCCTAACCAACACTTCTTTTTACGCCATCAGCGCAAGCACTTTCAAAAACAACAGACAAAATAGGCGTATTTGTTTTATGGCTTGTTTTAGAACTTTGTAACTAGCCTATCTTTGTAAGCACTGATATCAGTGTGGTAGCACTTGGTGTGTAAACAAACAACAAGAAGTATCTGATAGTAGATAGTTGATCTAAATTAAAAGGATGGATTACGTGTGGAAGCGTCCTTGTAAAACTACATTTCGTACGTATATTCATTCTTGAGTACTTAGCTAAACATTTACTCCAGTACTTATATTAAGAAACTTAACAGTTATATTTCATAAGGGTTAAATTTCCCCTATAAGTGGTTAAGCGTCACAAGACTGACTTTGCCTTTAGAAACCAGACCACCTACGATGTGCGGGTTTGAGTCCAGGTCGAGGACAAATTTCTTTAAAAAAAATAGATAAATAAAAAAAGTAAAAGCTACGGCAGAGAGGCATCCACGAGTCATGACCAGATGCGGCCGGGCCTCCACCCCCCCCCCCCCCGCCTTAGAGTGTCAGGAGTTAAGGGCGCGAAAGATTTGCTGAACTGGGGGTTTTCTGCTGTCCAGCTCTTCCCAGAGGTTCTTATTACTACATTTCACTTCGTGATGTTAAAAACGTTGTCTATGACTTGTATTTACTTTGAGACAACCGCATACACATTCATGCATGCTAATTAAAAAAAATTGTGGATATACTATAAATAGAAAGCAAAGGTAAGGGGTTGGAACTAAACAGCAGCAAGACTGAAGTCATAGTTATCAGTAAAAAACAGAAATCCCCTCATGCAAACGGCACAACCTTGAGACAGGTTGATAAGTTTAAATATCTGGGAACGATCATTTCACCAGACGGCAGATGCACATCAGAAATAGCCAGCAGAATCGGCCAAGCCAAAACAGCATTCAAGAAGATGAAAAGCATTCTTACCAACAAATGCCTGTCAGTTAACATCAGGAAGAGAGTCCTTGAATGTTACATAGAACCAATACTGTAGTACGGATGTGAGGCGTGGACAGTCAGCAAGCAAAGCCAGAACAAGATTGAGGCAGCCGAGATGTGGTTTCTAAGAAGAATGTTGAGAGTTCCATGGACAGCAAAGAAAACAAACGAGACAGTCTTGATGGAGGCAGACACAAGATCATTAATAAGGAAGATTAGGAAAAGACAGGCAACATTTATAGGCCATTTTACGAGGAGGGGGGATTTGGAGCACCTGGTCACAACGGGAAAGCTGAAGGGAAAGAGAGCACCAGAGAGAAGATGCTAGACGGACTTGCAGAGTGGCTGGGGACAAGGAGGATGGAAGAGATGCTTGAGGCAACAAGAGATAAAGACAGATGGAAGTCCATGATCGCCAACACCATGCAGCAGGGCACCTGATGATGATGATGATAATGATATTTCACTTTGTAATTTTAAAACATGTGACATGTTATTTATTTTGAAACAACTGCATATATAGTCATGCATGCTAACTGAAACAAAAACAAAAAACAATCAGGATTTGTTGTATGATTAAAATGATACAGGATGTGTTCAAGACCTTGCCAGCGCACAGGGTTTTACGCAAGCTCTGAAATTCTGCCAGACAATTCAGTGCTGCTAGATTTGGAATAAGCGCATATGGAACTTCCTGAGTGTGACGAATCCCCCTGGAAAAGTCTACACTCCAAGATCTATCATGCTACTGGCTTTGAAGAGCAGCAACGAAGGTTTTCCACTGCTGTCTATTCCAGGTCAGTCTCTCTATTGTACCCCACTGTTTCAGTTTCAGTTTCTCAAGACGACGTCTCCGCGCTTGGAATGAATTCCATATGTATAACGTCACAGCTGCCATGTGTATGGTGATCATGGCACAAGCCTTAAGTCTGCACAATTTCAGTTTCAGTTTCTGAAGATGACGTCTCCGCGCTCGGAACGAATTCCATATACACTAACGTCACAGGCGCCATGTGTATGGTGATCATGGCACAAGCCTTTAAGCCTGCACATAAACCCATGAGCTGGCCAGGTCCTGAGGCCCTACCTAAACTATGTTTTACCTAGTCTGTATTTTATACTTTTTTTTTTCAGCCTATCACTGGAATAATTCCAGAGTTTCATAAAGTCTACTTCCCTTAACTGTTCGTCGCTAAGGGATTCTTAGTTTTCCAGTCAAATGTCACTCTTGTGATGTTCAGTGAAGGGCAGTGTGAGTGTTGATATCCTGCTCTCTTCATGTCCAAAGCGTCTCCATTGTCTTATCATGATGATAATACCCATTACTTTCTCCATCACACTGGGTGAGCAAATGATGATGATTGGAGATAATGCTGGGCCACAAGATTTCCAAGACTCTCTCTCTCTCTCTCTCTCTCTCTCTCTCTCTTTCTTCTCTCTCTCCTCTCTCTCTCTCTCTCTCTCTCTCTCTCTCTGTATCTGTGTATCTATCTATCTCTCTGTCTATCTCTCTATCTGTCTATCTATCTCTTCCCCCTTCTCACCTGTCTCTGTCTTTCTGTTTCTCATCTCTCTCTCTCTCTCGTATCTGTATCTGTGTATCTATTTATCTATCTCTCTATCTATTTTCTCTCTATCTATCTTCTGTCTATCTATCTCTCCCCCCTCACCTCTCTCTCTTTTTTTTCTCTCTCTTTCTCTCTCTCTCCCCCTTCTCACCTCTCTCTCTTTTTTTTTTCTCTTTCTCTCTCTCTCTCCTTTCTCTCTTTCTCTCTTCTCTCTCTCTCTTTCTCTCTCTCTCTCTTTCCCCTCTCTCTCTTTTTTCTCTCTCCTCTCTTTCTCTCTCTCTCTTTCTCTCTCTCTCTTTCTCTCTTTCTCCTCTCTTCTCTTTCTCTCTTTCTCGCTCTTTTCTCTCTTTCTCCTCTCTCTCTCTTTCTCTCTCTCTTTCTCGCTCTCTCTCTTTCTCTCTTTCCTCTTTCTCTCTCTCTCTCTTTCTCTCTCTCTCTCTTTCTCTTTTTCTCTCTTTCACTCTCTCTCTCTTTCTCTCTCTTTCTCTCTCTCTTTCTCGCTCTCTCTCTCTCTCTCTTTCTCTCTTCTCGCTCTTTCTCTCTATCTGTCTCTCTCTCTTCTTCTCTCTCTCTATCTGTCTATCTTATCTGTTTCTTCTTCTTCTCTTCCCCGTCTCGTCTCTCTCCTCTTTCCTTTCTCTCTCTCTCTCTCTCTCTCTTTCTCCTCTTTCTCTCTCTCTCTCTCTCTCTCTATCTTTCTCTCTCTCTCTTCTTCTCTCTCTCTCTCTCTCTCTCTCTTTTCTCTCCTCTCTCTTTCTCTCTTTCTCTCCTCTCTTTCTCTCTCTCTCTCTCTCTCTTCTCTCTTCTCGCTCTCTCTCTCTCTCTCTTCTCTCGCTCTCTCTCGCTCTCTCTTTCTCTCTTTCTCTAAGTTCTGTTTTTCTTTCTTTCTTTTCTCTCCCCTGAAACTGCATAAAGTTTCATTCCATCTTCACTCATTTTGTCTCTTTTCGTCTTTATCGGTGTTCTTCTTCTTCTGTCTTTCTTTCTTTCTTTCTTTTAATTCTGTGTCTCTTTCTTTCTTTCTTTATTTCTCTCTTTCTTTCTTACTCTTTTTCTTCTCTCTCTTTCTTCTTTCTTCTCTCTCTTTCTCTTCTTTCTTCTTTCTCTCTCTTTCTTTTCTTCTTTCTTTCTCTCTTCTTCTTCTTTCTCTTCTTTCTCTTTCTCTCTTTCTTTCTCTCTTTCTTTCTCCTTTCTTTCTTTCTTTCTTTCTTTCTCTCTCTCTTCTTTCTCTCTTTCTCTCTTCTCTCTCTCTTTCTGTCTTTCTCTTTCTTTCTCTCTTCTTTCCTTTCTTCTTCTCTCTTTCTCTTCTTCTTCTCTCTCTTTCTCTCTTTCTTCTTCTCTTCTCTTCTCTTCTTCTTCTTCTTTTCTTCTCCTTTCTTTCTTTCTCTCTCTTCTTCTTCTTTCTTCTCTCTCTTTCTTTTTCTTTCTTCTTTCATTCTCTCTTTCTCTCTTTCTTTCTTTTCTTTCTTTCTTTTTCTTTCTTTCTTTCTTTCTCTTCTCTTGTTTGTTTCTTTCTTTCTTTGATTCTGTGTCTCTTTCCTTCTCTCTTTCTTTCCAAGGCTGTTTTCCTTCTTCTCTCAGCCTTTGTTTTTTATGTGTTTATTTATTCATTCATTCGTTCATTCATTTATTTATTCATTTTTTCATTCATCTATCTCTTTATTTGTTATTTATTTGTTTGTTTGTTTGTTTATTTATTTATTCATTCATATATTTATGTGTTTTATCCATTCTTTTCCAAGATCTAGTTTCTCTTCTTCTCTCTTTTCCTTTTATCTATCATCTGTCTAATGTCATCTATCTATCTATTTTTATCTATCTGTCTTTGTCTGTCTATCTATCTATCTTTACCTATTCTATCTATCTATCTATCTGTGTATCTATCTATCTGTCTGTCTACTCTATCTATCTATTCTATCTATCTGTCTAATGTCTATCTATCTATCTGTCTGTCTACCTGTCTGTCTGTCTGTCTTCTAGTCTATCATATCTATCTTGTCTGTATGTCTATCTGTATGTCTGTCTGTCTGTATCTATCTATCTAGTTTTCTTCTTCTCTCTCTCTTCCTTTTATCTATCAATCTGTCTAATGTCCATCTATCATCTTATCTATCTATATCTATCTATCTGTCTGTCTGTCTGTCTATCTATCTATCTATCTACTTATTCTATCTATCTATCTATCTGTGTATCTATCTATCTATCTGTCTGTCTATCTGTCTGTCTGTCTGTCTGTCTGTCTTTCTAGCTAGCTATTTATCTGTCTGTATGTCTATCTGTATGTCTGTCTGTCTGTATGTCTATCTGTATGTCTGTCTGTCTGTATGTCTATCTATCTATCTGTCTGTCTGTCTATCTATCTATCTATCTATCTATTATATCTATCTATCTATCTATCTACCTATCTGTCTATCTGTCTGTCTGTCTTTCTATTATCTATCTATCTATCTGTCTGTCTATCTATCTATCTATCTATTCTATCTATCTGTCTATCTGTCTATCTATCTATCTGTCTGTCTATCTGTCTGTCTGTCTGTCTATCTTTCTAGGTATCTATCTGTCTGTCTATCTATCTATCTATCTATCTATCTATTCTATCTATCTGTCTATCTGTCTATCTATCTATCTGTCTGTCTATCTGTCTGTCTGTCTGTCTATCTTTCTAGCTATCTATCTGTCTGTCTATCTATCTATCTATCTATTCTATCTATCTGTCTATCTATCTATCTGTCTGTCTATCTTTCTAGCTAGCTATTTATCTGTCTGTATGTCTATCTGTATGTCTGTCTGTCTGTATGTCTGTCTGTATGTCTGTCTGTCTATCTATCTATCTGTCTGTCTATTCTATCTATCTATCTGTCTATCTATCTATCTATCTGTCTATTCTATCTATCTGTCTATCTATCTATCTGTCTGTCTATCTTTCTAGCTAGCTATTTATCTGTCTGTATGTCTATCTGTATGTCTGTCTGTCTGTATGTCTGTCTGTATGTCTGTCTGTCTATCTATCTATCTATCTATCTGTCTGTCTATTCTATCGATCTGTCTATCTCTCTATCTATCTACCTATCTGTCTATCTGTCTGTCTGTCTTTCTAACTATCTATCTAGTTGTCTGTATATCTATCTGTATGTCTGTCTGTCTGTCTATCACTATCTATCTATCTATCTGTCTGTCTATCTATCTATCTATCTATCTATCTATTCTATCTATCTGTCTATATGTCTATCTATCTGTCTGTCTACCTGTCTGTCTGTCTGTCTTTCTAGCTATCTAGCTATCTGTCTGTATGTCTATCTGTATGTCTGTCTGTCTGTATGTCTGTCTATCTGTATGTCTGTCTGTATGTCTATCTGTATGTCTGTCTGTCTGTCTGTCTATATATATGTCTGTCTGTCTGTCTGTCTATTTCTTGTTCCCTAAGGTTTTTGGCCTCTTCTGTTTTTCTCTATATATTTGTTTTTCTTTCCTTGTTAATATAGACAGACACTAGAGAGACAAAATCACACACACACACACACACACACACACACACACACACACACACACACACACAACACATACACACACACACACACACACACACACATTACACACACACACACACACACACACACACACACACACACACACACACACCACACACACACACACACACACACACACACACACACACACACACACACGGCCCCCGCTCAGAACGACAGAAATATAGAGCACAGAAGAAATATGGGCAAAATTAATTTCCAACTTGCAAGCGAGGAGGGGCAGATAATTTCCTGTTTAATCCACGATGTTCGGTCGTCTCCCTTGTCACTTTTGTTGTCGTCTGCTCTTCCAGTCGTGATCTGGGAGAGATTGAAGAGGTGAAGATGGAAGGGAGTAGGAGAGAAGGTAGGGGGTGGAGGGGACTGGGGTGAGGTGGTAGTGTGATGGAGGAAGGGGGAAAGAGGAGGAAAAGCTGGAGACAAGAAAAACAATTATGAGATGAGTAAGAGAGAGTTGAGTGAAGAAAAGAGGCTGGGAGAGACAGAGAGAAAGAGGGGAGTGTGGGGGGGGGGAGCAAGAGTCACAGAGAGAGACACAGAGAGAGAGAGAAAGAGAAAGAGAGACAGGCAGACAGAGAGAAAAAACAGACAGACAGACAGACAGAGAGAGAGAAAGAGACAGACAGTGAGAGACAGACAGACAGACAGACAGAGAGAAAGAGAGACAGGCAGACAGAAAGAGTGACAGACAGAGAGAAAAAACAAACAGACAGACAGACAGAGAGAGAGAAAGAGACAGACAGTGAGAGACAGACAGACAGACAGAGAGAAAGAGAGACAGGCAGACAGAAAGAGAGACAGACAGAGAGAAAAAACAGACAGACAGACAGACAGAGAGACAGACAGACAGAGAGAGAGAAAGAGACAGACAGAGAGAGACAGACAGACAGACAGAGAGGGAGAGAGAAATAAAGAGACAGAGACAGAGAAAATGTGAGACAGGCAGACAGAGAGAGAGACAGACAGAGAGAAAAAACAGACAAACAGAGACAGAGAGAGAGACAGACAGAGAGAGAGACAGACAGACAGACAGAGAGGGAGAGAGAGAGAGGGGGGGGAGAGGAGAGAGATTTGAGCAAAGAAAAGAGTTTGGAGGAGAGAGAGAGAGAGAGAGAGTGGAGAGAGACAGACAGACAGACAGACAGACACAGAGAGAGGAG
>JAPXFY010000030.1:7300614-7303114 GCA_030674185.1 Monoplex corrugatus | reverse complement strand
CGTGTGGGATAGAAGACATACTGGTCCTTTATCGTCTGGTGTGGGTCTTCATGTGGGATAGAAGACATACTGGTCCTTTATCGTCTGGTGTGGGTCTTCATGTGGGATAGTAGGCATACTGGTCATTTATCGCCTGGTGTGGGTCTTCATGTGGGATAGAAGACATACTGGTCCTTTATCGTCTGCTGTGGGTCTTCATGTGGGATATGTATGTTTTATGCTGGTGGGCCTTTAATCGTCTTTTGGTTAGGTCTTCATGTGGGATAGTAGGCATACTGGTCCTTCATCGCCTGGTGTGGGTCTTCGTGTGGGTGTAGACATACTGGTCCTTTATCACCTGGTGTGGGTCTTCATGTGGGATAGTAGGTATACTGTCCTTTATCCCTGGTGTGGGTCTTTATGTGGGATAGTAGACATACTGGTCCTTCATCGCTGGTGTGGTCTTCGTGTGGGATAGTAGGGCATACTGGTCCTTTATCGTCTGGTGTGGGTCTTCATGTGGGATAGTAGACATATGGTCCTTTATCGTCTGGTGGGGTCTTCATGTGGGATAGTAGTTCATACTGTTCTTTATCGTCTGTGTGGTCTTCATGTGGGATATAGGTATACTGGTCCTTTATCGCCTGGTGTGGGTCTTATGTGGGATAGTAGGTATATGTCCTTATCGTCGGTTGGTCTTCATGTGGGATAGTAGACATACTGGTCCTTTATCACTGGTTGGGTCTTCATGTGGGATAGTAGGTATACTGGTCCTTTATCGTCTGGTGTAGGTCTTCATGTGGATATAGGCATACTGGTCCTTTATCACCTGGTGTGGGTCTTCATGTGGGATAGTAGTATACTGGTCATTTATCGTCTGGTGTGGTCTTCATGTGGGATAGTAGGCATACTGGTCCTTTATCACTGTGTTGGGTCTTCATGTGGATGTAGGTATACTGTCATTTATCGTCTGGTGTGGTCTTCGTGTGGGATAGTATGTATACTGGTCCTTTATCGTCTGGTGTGGGTCTCATGTGGGATAGTAGCATACTGGTCCTTTATCGTCTGGTGTGGGTCTTCATGTGGATAGTAGCATACTGGTCCTTTATCGCCTGGTGTAGGTCTTCATGTGGGTAGTAGCATACTGGCTTTCCTTTCTCACTGGTGTGGTGGTCTTATCTGTGTTGTGGATAGTAGGCTATATGGTCCTTTATCGCTGGTGTAGGTCTTCATGTGGGATAGTAGCATACTGGTCCTTTATCGCTGGTGTGGGTCTTCATGTGGGATAGTAGGCATACTGGTCCTTTATCGTGCTTTGGTGTGGGTTTCGTAATAGTCTATTAATCGTCCTTGTGGACCTTATGGGGGTCTAGATAGAAGATGATACTGGTCCTTTATCGTCTGGTGTGGGTTCATGTGGGTAGTGGGACTAGTCCTTATCGTCTTTATCGCCTGTGTGGGTCTTCACTGGTACGTTACATCTGTGGTCTTATCGTTGGTAGTGGTCCATGTGATAGTACATTATGTCCTTATCGTCTGGTGGGTAGTGCTTCATGTGGGATAGTAGGCATACTGGTCGTTTATCGTCTGGTGTGGGTCTTCATGTGGGATAGAAGACATACTGGTCCTTTATCGTCTGGTGTGGGTCTTCGTGTGGGATAGACATAATGGTCCTTTATCACCTAGTGTGGGTCTTCGTTTGGGATAGTAGGTATACTGGTCCTTTATCGTCTGGTGTGGGTCTTCATGTGGGATAGTGGCATACTGGTCCTTTATCGTCTGGTATGGGTCTTCATGTAGGATAGTATACATACTGGTCCTTTATCACCTGGTGTGGGTCTTCATGTGGGACAGTAGGCATACTGGTCCTTTATCGCCTGGTGTGGGTCTTCATGTGGGATAGTAGACATACTGGTCCTTCATCGTCTAGTGTGGGTCTTCTTGTGGGATAGAAGACATACTGGTCCTTTATCGTCTGGTGTGAGTCTTCATGTGGGATAGTAGCATACTGGTCCTTTATCACCTGGTGTGGGTCTTCATGTGGGATAGTAGGTATACTGGTCATTTATCGTCTGGTGTGGGTCTTCGTGTGGGATAGTATGTATACTGGTCCTTTATCGTCTGGTGTGGGTCTTCATGTGGGATAGTAGACATACTAGTCCTTTATCGTCTGGTGTAGGTCTTCATGTGGGATAGTAGCATACTGGTCCTTCATCGTCTGGTGTGGGTCTTCGTGTGGGATAGTAGACATACTGGTCCTTTATCACCTGGTGTGGGTCTTCATGTGGGATAGTAGGTATACTGGTCCTTTATCACCTGGTGTGGGTCTTTATGTGGGATAGTAGACATACTGGTCCTTTATCGTCTGGTGTGGGTCTTCGTGGGGATAGTAGACATACTGGTCCTTTATCGTCTGGTGTGGGTCTTCATGTGGGATAGTAGACATACTGGTCCTTTATCGTCTGGTGTGGGTCTTCATGTGGGATAGTAGGATACTGGTCCTTTATCGCCTGTGTGGGTC
>JAPXFY010000030.1:7288114-7290614 GCA_030674185.1 Monoplex corrugatus | reverse complement strand
AAGACACAAATCAACACAAAGAAACAAATCAACACTAATTCAACACAAAGATACAAATCAACAAAAAAAACAAATCAACACTAAATCAACACAAAGACACAAATCAACACAAAGAAACAAATCAACGCTAAATCAACACAAAGACACAAATCAACACAAAGACACAAATCAACACAAAATCAAACAACAAAACACAAATCAACACTAAATCAACACAAAAAAGCAATCAACACTAAATCAACACAAAGAAGCAATCAACACTAAATCACAAATCAAAGCTAAATCAACACAAAGACACAAATCAACACTAAATCAACACAAAGCCACAAATCAACACTAAATCAACACAAAGACACAAATCAACACTAAATCAACACAAAGACACAAATCAACACTAAATCAACACAAAGACACAAATCAACACTAAATCAACACAAAGACACAAATCAACACTAAATCATAACAAAGACACAAATCAACACAAAGACACAAATCAACACTAAATCAACACAAAGACACAAATCAACACTAAATCAACACAAAGACACAAATCAACACTAAATCAATACAAAAACACAAACCAACACTAAGCCAACACAAAGAAACAAATCAACACTAAATCACCACAAAGACACAAATCAACATTAAATCAACACAAAAACACAAACCAAAATTAAGCCAACACAAAGACACAAGCCAAAACACTAAATCACCACAAAGACACAAACCAACACTAAATCACAACAAAGACATATATCAACACTAAATCACAACAAAGACACAAACCAACACTAAATCACAACAAAGACACAAACCAACACTAAATCACAACAAAGACATAATCAACACTAAATCACAACAAAGACACAAACCCCAAACAAAAAATCAAAAACAAAAAAAACACAAACAAAAACAACAACAAAAAAACAAAAACAAAAAAAAAAACAAAACAAAAAACAAAACACTAAAAAAAAAACACAACAAACAAACAAAACACAAAACAAAACAACAAACAAAAACACACAAAAAACAAACAACACAACCCAAAAAACAACAAAAAACACAAAAACCAAACACAAAACAAAAACAAAAAACAACACACAACAAAACCAAACAAACAACAAACACAAACAAAACAAAACACAACAAAAAAACAAAAAAAAACACAAATCAAACAAAAACACAAAAAAACACCAACACACAAAAAAAACAAAAAACACACAAAAACAAACAACAACAACAAACAAACAAAAAAACAAAAAAAATCAAAAAACACAAAAACAACAACAACAACAAAAAAAAAAAAAAAAAAAAAAAAAAAAAAAAAAAAAAAAAAAAAAAAAAAAAAAAAAAAAAAAAAAAAAAAAAAAAAAAAAAAAAAAAAAAAAAAAAAAAAAAAAAAAAAAAAAAAAAAAAAAAAAAAAAAAAAAAAAAAAAAAAAAAAAAAAAAAAAAAAAAAAAAAAAAAAAAAAAAAAAAAAAAAAAAAAAAAAAAAAAAAAAAAAAAAAAAAAAAAAAAAAAAAAAAAAAAAAAAAAAAAAAAAAAAAAAAAAAAAAAAAAAAAAAAAAAAAAAAAAAAAAAAAAAAAAAAAAAAAAAAAAAAAAAAAAAAAAAAAAAAAAAAAAAAAAAAAAAAAAAAAAAAAAAAAAAAAAAAAAAAAAAAAAAAAAAAAAAAAAAAAAAAAAAAAAAAAAAAAAAAAAAAAAAAAAAAAAAAAAAAAAAACAAACACACAAACACAAAACACAAACAAACAAACAAAACACAACACAAAAAACAATACAAAACAAAAAACAAAACAAACCCAAACAACAAACAAAAAACAAAACAAAAAAACAAACAAAAAAACACAAAAAACAAAACACAAACACCAACAAAACAAACAACAAAACAAAAACCAAAACAAACAAAAACACAAA
Source organism: Monoplex corrugatus (assembly GCA_030674185.1). Taxonomy (NCBI): domain Eukaryota; kingdom Metazoa; phylum Mollusca; class Gastropoda; order Littorinimorpha; family Ranellidae; genus Monoplex; species Monoplex corrugatus. Next base: position 7,288,698 of record JAPXFY010000030.1, on the reverse strand, counting down.
CAAAAACACAAAAACAAACACAACAAACAACAAAAAAACACACACACAACAAAAACACAAACCACAACACAAAAACACAACAACAAAAACACCAACACAACAAAACACAACAACAACACACACAAAAACACAACAATAAACACCAACAACAAAAACAAAACAACAAACAACCACAACACACAAACAACACAAAAAAAAACACAACAAACAAACAAACAACAAAAACAAAACAAAAAAAACAACAAAACAAACACAACACAAAAAAAACAACAAAAACAAAAATTCAAAAACAACAAAAACAAAAACAACAAAAAAACAACAAAACAAACAACAAATCAAAAAAACAAAACAACACACAACAAAAACACACACAAAAACAAACACAACACAACAACACACAAAAACAAAAAAACAACAAACACAAACAAAAACAAACACAAAACAACAAAACAAACAAAACACTACAAAAAAAAAACACAAAAACAAAACAAAAAAACAAAAAAAAAAAAACAAACAAACAACATCAAAAAACAAACACAAAAAACAAAACACAAAAACAAACAACAAACACAACAAACACAAAA
>JAPXFY010000030.1:7200614-7203114 GCA_030674185.1 Monoplex corrugatus | reverse complement strand
TGACTGGAACAACACCTGTCAACCATTATATCACACAACACCTGTCAACCATTATATCACACAACACCTGTCAACCATTATATCACACAACACCTGTCAACCATTACATCACACAACACCTGTCAACCATTACATCACATAACACCTGTCAACCATTACATCACACAACACCTGTCAACCATTATATCACACAACACCTGTCAACCATTATACTGTATCACACAACACCTGTCAACCATTATATCACACAACACTGTCAACATTATACTGTATCACACAACACCTGTCAACCATTATATGTATCACACAACACCTGTCAACCATTATACTGTATCACACAACACCTGTCAACCATTATGCTGTATCACACAACACCTGTCAACCATTATACTGTATCACACAACACCTGTCAACCATTATACTGTATCACACAACACCTGTCAACCATTATATCACACAACACCTGTCAACCATTATACTGTATCACACAACACCTGTCAACCATTATACTGTATCACACAACACCTGTCAACCATTATACTGTATCACACAACACCTGTCAACCATTATACTGTATCACACAACACCTGTCAACCATTATATCACAAACACCTGTCAACCATTATACTGTATCACACAACACCTGTCAACCATTATACTGTATCACACAACACCTGTCAACCATTATACTGTATCACACAACACCTGTCAACCATTATACTGTATCACAAAACACCAATCAACCATTATACTGTATCACACAACACCTGTCAACCATTATATCACACAACACCTGTCAACCATTATATCACACAACACCTGTCAACCATTATATCACACAACACCTGTCAACCATTATATCACACAACACCTGTCAACCATTATATCACACAACACCTGTCAACCATTATATCACACAACACCTATCAATACCATTATCTTCACACAACACCTCGTTCACAACCATTACATTACACAACACCTGTCAACCGTTACATCACACAACACCTGTCAACCGTTACATCACACAACACCTGTCAACCATTACATCACACAACACCTGTCAACCATTACATCACACAACACCTGTCAACCATTACATCACACAACACCTGTCAACCATTATATCACACAACACCTATCAACCATTATACTGTATCACACAACACCTGTCAACCATTATATCACACAACAGCACATCAACTGATTTGGCAACCTGACCAGGATGCCAATCAACCAGCCAGCCCTTACAGCTTACTACACCAGTCAACCAGCCAACCCTTCCAGCTTACAACATCAGTCAACCAGCCAGCCCTTACAGCTTACTACACCAGTCAACCAGCCAACCCTTCCAGCTTACAACACCAGTCAACCAGCCAGCCCTTCCAGCTTACAACACCAGTCAACCAGCCAGCCCTTCCAGCTTACAACACCAGTCAACCAGCCAGCCCTTCCAGCTTACAACACAACCAGCCAGCCCTTCCAGCTTACAACACCAGTCAACCAGCCAGCCCTTCCAGCTTACAACACCAGTCAACCAGCCAGCCCTTCCAGCTTACAACACAACCAGCCAGCCCTTCCAGCTTACAACACAACCAGCCAGCCCTTCCAGCTTACAACACCAGTCAACCAACCAGCCCTTCCAGCTCACAACACCAGTCAACCAGCCAGCCTTTCCAGCTCACAACACCAGTCAACCAGCCAGCCTTTCCAGCTCACAACACCAGTCAACCAGCCAGTCCTTCCAGCTCACAACACCAGTCAACCAGCCAGCCTTTCCAACTCACAACACCAGATGCTCAGGCTTCAGAGCCAGAGGAAGACTATGGCAGTGCTGAAGAGATGGAGTGACAGACACACTCCATATCTACAACATGACTTTACGTCAGGATTCCCGTCTGTCTACAGACTGTCATCTTCATCCCCGCGGAAAAAAAAAGTACTGCTGCAAAAATGACGGTTTGAAGCAAGGGAGTTTCCTGTTACTGCTGTTGTAATTTTTCCAGCTTATTTTCTCACTTTTTGTTTTTGTTCTCTCTGTCTCTTTTTCTCGATCTCTCTCTCTCTCTGTCTCTCTGTCTCTGTCTCTGTCTCTCTCTCTCTCTCTCTCTCTCTCTCTATCTATCTATCTCTTTCTCTGTCTTTCTTTCTCTCGCTCTTAATTCATCTCTCTCTCTCTCTGTTTCTCTCTTTCTGTCACTGTCTCTCTTCCTCAATCTCTCTCTCTCTCTCTCTGTCAATCTCTCTCTCTCTCTCTGTCACCCTCTCTCTTCCTCAATCTCTCTCTCTCTCTGTCAATCTCTCTTCCTCAATCTCTCTCTCTCTCTCTGTCAATATCTCTTCCTCAATCTCTCTCTCTCTCTCTCTCTCTGTCACTCTCTCTTCCTCAATCTCTCTCTCTCTCTCTCTGTCAATCTCTCTCTCTGTCACTCTCTCTCTCTTTCTCTCTCTCTCTGTCACTCTTCTCTCTTCTCTCTGTCTCTCTCTCTCTGTCACTCTC
>JAPXFY010000030.1:7180614-7193114 GCA_030674185.1 Monoplex corrugatus | reverse complement strand
TCGCTCTCCGTCCCCATCTTTATCATCCTCCGCTCTTCTTCTTCTTCTTCTTTCTCTCTATTTTCTCTTTCTTTATTTTCTTTCGTTATTTCACTTTTCTGTTTTTCTTGGGTTAGGGTTGTATGGATGCCTTCTGCGCTCTAATTCCTCCTGTTCTATCTTTCTTCTTTTGTTTTTGTTTGTTTTTTTTTGTTTTTTCTCTTCTTTTCTTGTTTCTTTGTTCTAGTTTTTCTTTTTGTTGTTGTTGTTTATTTGTTCTATAATTATTCTTTTTTTTTCTTTTTTTTTCTTTGTTGTTTCCTTTCTTTTTTGTTAGTGTTTTTTTGTTTTTTTTTTTTTTTTTTGTGGGCAGGGTTGTTTGTTTGTTTTCTTTGTTTTTTTTGTTGTTTGTTTTTGTTTTTTGTTTTGTTTTGTTTTGTTTGTTGTTGTTTTGTTTGTTGTTTGTTTGTTTGTTGTTTGTTTGTTTGTTTGTTTTGTTTGTCTGTCTGTCTGTTTGTTTTTGATTTCTTTTTGTGTTTACCATGTTCTTCTCTCCTCCTCTTCCTTTTCTTTTCCTCCATCTTTTTCAAAAAGTACACGGATGGGAGTTGGCATTTGGTGTTTGCTCAAGAGGAGTCACGGCACTCGGACATATCCATAAGCGCTCCACACAAATATTTTCTAAACACTTACGAACAGATCTGGGCGAGGTGTATGGAATGTCCGAGCGTGCTGAATTCTTCTGGAGCCTGTAGTGGGAAAAAACACACAATCTGGCCAGTTTTGAAATGGAGTAGGAAGAAGTGGGAGGAGCCATACGAAACACTGAGCTTGTTCGTTATTCCTGTTATTGGTCATGCTGACCACGAAGACAAAGATGGCTGTATACAACTCCCGTGTCTCAGCACTTGCTGTATGGCAGCGAGGCTGGACCACGCATGCTCATCAGGAGAAAAGGCTCAATACCTTCCACCTGAGAAGCCTACGGCGCATACTTGGCTTTTCTAGCAAGACAAGATGAGCAACACCGAAGTCCTGACCCGGGCTGGCCTCCCAACCATGCATACCATGCTGAGACAGCGTCGGCTGCGCTGGTTGGGCCACGTTCGCCGCATGGAAGATGGTCGCATCCCAAAAGACATCCTTTATGGTGAGCTTGCCACAGGGCAGAGAAACATTGGCCGCCCACAGCTGAGATACAAAGACGTTTGCAAACGTGACATGAAGGCGCTTGAGATCAACACTGAGTCCTGGGAGGACCTCGCAGACGACCGCAACAGCTGGAGAACCACTCTCAAGAAACAGCTGCGGATTGGTGAGGACAAACTGTCAGCTGCTGCAGCAGAAAAGCGAGTTCGCAGAAAAGGGATGACAGCCAACAGACCAGCATTAGCATACACATGCGACCGCTGCGACAGAAACTGCCTCTCTCGCATTGGTCTGTACAGTCACAGGCGACGCTGCTTGGACCAAGCAGACAGCCCATCTAGACATTAGAACGGATGTACTTTGTCCATGGTCAGCCATGACCGAGGGAGGCCTACGGTGTACGGGCTATGCTGCACAACAAAACCAAAAACAAACGAGACAATCTTGAAATAGGCAAACACACAAAAGAACATTAATGAAGAAGATTAGGGAAAACACAAGCAACATTTATAGGATATATTTATGAGAGAAGAGAAGTTAGAGCACCTAGTCATAACAGGAAAGCTGGAGGGGAAAAAAGCACCAGATAGACCCAGGGAGAAAATGTTGGACGGATTTGCGGAATGGATAAGGACAGAGTGGGATGGGAGATGTACTTGCAGCAACAAAAGAAAAGATTTGTATGGAGGGCTGTGACCGCCAACGCCATGCGACAAGACACATGATGATAATGAAGAAGATCATTAATAAAGAAGATTAGGGAAAACACAAGCAGCATTTATAGGATATCCGGTTACATATGATGATGAACGTAGCCGAAACGGGTGAGCGCCATTTTCTCGCCTGACAGATGACAGTGAAGATGTGACTGTGTCCTGCGTAGCACCATGGTTCGTTAGAAGGCGCCTGCAGGCCGATTACTTCTGACTTCAACTCTCTAGGTTTTTCAGTAGGAGTTACCCTTCCCTTAATACAGAATAGCTGGTCTGTTGTGATTCAGACCTATTTATTTACTTTATACATATGTTTCTTTTTCTGAAGGCAAGATACACAGATACACATGTCATTTACATGTCATCATCATCAGGTGCCCTGCCGCATGGCGTTGGCGATCATGGACTTCCATCTGCCTCTTTCTCTCGTTGCCCCTAGCATCTCCCTCACCCTCCCCGTCCCCAGCCACTCTGCAAGTCCGTCCAGCATGTTCTCCCTGGGTCTACCTGGTGCTGTCTTTCCCTCCAGCTTTCCCGTTGTGACCAGGTGCTCCAAATCCCCCTTCCTCATAAAATGGCTTATAAATGTTGCTTGTCTTTTCCTAATCTTCCTTATGAGTGATCTATTTGTGTCTGCCTCCATCAAGACTGTCTCGTTTGTTTTCTTTGCTGTCCTATGGAACCCTCAACATTCTTCTTAGAAACACATCTGGCTGCCTCAATCTCACATTTACATGTAACCAATATTATTCCAGTGGTAGGCTGATACAATACCAGTATAAAATATAGACCAGGTAAAACATAGACCAGGTGGGCCTCAGGACTGGCCAGCTCATGGGTTTATGTACAGGCTTAAGGCTTGTGCCATGATCACCATACACATGGCACCTGTGACGTTAGTGCGTATGGAATTCGTTCCGAGCTCGGAGACGTCATCTTGAGAAACTGAAACTGAAACTTCCCTTGCTCATGATAAAAAAAATCTACCCTATGAGCAAATGGGTTAGGGGCTTTTGGCGGTGTTTATAGTACCGTCATTGGATATACAGGGGGGTGCAAAAGTAGGTATACAGTTATGAAAAAAAAAAACACGTACAATACTCATTGCATTTATTATACAAACAAATGATATTGCATCATACATGTAATAACAAGCACAGCCTTAATCCCTCAGATACTCAAACTGCTTGCCGTCGGTATTCACACACTCCTCTACTCGAGAGCGGAATTAAGCATTATAATAATGATGTGATACTTTGTATACCTACTTTTACACACACACACACACACACACACACCCCACCACACACACACACACACACACACACACACACACACACACACACACATCACACACTATACACTATCACTGTATATTCATATTCACTGACATTATGATTCATAGTCATTCATACTCATATTCGTATTCACATTTTTATTCATATATTACTTCTTTTGTCACAGTGGATATACCATAAGAAACTCGGGCTGCTCTCCCTTTGAGAACGCGTCGCCGCAATGCAGTGCCACCCATTTTTGGGAGAGGGGACCAAGAGATAAGAAAGCAAGAAGGTTCATTGGCCTTGAAGGGGGGGGGGGACCTGGGAAATCAACTCTATCTCTGCAATATGTTATACCAGGACAGCTAGGCGAATGCCTGCCCTTCACGATTTTCAACTGCCATAGGATCTTTAGTGCAGAAGTCACACAGGTCCGACTTTTCGTTTCGTTTTGTTTGGTTTGGTTGTTGTTATTGTTGTTGTTGGTGGGGGGTTTTTTGGTATGTTTGTTTTTGTTTGTTTGTTCCTTTGTTTGTTTCTTTCTTTCTTTCTTTGCTTGCTTGTTTGTTTGTTTCTGTTTGTTTGTTTCTGTTTGTTTGTTTCTTTCTTTCTTTCTTTGCTTGTTTGTTTGTTTCTTTGTTTGTTTGTTTCTTTGTTTGTTTGTTTCTTTGTTTGTTTGTTTCTATGTTTGTTTCTGTCTGTTTGTTTCTGTCTTTGTTTGTTTCTTTCTTTCTTTCTTTCTATGTTTGTTTCTGTCTGTTTGTTTCTGTCTTTGTTTGTTTGTTTCTTTCTTTCTTTCTATGTTTGTTTCTGTCTGTTTGTTTCTGTCTTTGTTTGTTTGTTTCTTTCTTTCTATGTTTGTTTCTTTGTTTTTTCTTTGTTTGTTTCTTTCTTTGTTTGTCTGTTTGTTTGTTTCTTTGTTTGTTTCTTTGTTTATTTGTTTATATGTTTGTTTGTTTCTTTGTTTCTTTGTTCTTTCTTTCTTTGGGTTTGGGTTTTGTTGTTGTTGTTGTTGTTTTCTTTTGTTGCTGTTGTTGTTTGTCCCTTCCGAAGGATTAGACACTCAGTTCGATTTTTCGGTAAAACTGAGGACAAAAAGTCGAGAACCTCAACAGGGAACGAACCCTGGAACTTCCAGTTTACTCACTGGCAGGCGAACGTCTGAACCACTCTGCCACTCTTGTCCTGGGGATAAAAGACAATGTTCTGAGTGTAGCGTGACAGTAACCATCACCATCACCAGCTGCTTCTCGACTGCTAACGTGTTAGTGCAGGCAAGCAAAAGCCTGCAACATTTCTTGTGGACAATAATTAAGTACGGATGTGAAGCCTGGACAGTCAACACGCAAAGTCAGAACAAGATTGAGGCATCTGAAATGTGGTTTCTAAGGAGAATGTTAAAAGAGTTCCATGGATAGCAAAGAAAACAAACGAGACAGTCTTGATGGAGGCAGACACAAGTAGATCACTCATAAGGAAGATTAGGAAAAAACAGGCAACATTTATAGGCCATTTTATGAGGAAGGGGGATTTGGAGCACCTGGTCACAACGGGGAAGCTGGAGGGAAAGAGAGCACCAGGTAGACCCAGGGAGAAAATGCTTGACGGACTTGCAGAGTGGCTGAAGACGAGGAGGGTGGAGGAGATGCTTGGAGCAACAAGAGATAGAAACAGATGGAAGTCCATGATCACCAAAGCCCATGCGGCAGGGCACCTGATGATGATGATGATGAAGAGAAATTAGAGCGCCTAGTCACAACAAGAAAACTGGAGGGGAAAAGAACACCAGGTAAACGCAGGGAGAAAATGTTGGACGGACTTGGAGAGTGGTTGAGGAGAGAGAAAGTGGGAGATATACTTAAAAGGACAAGGGATAGATTCGTATGGAGGGCCATGATCTCCAACGCCATGCAGCAGGGCATATGATGATGATGATGATGATGATGATGATGATGATGATGATGATGATGATGATGATGATGATGATGATGATGATGATGATGATGATGATGACATTGTATGTTGATGTCTGTTCATTATAAAACAAAAACAAACAAACAAAATCACGAAAAAAAGATGGGATTCGAACCCACAACCTTCCAGTCCTTAGTCCCTAGCGCTTAACCGCTACGCCACAGCGACTGGTTCATTCAGTATTGTTGATTGGCGACACAGACAGCGGTGAGGACTGCGAAGATTGCTGGATTTGGCCATTACCCACACGCACTTGGGAAGGGAGGGAATCATTTATTTCGCCAAGAACGGCAATCTGTACCATCAGTCCTGCCGGATTTCCGTTCAGTCACGGACACTGACAAATTGCAAAGTCTCGTCTGGCTTGGCCCTTATGTTAATCTTTAAAAAAAAGTGAAAGCCCTGAAGACTGATGATTAGGTGGTTAGGGCAACAAGTTGCCAGTCGCAGAGTATGAGTTCGAATCTGCCAGGGTAGCACAGGGCGCCATCTGTTGCTGTTATCGTTGTTATTGTTGTTATTGTTATTATTGTTGTTGTTGTTGTTGTTGTTGTTGTTGTTGTTGTTGTTATCGTTGTTGTTCTTGTTGTTGTTATTGTCATTGTTATTGTTGTTGTTGTTATTGTTGTTGTTATTGTTATTGTTGTTGTTATTGTTATTGTTATGTTATCGCTGTTGTTATTGTTATTGTTATCGTTGTTTTTATTGTTATTGCTATCGTTGTTGTTAGCATTGTTGTTATTGTTATTGTTATTGTTATCGTTATCGTTATCGTTATCGTTATCGTTATCGTTATCGTTATCGTTATCGTTATCGTTATCGTTATCGTTATTGTTATTGTTATTGTTGTTGTTATTGTTATCGTTGTCGTTATTCTTATTGTTATTGCTATCGTTGCTGTTAGCATTGTTGTTATTGTTATTGTTATTGTTATTGTTATTGTTATTGTTGTTGTTATCGTTGTTGTTATTGTTATTGTTATCGTTGTTGTTAGCATTGTTGTTATTGTTATCGTTATTGTTATGTTATTGTTATTGTTATTGTTATCGTTGTTGTTATTGTTATCGTTGTTGTTATTGTTATCGTTAATGTTATTGTTATTGTTATCGTTGTTGTTAACATTGTTGTTATTGTTATTGTTATCGTTATTGTTATCGTTATCGTTATTGTTATTGTTATGGTTATTGTTATTGTTATCGTTATTGTTATCGTTATCGTTATTGTTATCGTTATCGTTATTGTTATTGTTATCGTTATCGTTATCGATATCGTTATCGTTATCGTTATTGTTATCGTTATTGTTATCGTTATTGTTATCGTTATCGTTATCGTTATCGTTATCGTTATCGTTATCGTTATTTTTATCGTTATTGTTATTGTTATCGTTATTGTTATTGTTATTGTTATCGTTGTTGTTATCATTGTTGTTATTGATATTATTGTTATTGTTATCGTTATCGTTATTGTTATTGTTATTGTTATTGTTATCGTTATCGTTATCGTAATCGTTATCGTTATTGTTCTTGTTATTGTTATTGTTTTCGTTATCGTTATCGTTATTGTTATTGTTATTGCTATTGTTATTGTTATTGTTATCATTATCGTTATCGTTATTGTTATTGTTATCGTTATCGTTATTGTTATTGTTGTTGTTGTTGTTGTTGTTGTTGTTGTTGTTGTTGTTGTTGTTATTGTTGTTATTGTTATTATGTTATTGTTATTGTTATTGTTATTGTTATTGTTATTGTTATTGTTATTGTTATTTTATCGTTATCGTTATCGTTATCGTTATCGTTATTGTTATTGTTATTGTTATTGTTATTGTTGTTATTGTTGTTGTTATTGTTATCGTTATTGTTATTGTTACTGTTGTTTAAAGCCCAGCCGACTGCGGTTTACCGTCCAGTCACGGACACTGACAAATTGCAAAGTCTCGTCTGGTTTGGCCCTTATGTTAATCTTTAAAAAAAAGTGAAAGCCTTGAAGACTGATGGTTAGGTGGTTAGGGCAACAAGTTGCCAGTCGCAGAGTATGAGTTCGTATCTGCCAGGGTAGCACAGGGCGCCATCTGTTGCTGTTATTGTTATTGTTACTGTTACTGTTATCGTTATTGTTATAGCTGTTGTTATTGTTATTGTTGTTGTTATTGTTGTTGTTATCGTTATCGTTATTGTTATTGTTGTTGTTATTGTTGTTGTTGTTGTTATTGTTATTGTTATTGTGTTGTTATTGTTGTTGTTATTATTATATATTATTTATTGTTATTGTTATTGTTATTGTTATCGTTATCGTTATCGTTATCGTTATTGTTATTATTGTTGTTGTTGTTATTGTTATTGTTATTGTTATTGTTGTTGTTATTGTTGTTGTTATTGTTATTGTTATTGTTATTGTTATTGTTATTGACTGTTATTGTTATTGTTACTGTTACTGTTATTGTTATTGCTGTTGTTATTGTTATTGTCATTGCTGTTGTTGTTGTAGTTGTTGTTGTTATTGTTATTGTTATTGTTATTGTTGTTGTTATTGTTATTGTCATTGTTGTTGTTATTGTTGTTGTTGTTATTGTTATTGTTATCGTTGTTATTGTTATCGTTGTTGTTAGCATTGTTGTTATTGTTATTGTTAATGATATTGTTATTGTTATCGTTATCGTTATCGTTATCGTTATTGTTATCGTTATCGTTATTGTTATCGTTATTGTTATTGTTATTGTTATCGTTATTGTTATTGTTATCGTTGTTGTTATCATTGTTGTTATTGATATTGTTATTGTTATTGTTATCGTTATCGTTATTGTTATTGTTATTGTTATCGTTATCGTTATCGTTATCGTTATCGTTATTGTTATCGTTATCGTTATCGTTATTGTTATTGTTATTGTTATTGACTGTTATTGTTATTGTTGTTGTTGTTGTTGTTGTTATTGTTATTGTTATTGTTATTGTTATTGTTATTGTTATTGTTATTGTTATTGTTGTTGTTATTGTTATTGTTATTGTTATTGTTGTTGTTGTTGTTGTTGTTATTGTTATTGTTATTGTTATTGTTTATTGTTATTGTTATTGTTATTGTTATCGTTATCGTTATCGTTATCGTTATCGTTATTGTTACTGTTGTTGTTACTGTTATTGTTATTGTTATTGTTGTTGTTATTGTTATTGTTATTGTTATTGTTATTGTTATTGTTATTGTTATTGTTATTGTTGTTGTTGTTGTTATTGTTGTTGTTATTGTTGTTGTTATTATTATTATTATTATTGTTTATTGTTATTGTTATTATTATTGTTATTGTTATTGTTATTGTTATTGTTATTGTTATCGTTATCGTTATTGTTATTGTTATGTTATTGTTATCGTTATCGTTATCGTTATTGTTATTATTATCGTTATCGTTATCGTTATCGTTATCGTTATTGTTATTGTTATTGTTATTGTTATTGTTATCGTTATCGTTATTGTTGTTGTTGTTGTTATTGTTATTGTTGTTGTTAATGTTATTGTTATTGTTATTGTTATTGTTATTGTTATTGTTATCGTTATTTTTATTGTTGTTGTTGTTATTGTTATCGTTATCGTTATCGTTATTGTTATTGTTATTGTTATCGTTATCGTTATTGTTATTGTTATTGTTATTGTTATTGTTATTGTTGTTATCGTTATCGTTATCGTTATCGTTATTGTTATTGTTATTGTTATTGTTATTGTTGTTGTTGTTGTAATTGTTGTTATTGTTGTTATTGTTATTGTTGTTATTGTTATTGTTATCGTTATCGTTGTTGTTATTGTTATTGTTATTGTTATTGTTATTGTTGTTATTGTTATTGTTATTGTTATCGTTATTGTTATCGTTATTGTTATCGTTATTGTTATTGTTATTGTTATCGTTATTGTTATCGTTATCGTTATTGTTATTGTTGTTGTTATTATTGTTATTGTTATTGTTGTTGTTATCATTGTTGTTATTGATATTGTTATTGTTATTGTTATCGTTATCGTTATCGTTATCGTTATTGTTATCGTTATCGTTGTTATCGTTATCGCTATTATTATTGTTACTGTTGTTTAAAGCCCAGCCGACTGCGTAGAGCTATATCAGGACTATATCCGCTTCAAAACATACACAATACTTCATCAGGGAAAAAAAAAAGAAAATCAAGCACACATATCAATGCCTTTGCGCACATAATCCAAGGACATACCCCTGGCGTTGACCACTCCGTCCAATTTATCACACAGCGGATTTAAAAACAAAACAGACGTGAATACAAATTTAAATATACCTAAGGACACCAAAACATTACAAAAACAGGCATAAATTACCTAAAATTGCTTCCACGTGTCTCACCTCCTGGAGCCAAAAATGCACTTAATACATGTACCCAATTATCAATCCTAAGAAAGTGTAGATAAGACTTTATCGAACACATACAGGTGAATGGACCAGCAAGGCAGAAAATGATAGGAAGAAATGACAGAAAACAAAGGAGGAAGGCAGAAACAAAGAGAGTGACAGAAAAGAGGAAATTTCTAGCACAGAATTTTCAGAAGGTGGGGATACTATTTATACTGAAAATGCCCCCGGCATCCTCACGGGGTACTCTGTTGTATTTGACTGTTGTGTTTTCCCTCGAGTGCGTGGTTACCGGGTGCCAGAGTCGAACAGTTAAGACATTGAACTTCCCAGGGGGAGAGACTGGGTTCAAGCCTCTCAGATACCGCCTGATCGGAAAAGGGTTAAAACTATTGTTCATCATCATCATCATCATCATCATCATCATCATCATCATCATCACCATCATCATCATCATCATCAAGTGCCCTGCCGCATGGCGTTGGCAATCACGGCCCCCCATACGTATCTATCCCTTGTCGCCACAAACACATCTTCCACCCTCTCTGTCTTGAGCCACTCTGCAAGTCCGTCCAATATTTTCTCCCCGTGTCTACCTGGTGTTCTCTTTCCCTCCAGCTTTCCTGTTGTGACCAGGTGCTCTAATTCCCCTTTCCTCATAAAATGGCCTACAAATTTTGCTTGTCTTTTCCTAATCTTCCTTATGAATGATCTTCTTGTGTCTGCCTCCATCAAGACTGTCTCGTTTGTTTTCTTTGCTGTCCATGGAACTCTCAACGTTCTTTTCTCAACGGAGTGTTAGTGTCTTAACCTTTGACTCCCGCACCCTGTCCATCAGCATCCTGTATTGTCAACTATGCTAGCAAAGAAAAAAATTAACCCTTTGACTCCCTCACCCTATCCACCAGCTTCCTGCAGGAAGCTGGTGGATAGGGTGAGGGAGTCAAAGGTTTAAGTTTTTGCATTTGGTGAATAGGGTGCGAAAGTCGAAGGGTTAAAAGCGAAGTCAAAGAAAGAAAGAGAGAGAGAGGGAGGAGGGAGGGAGAGAGAGAGAAAGAAAGAGAGAAAAAAAAAAGAAAGAAAGAAAGAAAGAAAGACCATACACATAAAAATCCACTTGTATATTTGTATGCACATGGGGATTGCAGCCCTCCAACAAACAAACAAACAAAACAAAAACAAACAAAAACTTCGTGGAAAACTCTGCCCTTTGGATAAAAATGCTGAACATGGAGATTTTGGGATCCGCGATGGCGCCCTTTGAGGCCGCTGTCTGACGATAACTGTATTCCTACTACACCCCCACCCCCACCCCACCCACCCACCCACAAGGACCAAGTCAGTTCTCCTTCAACATGGCCACCATCAATCGCTGCCGAAGATGGAAACTGCCGATGGGTAAAGGGTAAAGTTGTTTTTTGTTTGTTTTGTTTTGTTCTCTCTCCCTTCCTCTTCTTCTTCTTTTTCTTCTTTTTCTTCTACTTAATTGTATTCTTCTTGTTCTTCTTGTTCTTCTTGTTCTTCTTGTTCTTCTTGTTCTTCTTGTTCTTGTTCTTGTTCTTGTTCTTCTTGTTCTTCTTGTTCTTGTTCTTCTTGTTCTTGTTCTTCTTGTTCTTGTTCTTCTTGTTCTTCTTGTTCTTGTTCTTGTTCTTGTTCTTGTTCTTCTTGTTCTTCTTGTTCTTGTTCTTCTTGTTCTTGTTCTTGTTCTTCTTGTTCTTGTTCTTCTTGTTCTTGTTCTTCTTGTTCTTCTTCTTCTTGTTCTTCTTGTTCTTGTTCTTGTTGTTCTTGTTCTTGTTGTTCTTGTTCTTGTTCTTCTTGTTCTTGTTCTTCTTGTTCTTGTTCTTCTTGTTCTTGTTCTTCTTGTTCTTCTTGTTCTTGTTCTTGTTCTTGTTCTTCTTGTTCTTGTTCTTCTTGTTCTTGTTCTTGTTCTTGTTCTTGTTCTTGTTCTTCTTGTTCTTCTTGTTCTTCTTGTTCTTGTTCTTGTTCTTCTTGTTGCTTGTTCTTGTTCTTCTTGTTCTTCTTGTTCTTCTTGTTCTTGTTCTTGTTCTTCTTGTTTCTTGTTCTTGTTCTTCTTGTTCTTCTTGTTCTTGTTCTTCTTGTTCTTGTTCTTGTTCTTGTTCTTGTTCTTGTTCTTCTTGTTCTTCTTGTTCTTCTTGTTCTTCTTGTTCTTCTTGTTCTTCTTGTTCTTCTTGTTCTTCTTGTTCTTCTTGTTCTTTCTTGTTCTTCTTGTTCTTGTTCTTGTTCTTCTTGTTCTTCTTGTTCTTCTTGTTCTTCTTGTTCTTCTTGTTCTTCTTGTCTTCTTGTTCTTGTTCTTGTTCTTCGTTCTTCTTGTTCTTCTTGTTCTTCTTGTTCTTGTTCTTGTTCTTCTTGTTCTTGTTCTTGTTCTTCTTGTTCTTCTTGTTCTTGTTCTTCTTGTTCTTGTTCTTGTTCTTCTTGTTCTTGCTTGTTCTTCTTGTTTGTTCTTGTTCTTCTTGTTTTCTTGTTCTTCTTGTTTCTTTTCTTGTTCTTGTTCTTCTTGTTCTTGTTCTTGTTCTTCTTGTTCTTGTTCTTGTTCTTCTTGTTCTTGTTCTTGTTCTTCTTGTTCTTGTTCTTGTTCTTCTTGTTCTTGTTCTTGTTCTTCTTGTTCTTGTTCTTGTTCTTCTTGTTCTTGTTCTTCTTGTTCTTGTTCTTGTTCTTCTTGTTCTTTGTTCTTGTTCTTCTTGTTCTTGTTCTTGTTCTTCTTGTTCTTGTTCTTGTTCTTTCTTGTTCTTGTTTTCTTGTTCTTGTTCTTCTTGTTCTTGTTCTTCTTCTTTTCTTGTTCTTTCTTGTTCTTGTTCTCTTGTTCTTGTTCTTCTTGTTCTTGTTTCTTTTCTTTTTCTTGTCTTGTCTTCTTGTTCTTGTTCTTCTTGTTCTTGTTCTTCTTGTTCTTGTTCTTTTCTTGTTTCTTGTTCTTCTTGTTCTTGTTTCTTTCTTCTTGTTCTTGTTCTTGTTCTTGTTTTCTTGCTTGCTTGTTCTTTTTTGTTCTTGTTCTTGTTCTTTCTTGTTCTTTGTTCTTGTCTTGTTCTTCTTGTT
>JAPXFY010000030.1:7160614-7175614 GCA_030674185.1 Monoplex corrugatus | reverse complement strand
GAAAGAAATAAAGAAAGAAACAAACAAAGAGAGAGAGGAACAAGAACAAGAACACATCTTTCTTATGAAGATAATTATGAAACCAGAAATAAAAAACACACAGAGAACAGAGAGAGGAGGAGGGAGGGAGAGAAGAGAAAGGGAGACAGAGAGAGGGAGACACAGAAAGGGGGGAGAAAGAGAAATAGAGGAAGACGAAGAAAAAAAAAGAAAGAAAGAAAGAAAGAGAGGAACAAGAACAAGAGTACATTTTTCTTATGAGGATAATTATGAAACCAGAAAAATAAAAAAAATAAAAAACAGAGAGAGGGGGGAGGGAGAGAGAGGGAGACAGATAGAGACACAGACAGAGACAGGGAGAGAGAGCGAGGGCAAGAGAGAGAGAGAGAGAGAGATAAACAAGACGAGAACACATTTTCCTTACTCTCATGAAGACAATTGTGAAATAAGCGATAAGAGAGAGGTGGCGATGAGAAGAGGAAAGAGAGAAACGAACAAGAACGATAGCGTATTTTTGTCGAGAGGATAACTGTCAAATAAGCAACAAGACAAAGACAGAAAGAGCAACACAGGGGTGGGGGACAGACAGAGACAGAGAGACAGACAGAGAGAGACAAAGACAGAGAGAAAGAGAAAGAGAGAGATCAGACAGACAGACAGACAGACAAAGCAGAACAAGAGTACCTTGTTTCATGAGGATAATCTTGAAATCAGCAATAAGAGAAAGAGACAGACAGACAGTGTGAGAGAGAGAGAGAGACACACACACACACACACACATATATATATATATATAAGAGACAGCGACAGATTGAGAGACAGACAGAAAAAAGAGACAGACAATCAGACGAAGAGAGAGAGGAAGAGAGAGGAGAGAAAGAGACAGAGAAAGAGAGACATAGAAAGAGACACAGAGAGAAAGACAGAGAAAGAGACAGAGACAGAGAGAGGGGACAGAGACAGAGAGAGAGACAGAGAGATATAAAGATAGGTAGACAGAGACAGAGAACAAATGAACAAAACTCAATGGTGACACTTGTCAGACAGAAAAATGTGTCTGAAGTATGTCCAACAGGGATCCATCACACACGAACAATTCTACACACGCTCTCCAGATCTTGCACCAATCATCTGGCAAACTGATCGTCTGCAATACCCCAAAGGCTGGAAAGAACTTTTATACGCCATTTCTACGCCAAGTCGCAGCTTGCGCTCAGCTTCAGACACTCTTTCCTTTCGGGTCCCAAGATTTAAACTGTCAAGTGTTGACCAGCGTTCTTTTGCAGTCTCAGGACCGTCAGCCTGGAATAGACTTCCACTCTGCTTTCGCCTAACACCTACCCTTTCTGCTTTTAAATCCAATTTAAAAACCCACCTCTTTTCCCCACAATGAATTCTACAACTACTTCATTCCGTCAGTGTGTGTGTTATATATTGTAAGGTCTTTGTCGATTGCTTGCGTATGAAACAGTAAGGTGACACCACCAGAATGATGGAAACATTAAGATGGACAGCCAACAGGCCAGTGGACCTATGAAACAGTAAGATGACATCACCAGAATGATGGAAACATTAAGATGGACAGCCAACAGGCCAGTGGACCTATGAAACAGTAAGATGACATCACCAGAATGATGGAAACATAACGATGGACAGCCAACAGGCCAGTGGACCTATGAAACAGTAAGCTGACACCACCAGAATGATGGAAACATTAAGATGGGCAGCCAACAGGCCAGTGGACCTATGAAAACTAAGCTGACACCACCAGAATGATGGAAACATTAAGATGGGCAGCCAACAGGCCAGTGGACCTATGAAACAGTAAGCTGACACCACCTGAATGATGGTAACATTAAGATGGGCAGCCAACAGGTCAGTGAACCTATGAAACAGTAAGCTGACACCACCAGAATGATGGTAACATTAAGATAGGCAGCCAACAGGCCAGTGGACCTATGAAACAGTAAGCTGACACCACCAGAATAATGGTAACATTAAGATGGGCAGCCAACAGGCCAGTGGACCTATGAAACAGTAAGCGGACACCACCAGAATGCTGGAAACGTTAAGATTGACAGCCAACAGGCCAGTGGACATATGAAACAGTAAGCTGACACCACCAGAATAATGGAAACATTAAGTTGGACAGCCAACAGGCCAGTGGACCTATGAAACAGTAAGCTGACACCACCAGAATGATGGAAACATTAAGATGGACAGCCAACAGGCCAGTGGACCTATCAAACAGTAAGGTGACACCACCAGAATGATGGAAACATTAAGATGGGCAGCCAACAGGCCAGTGGACCTATGAAACAGTAAGCTGACACCACCAGAATGATGGAAACATTAAGATGGGCAGCCAACAGGCCAGTGGACCTATGAAACAGTAAGCTGACACCACCAGAATGATGGAAACATTAAGATGGGCAGACAATAGGCCAGTGGACCTATGAAACAGTAAGCTGACACCACCAGAATGATGGAAACATTAAGATGGGCAGGCAACAGGCCAGTGGACCTATGAAACAGTAAGCTGACACCACCAGAATGATGGAAACATTAAGATGGACAGCCAACAGGCCAGTGGACCTATGAAACAGTAAGCTGACACCACCAGAATGATGGAAACATTAAGATGGGCAGCCAATAGGCCAGTGGACCTATGAAACAGTAAGCTGACACCACCAGAATGATGGAAATATTAAGATGGGCAGGCAACAGGCCAGTGGACCTATGAAACAGTAAGCTGACACCACCAGAATGATGGAAACATTAAGATGGGCAGCCAACAGGCCAGTGGACCTATGAAACAGTAAGCTGACACCACCAGAATGATGAAAACATTAAGATGGGCAGCCAACAGGACAGTGGACCTATCAAACAGTAAGCTGACACCACCAGAATGATGGAAGCATTAAGATGGGCGGCCAACACGCCAGTGAACCTATGAAACAGTCAGCTGACACCACCAGAATGATGGAAGCATTAAGATGGACAGCCAACAGGCCAGTGGACCTATCAAACAGTAAGCTGACACCACCAGAATGATGGAAACATTAAGATGGGCAGCCAACAGGCCAGTGGACCTATCAAACAGTAACATGACACCACCACAATGATGGAAACATTAAGATGGATAGCCAACAGTCCAGTGGACCTATCAAACACTAAGCTGACACCACCAGAATGATGGAAACATTAAGATGGGCAGCCAACAGGCCAGTGGACCTACCAGAATGATGGAAACATTAAGATGGGCAGCCAACAGGCCAGTGGACCTATCAAACAGTAAGCTGTCAACACCAGAATGATGGAAACATTAAGATGGGCAGCCAACAGGCCAGTGGACCTATGAAACAGTAAGCGGACACCACCAGAATGACGGAAACGTTAAGATGGGCAGCGAACAGGCCAGTGGACCTATGAAACAGTAAGCTGACACCACCAGAATGATGGAAACATTAAGATGGGCAGCCAACAGGCCAGTGGATCTATGAAACAGTAAGCTGACACCACCAGAATGATGGAAACGTTAAGATGGACAGCCAACTGGCCAGTGGACCTATGAAACAGTAAGATGACACCACCAGAATGATGTAAACATTCAGATGGGCAGCCAACAGGCCAGTGGACCTATGAAACAGTAAGCTCACACCCACCACAATCATGGAAACATTAAGATGGACAGCCAACAGGCCAGTGGACCTATGAAACACTAAGCTGACACCACCAGAATGATGGAAACAATTAAGATGATCAGCCAACAGGTCAGTGGACCTATGAAACAGTAAGGTGACACCACCAGAATGATAGGAACATTAAGATGGTCAGCCAACAGGCCAGTGGACCTATGAAACACCAAGCTGACACCACCAGAATGACGGAAACCTTAAGATGGGCAGTCAACAGGCCAGTGGACCTATCAAACAGTAAGCTGACATCACCTGAATGATGGAAACATTAAGATGGGCGGCCAACAGGCCAGTGGACCTATGAAACAGTAAGCTCACACCACCACAATGATGGAAACATTAAGATGGACAGCCAACAGGCCAGTGGACCTATGAAACAGTAAGCTCACACCACCACAATGATGGAAACATTAAGATGGGCAGCCAACAGGTCAGTGGACCTATGAAACAGTAAGCTGACACCACCAGAATGATGGAAACATTAAGATGGCGGCCAACACGCCAGTGGACCTATCAAACAGTAAGCTGACACCACCAGAATGATGGAAGCATTAAGATGGCGGCCAACACGCCAGTGGACCTATGAAACAGTAAGCTGACACCACCAGAATGATGGAAACATTAAGATGGGCAGCCAACAGGCCAGTGGACCTATCAAACAGTAAGGTGACACACACCAGAATGATGGAAACATTAAGATGGGCAGCCAACAGGCCAGTGGACCTATCAAACAGTAAGCTGACACCACCAAATGATGGAAACATTAAGATGGACAGCCAACAGCCAGTGGACCTATCAAACAGTAAGATACACCACCACAATGATGGAAACATTAAGATGGTAGCCAACAGGCCAGTGGACCTATGAAACAGAAAGCTGACACCACAGAATGATGGAAACATAAGATGGCAGCCAACAGGCCATGGACCTACCTAGAAATGGAAACATTAAGATGGGCAGCCAACAGGCCAGTGGACCTATCAAACAGTAAGCTGACACCACCAGAATGATGGAAACATTAAGATGGGCAGCCAACAGGCCAGTGGACCTATGAAACAGTAAGCGGACACCACCAGAATGACGGAAACGTTAAGATGGGCAGCAACAGGCCAGTGGACCTATGAAACAGTAAGCTGACACCACCAGAATGATGGAAACGTTAAGATGGGCAGCCAACAGGCCAGTGGATCTATGAAACAGTAAGCTGACACCACCAGAATGATGGAAACGTTAAGATGGACAGCCAACAGGCCAGTGGACCTATGAAACAGTAAGATGACACCACCAGAATGATGAAACATTAGATGGCAGCCAACAGGCCAGTGGACCTATGAAACAGTAAGCTGACACCACCAGAATCATGGAAACATTAAGATGGACAGCCAACAGGCCAGTGGACCTATGAAACAGTAAGCTGACACCACCAGAATGATGGAAACAATTAAGATGGTCAGCCAACAGGCAGTGGACCTATGAAACAGTAAGTGACACCACCAGAATGATGGAAACATTAAGATGGTCAGCCAACAGGCCAGTGGACCTATGAAACACAAGTTGACACCACCAGAATGAGGAAACATTAAGATGGGCAGTCAACAGGCCAGTGGACCTATCAAACAGTAAGCTGACATCACCAGAATGATGGAAACATTAAGATGGGCGCCAACAGGCCAGTGGACCTATAAACAGTAAGCTCACACCACCACAATGATGGAAACATTAAGATGGACAGCCAACAGGCCAGTGGACCTATGAAACAGTAAGCTCACACCACCACAATGATGGAAACATTAAGATGGGCAGCCAACAGGTCAGTGGACCTATGAAACAGTAAGCTGACACCACCAAATGATGAAACATTAAGTGGGCAGACCAAAACACTAGTGACCACAGAATATGGAAACATTAAGATGGCACCAACAGGCCAGTGGACCTATGAAACATAAGCGACACCACCAGAATGATGGAAACATTAAGATGGGCAGCCAACAGGCCAGTGGACCTATAAACAGTAAGCAGACACCACCAGAATGACGGAAACGTTAAGATGGGCAGCCAACAGGCCAGTGGACCTATAAACAGTAAGCTGACACCACCAGAATGATGGAAACGTTAAGATGGGGCAGCCAACAGGCCAGTGGACTATGAAACAGTAAGCTGACACCACCAGAATGATGGAAACGTTAAGATGGACAGCCAACAGGTCAGTGGACCTATGAAACAGTAAGCTGACACCACCAGAATGATGGAAACATTAAGATGGACAGCCAACAGGCCAGTGGACCTATGAAACAGTAAGCTGACACCACCAGAATGATGGAAACATTAAGATGGACAGCCAACAGGCCAGTGGACCTATGAAACAGTAAGCTGACACCACCAGAATGATGGAAACATTAAGATGGCAGGCCAACAGGCCAGTGGACCTATGAAACAGTAAGTGACACCACCAGAATGATGGAACATTAAGATGGGCAGCCAACAGGCCAGTGGACCTATGAAACAGTAAGCTGACACCACCAGAATGATGGAAACATTAAGATGGGCAGCCAACAGGCCAGTGGACCTATCAAACAGTAAGCTGACACCACCAGAATGATGGAAACATTAAGATGGGCAGCCAACAGGCCAGTGGACCTATCAAACAGTAAGCTGACACCACCAGAATGATGGAAACATTAAGATGGACAGCCAACAGGCCAGTGGACCTATCAAACAGTAAGATGACACCACCAC
Organism: Monoplex corrugatus; assembly: GCA_030674185.1. Taxonomy (NCBI): domain Eukaryota; kingdom Metazoa; phylum Mollusca; class Gastropoda; order Littorinimorpha; family Ranellidae; genus Monoplex; species Monoplex corrugatus. The sequence goes on along the minus strand of JAPXFY010000030.1, from coordinate 7,169,180 downwards.
AATGATGGAAACATTAAGATGGAAGCCAACAGGCCAGTGGACCTATGAAACATGAAAGCATGACACCCACCAGAATGATGGAAACATTAAGATGGACAGCCAACAGGCCAGTGACCTATAAACATAAGCTGACCACCAGAATGATGGAAACATTAAGATGGCAGCCAACAGGCCAGTGGACCTATCAAACAGTAAATGACACCACCAGAATGATGGAAACATTAAGATGGCAGCCAACAGGCCAGTGGACCTATCAAACAGTAAGCTGACACCACCAGAATGATGGAAACGTTAAGATGGCAGCCAACAGGCCAGTGGACCTATCAAACAGTAAGCTGACACCACCAGAATGATGGAAACGTTAAGATGGACAGCCAACAGGCCAGTGGATCTATGAAACAGTAAGCTGACACCACCAAGATGATGGAACGTTAAGATGGAAGCCAACAGGCAGTGGACCTATGAAACAGTAAGCTGACACCACCAGAATGATGGTAAACATTAGATGGCAGCCAACAGGCCAGTGTGACCTATGAAACAGTAAGCTGACACCACCAGAATGATGGAAACATTAAGATGGACAGCCAACATGGCCAGTGGACTATCAAACAGTAAGCTGACACCATACCAGAATGATGGAAACATTAAGATGGGCAGCCAACAGGCAGTGGACCTATGAAACAGTAAGGTGACACCACCAGAATGATGGAAACATTAAGATGGCAGCCAACAGCCAGTGGACCTATGAAACCCAAATAACTGACACCACCAGAATGAGGAAACATTAAGATGGGCAGCAACAGGCCAGTGGACCTATCAAACAGTAAGCTGACATCACCAGAATGATGGAAACATTAAGATGGGCAGCCAACAGGCCAGTGGACCTATGAAACAGTAAGCTGACACCACCAAATGATGGAAACATTAAGATGGACAGCCAACAGGCCAGTGGACCTATGAAACAGTAAGTACACCACCACAATGATGGAAACATTAAGATGGGCAGCCAACAGGCCAGTGGACCTATGAAACACTAAGCTGACACCACCAGAATGATGGAAACATTAAGATGGATAGCCAACAGGCCAGTGGACCTATAAACACTAAGCTGACACCACCAGAATGATGGAAACATTAAGATGGCAGCCAACAGGCCAGTGGACCTATGAAACAGTAAACGGACACCACCAGAATGATGGAAACTTAAGATGGGCAGCCAACAGGCCAGTGGACCTATCAAACAGTAAGCTGACACCACCAGAATGATGGAAACGTTAAGATGGCAGCCAACAGGCCAGTGGACCTATGAAACAGTAAGCTGACACCACCAGAATGATGGAAACGTTAAGATGGACAGCCAACAGGCCAGTGGACCTATGAAACAGTAAGCTGACACCACCAGAATGATGGAAACGTTAAGATGGACAGCCAACAGGTCAGTGGACCTATGAAACAGTAAGCTGACACCACCAGAATGATGGAAACATTAAGATGGACAGCCAACAGGCCAGTGGACCTATCAAACAGTAAGATGACACCACCAGAATGATGGAAACATTAAGATGGACAGCCAACAGGCCAGTGGACCTATCAAACAGTAAGATGACACTACCAGAATGATGGAAACGTTAAGATGGACAGCCAACAGGCCAGTGGACCTATCAAACAGTAAGCTGACACCACCAGAATGATGGAAACATTAAGATGGACAGCCAACAGACCAGTTTTTAATGTTGTGGGCTGGGATTGAACTCGAGATATCAGATCTTGAGTCTGAGGCTTTGTCAGGGGAGATAGCCGGCATGTGTGTATCAAATCATGCATGCGTGTGCTCGTGTGTGTTGTGTGTGTGTGTGTGTGTGTGTGTGTGTGTGTGTGTGTGTGTGTGTGTGTGTGTGTGTGTGTGTGTGTGTGTGTGTGTGTGTGTGTGTGTGTGTGTGTGGTGGTCTTCAATTTAATGTCTATTCACTAAAGTGATTTTAGACCAAAACAAAAAACAAACAAAAAGAAAAATGGGGGGGGGGGGGGGAATACAGGAGGAGTGAAGAGGGTATTTGTGTGTGTTTGTGTTCATGTGTGTTTAAATGTGTGTTCATGTGTGCTCATCTGTATTTGTGTGTATGTCCTCATGTACATGTGTGGTCATGTGTGTGTGTGTGTTTGTATCTGTCTGTGTTTCTGTGTGTGTGTTCATGTGTTTTCATCTGTGTTTGTGTGTATGTCCTCATGTACATGTGTGGTCATGTGAGTGTGTGTTTGTATCTGTCTGTGTGTCTGTGTGTGTGTTCATGTGTGCTCATCTGTATTTGTGTGTATGTCCTCATGTACATGTGTGGTCATGTGTGTGTGTGTTTGTATCTGTCTGTGTTTCTGTGTGTGTGTTCGTGTGTTTTCATCTGTGTTTGTGTGTATGTCCTCATGTACATGTGTGGTCATGTGTGTGTGTGTTTGTATCTGTCTGTGTTTCTGTGTGTGTGTTCATGTGTTTTCATCTGTGTTTGTGTGTATGTCCTCATGTACATGTGTGGTCATGGTGTGTGTGTGTTTGTATCTGTCTGTGTGTCTGTGTGTGTTCATGTGTGTTCATCTGTGTTTGTGTGTATGTCCTCATGTATGTGTGTGCTCACGTGTGTGTGTGTTTTGTATCTGTCTGTGTGTCTGTGTGTGTGTGTGTTCATGTGTATTCATCTGTGTTTGTGTGTATTCCTCATGTATGTGTGTGCTCATGTGTGTGTGTGTTTGTATCTGTCTGTGTGTCTGTGTGTGTGTGTGTTCATGTGTATTCATCTGTGTTTGTGTGTATTCCTCATGTATGTGTGTCTCATGTGTGTGTGTGTTTGTATCTGTGTGTGTGTTCATGTGTGTTCATCTGTGTTTGTGTGTATGTCCTCATGTACATGTGTGGTCATGTGTGTGTGTGTTTGTATCTGTCTGTGTGTCTGTGTGTGTGTTCATGTGTGTTCATCTGTGTTTGTGTGTATGTCCTCATGTATGTGTGTGCTCATGTCTGTGTGGTGTGTTTGTATCTGTCTGTGTGTCTGTGTGTGTGTTCATGTGTGTTCATCTGTGTTTGTGTGTATGTCCTCATGTATGTGTGTGCTCATGTGTGTGTGTGTGTTTGTATCTGTCTGTGTGTCTGTGTGTGTGTTCATGTGTGTTCATCTGTTTTTTGTGTGTATGTCCTCATGTATGTGTGTGCTCATGTGTGTGTGTGTTTGTATCTGTCTGTGTGTCTGTGTGTGTGTTCATGTGTGTTCATCTGTGTTTGTGTGTATGTCCTCATGTATGTGTGTGCTCATGTGTGTGTGTGTTTGTATCTGTCTGTGTGTCTGTGTGTGTGTTCATGTGTGTTCATCTGTGTTTGTGTGTATGTCCTCATGTATGTGTGTGCTCATGTGTGTGTGTGTGTTTGTATCTGTCTGTGTGTCTGTGTGTGTGTTCATGTGTGTTCATCTGTGTTTGTGTGTATGTCCTCATGTACATGTGTGCTCATGTGTGTGTGTGTTTGTATCTGTCTGTGTGTCTGTGTGTGTGTTCATGTGTGTTCATCTGTGTTTGTGTGTATGTCCTCATGTACATGTGTGCTCATGTGTGTGTGTGTGTTTGTATCTGTCTGTGTGTCTGTGTGTGTGTTCATGTGTGTTCATCTGTGTTTGTGTGTATGTCCTCATGTATGTGTGTGCTCATGTGTGTGTGTGTTTGTATCTGTCTGTGTGTCTGTGTGTGTGTTCATGTGTGTTCATCTGTGTTTGTGTGTATGTCCTCATGTATGTGTGTGCTCATGTGTGTGTGTGTGTGTTTGTATCTGTCTGTGTGTCTGTGTGTGTGTTCATGTGTGTTCATCTGTGTTTGTGTGTATGTCCTCATGTATGTGTGTGCTCATGTGTGTGTGTGTTTGTATCTGTCTGTGTGTCTGTGTGTGTGTTCATGTGTGTTCATCTGTGTTTGTGTGTATGTCCTCATGTATGTGTGTGCTCATGTGTGTGTGTGTTTGTATCTGTCTGTGTGTCTGTGTGTGTGTTCATGTGTGTTCATCTGTGTTTGTGTGTTTGTCCGCATGTATGTGTGTGCTCATGTGAGTGTGTGTTTGTATCTGTCTGTGTGTCTGTGTGTGTGTTCATGTGTGTTCATCTGTGTTTGTGTGTATGTCCTCATGTAGTGTGTGTGCTCATGTGTGTGTGTGTTTGTATCTGTCTGTGTGTCTGTGTGTGTGTTCATGTGTGTTCATCTGTGTTTGTGTGTATGTCCTCATGTATGTGTGTGCTCATGTGTGTGTGTGTTTGTATCTGTCTGTGTGTCTGTGTGTGTGTTCATGTGTGTTCATCTGTGTTTGTGTGTATGTCCTCATGTATGTGTGTGCTCATGTGTGTGTGTGTTTGTATCTGTCTGTGTGTCTGTGTGTGTGTGTTCATGTGTGTTCATCTGTGTTTATGTGTATGTCCTCATGTATGTGTGTGCTCATGTATGCGTCTGTCTGTCTCTGTCTGTCTGTCTGTCTGTCTGTCTGTCTGTGTGTCTGTGTGTGTGTTCATGTGTGTGATATTTTTTTAACAATCAGCACAAGCCTTTATAGTTCTACACTACAATAAATTATACATGAATCAACACAAATATTTCAAGAAGGCAAATATTAAACTTCGGATCAAAGAAGTAGATTTGAATTCTTGTACTAAGTAATCTGTATAAAATGTATTAGTGATTGATCTGATTGCTATGTAATCATCATAATCAGGTGCCCTACTGCATGGCGCTGGCGATCATGGACTCTCATCTGTTTCTATCTCTTGTTGCCTCAAGCATCTGTTCCACCCTCCCTGTCTTCAGCCACTCGGCAAATCCGTCTAGTATCTTCTCCATGGGTCTACCTGGTGCTCTACTTCCCTCCAGCTTTCCCGTTGTGACCAAGTGCTCCAAATCCCCTTTCTCTGTCTGTCTTTCTGTCTCTGTCTGTCTGTCTGTGTGTCTGTGTGTGTGTTCATGTGTGTGTGTTCATGTGTGTGTTATTTTTTTAACAATCAGCGGAAGCCCTAACAGTTCTACACTACAATAAATTATACATGAATCAACACATATATTTCAAGAAGGCAAATATTAAACTTCAGATCAAAGAAGTAGATTTGCGATGTAATAGAAGAGATAATCAATATATCAAATGTGTGAAATACTTTTTGTATGTATTGTGAAATGGGGACATTTTCTGTATGCTTTCTAGAAAGAGAGACAGACAGAGACAGACAGACAGACAGATAGGCAGGCAAAGATCGAGACAGGCAGGCAGAGAGAGAGACAGAAACAGGCAGGCAGGCAGGCAGATAACGAGACACAGAGAGAGAGAGAGAGAGAGAGGTTCCATGGTGTAATGGTTAGCACTCTGAACTCTGAATCCAGAATTGCGAGTTCAAATCTCGGTGGAACCTAAACTTCAGTGGGCCCCTGTGGTTCAGTTGATTTGAGCGTCGGATTCACACGCAAATGGTTGTGGGTTCGAATCCCGGGGTGCGCTAGATAAAAACTGGCCTTCTCACTGTCCCATCTTAACATCATCGTTGTTCTGGTGGTGTCAGTGTAGGATTAGATAAGTCTCACTCCCCCCCCCCCCCAATACCCTGGGATGGTTATCCCCGTCGGCCATATCACTTGAGGTGGGTGTCGACGTAAAAACTGAAGCAAAAACAGAGACAGACAGACACACCACACACACAGAGACTGAGAGACAGACAGACAGACAAACAGACAGACAGAGACCGAGAGACAAACAGACAGACAGAGACAGACAGACAGACATAGATTCTGATTCTAATTCCGATTCCTTCTCCCATTTCTATTCCCATTCCCATTCATCATCATCATCATCATCATCATCATCAGGTGCCCTGCCGCATGGCGTTGGCGACCATGGACCTCCAACCATCTCTATCTCTCGTTGCCCCCAGCATCTCCCCCACCCTCCTCATCCCCAGCCACTCTGCAAGTCCGTCCAGCATTTCCTCCCTGGGTCTACCTGGTGCTCTCTTTCCCTCCAGCTTTCCCGTTGTGACCAGGTGCTCCAAATCCCCCTTCCTCATAAAATGGCCTATAAATGTTGCTTGTCTTTTCCTAATCTTCTTTATGAGTGATCTACTTGTGTCTGCCTCCATCAAGACTGTCTCGTTTGTTTGCTTTGCTGTCCATGGAACTCTCAACATTCTTCTTAGAAACCACATCTCGGCTGCCTCAATCTTGTTCTGGCTTTGTTTGTTGACTGTCCACGCCTCGCATCCGTACAACAGTATCATTCCCATTCCGAGGGCTTATTCATGCATAGGTCATCGCCCCTAATGAAGAAGTATAAGGACACACACATTTCATGTCATGACAATTGTACAATAAATCATTTAACACATGTTGTATATATAAAGAAATGACCGGAGATAAAGATGGGCAAGGAGGGGGGGGGGGGGCAGGCAGACAGAGACAGACAGAAGGAGAGAGAGGGGGAAGAATGAGAGAGAGAGAGAGAGAGACAAACAGTGAGAGAGAGAAACGGACAGACAGACAGATACACACACATACTTGTACATATACAGGGGGGTGCAAAAGTAGGTATACAGTTATGAAAAAAGAAAAACACGTACAATACTTATTGCATTTATTATACAAATGTTCAGTATTCTTTGTCTTCCAGCATTGTTTTAAAATCCATTTGCGCTCCTCGTCTGTCAAATTACCAGCCATGGTTAAATCAAATTGATGCTTAGATCTAAATTAAATTGCCGCTTAGATGTAAATTCAATTGCCGCTTTACCTGCAACAAATAAGAAAATTAAAAGTTAGGATAAAAGTACACGTATATTATTAGCTACGATAAAATATAATTAATGACACTGAAAATATCGAAAATAAGGCCAACTAACTTAATTTTAACGAACTAAGCATTATAATAATGATGTGATACTTACTGTATACCTACTTTTGCACCCTCCAGTATTTGTTGTTACACAATAAAACAATAAATACATGTACTATTATATGTATGCTAAGTCATACGGTAGAAAACTCCAAGCGCTGTACAACAGCAAGATAACACTAACGTAAACTTCTACTTGACGATGCAACGAGAACGTTTGATGTTGTTTTTTTTCCATTAATTTGTTTGTTGGTTGGGTTTTGTGTTTTGTTGGTTGGTTTTGTGTTGGTGTTGGTTGTTGTTGGTTGGTTGGGTTGTTGTTGTTTTTCTTTCTTGTTGTTGGTTGGTTGGTTTTGGTTGTTGGTTGGATGGTGGTTGGTTGGGTTGTGTTTCTTTCTTGGTTGGTTGGTTGTTGGTTGGTTGGTTGGTTGGTTGTTGTTGGTTGGTTGGTTGGTTGGTTGGTTGGTGGTTTTGGTTGGTTGGTTGTGGTTGGTTGGTTGTTGGTTGGTTGGTTGTTGTGTTGGTTGGTTGTTGGTTGGTTGTTGTTGGTTGGTTGGTTGTTGGTTGGTTGGTTGGTTGGTTGGTTGGTTGGTTGGTTAGTTGGTTGTTGGTTGGTTGGTTGGTTGGTTGGTTGGTTGGTTGGTTGGTTGGTTGGTTGTCTGTCTGTTTTTTGTTTCTTTCTTTCTTTCTTTCTTTGTTGGTTGATTGGTTGGTTGGTTGGTTGATTAGTTGGTTGGATGGTATGACTGCCTGTTTTTTTGTTTGTTTGTTTGTTTGTTTGTTTGTTTGTTTGTTTGTTTGTTTGTTTGTTTGTTTGTTTGTTATTACTGTCTTAGGGTTTACGCTTGACGCAACAAAGGTCAGCTGGCTGAAAATTTGCGCCTGTCTTGTCATTTTAGATCGCCTTCTGACAAACAAACAAACACACGCACACTCTCTCTCTCTCTCTCTCTCTCTCTCTCTCTCTCTCTCTCCTCTCTCTCTCTCATATACACACACACACTTCATCCATTTACTCACGCACGCACACAAACATACATATATAATAATAATAATAATAATTACAATATTCATATAGCGCAAAATCTTGATAAAATCAAATCTAAGCGCTGAAGCAGACACACACGCAAGCACGCACGCACGCACGCACGCACATACACACACACTCACACACACGCATGGCTATAAATGGGGAGAAAGAATAAAAGCAATAAAAGCAAGAATAAAAGCAATGGAAAATTATAGAGAGCATAGCATATACAATTATATATTATAACCATGTGATTCCCTCCGAGCGGAGACAGGCTGCAGAGGGGGGGGGGGGGGGGTTGAGTGAGGTTAGGATTTTATGCGGAGGAGAAAAGGTGAGTTTTGAGAGCGGACTTGAAGGAGACAAAAGTAGGTTGCTGACGGACTGAGAGAGGAAATTTGTTCCAGGAGAGTGGACCAGAAACAGAGAAGGCTCGTGGACCATAGGTATTGAGCTTAGTGCGTGGAAAGCGAAAAGTCAGAGGATCGGAGGCAGAACGGAGGGTACGTGAGAGAACATAGATCTCAAGTAGGCTTGACAGGTAATCGGGGCTGCGTTATTGAGGCTTTTGTAGCACATGGTGTCTAGTTTGTACTGTATGCGCTTTGATACAGGGAGCCAGTGAAGTTGTGCCAGGAGAGGAGATATGT
>JAPXFY010000030.1:7128114-7145614 GCA_030674185.1 Monoplex corrugatus | reverse complement strand
TCTCCCTGTCCATGTCTGTGGTGTGACAGAGCTAGTTCTCTGTCTTCCTATCCATGTCATATGTTGTGACAGAGGTAGTTACTTGTCTCCCTATCCATGTCTATGGTGTGACAGAGCTAGTTGCCTGTCTCCCTATCCATGTCTATGGTGTGACAGAGGTAGTTGCCTGTCTCCCTATCCATGTCTATGGTGTGACAGAGTAGTTGCCTGTCTCCCTATCCATGTCTATGGTGTGACAGAGGTAGTTCCTGTCTCCCTATCCATGTCTATAGTGTGACAAAGCTAGTTCTTGTCTCCCTGTCCATGTCTGTGGTGTGACAGAGCTATCCTTGTCTCCCTATCCATGTCTGTGGTGTGACAGAGCTATTCCTGTCTCCCTGTCCATGTCTATGGTGTGACAGAGTAGTTGCCTGTCTCCCTATCCATGTCTGTGGTGTGACAGAGCTAGTTTCTGTCTCCCTATCCATGTCTATGGTGTGACAGAGCTATTCCTTGTCTCCCTATCCATGTCTGTGGTGTGACAGAGCTAGTTCCTGTGTCTCCCTTCCATGTCTGTGGTGTGACAGAGGTAGTTGCCTGTCTCCCTGTCCATGTCTATGGTGTGACAGAGTAGTTGCCTGTCTCCCTATCCATGTCTATGGTGTGACAGAGCTAGTTCCTGTCTCCCTATCCATGTTATGGTGTGACAGAGCTAGTTCTTGTCTCCCTGTCCATGTCTATGGTGTGACAGAGCTAGTTACTTGTCTCCCTATCCATGTCTGTGGTGTGACAGAGCTAGTTCCTGTCTCCCTATCCATGTCTGTGGTGTGACAGAGCTAGTTCCTGTCTCCCTATCCATGTCTGATGGTGTGACAGAGCTAGTTGCCTGTCTCCCTATCCATGTCTGTGGTGTGACAGAGCTAGTTCCTGTCTCCCTATCCATGTCTGTGGTGTGACAGAGCTAGTTCCTGTCTCCCTATCCATGTCTATGGTGTGACAGAGGTAGTTGCCTGTCTCCCTATCCATGTCTGTGGTGTGACAGAGTAGTTACTGTCTCCCTATCCATGTCTATGGTGTGACAGAGCTAGTTACTCTGTCTCCCTATCCATGTCTATGGTGTGACAGAGCTAGACTGTCTCCCTATCCATGTCTGTGGTGTGACAGAGCTAGTTGACTGTCTCCCTATCCATGTCTGTGGTGTGACAGAGCTAGTTGACTGTCTCCCTATCCATGTCTGTGGTGTGACAGAGCTAGTTGACTGTCTCCCTATCCAAGTCTGTGGTGTGCCAGAGCTAGTTGTCTGTCTCCCTATCCATGTCTGTGGTGTGACAGAGCTAGTTGACTGTCTCCCTATCCATGTCTATGGTGTGACAGAGCTAGTTGTCTGTCTCCCTATCCATGTCTGTGGTGTGACAGAGCTAGTTCCTTGTCTCCCTATCCATGTCTGTGGTGTGACAGAGCTAGTTGACTGTCTCCCTATCCATGTCTGTGGTGTGACAGAGCTAGTTGACTGTCTCCCTGTCCATGTCTGTGGTGTGACAGAGCTAGTTGTCTGTCTCCCTGTCCATGTCTGTGGTGTGACAGAGCTAGTTACCTGTCTCCCTATCCATGTCTATGGTGTGACAGTGCTAGTTCTCTGTCTTCCTATCCATGTATATGTTGTGACAGAGCTAGTTACTTGTCTCCCTGTCCATGTCTATGGTGTGACAGAGCTAGTTACTTGTCTCCCTATCCATGTCTATGGTGTGACAGAGCTAGTTGCCTGTCTCCCTATCCATGTCTATGGTGTGACAGAGCTAGTTGCCTGTCTCCATATCCATGTCTGTGGTGTGACAGAGCTAGTTTTCTGTCTCCCTGTCCATGTCTATTGTGTGACTGAGCTAGTTACTTGTCTCCCTGTCCATGTCTGTAGTGTGACAGAGCTTTTTACTTGTCTCCCTGTATATGTCTATGGTGTGATAGAGCTAGTTACTTGTCTCCCTATCCATATCTATGGTGTGAAGAGCTAGTTGCCTGTCTCCATGGCGTGACAGAGTAAGTTGCTTGTCTCCATGTCTAAGTCCGTGACATGACAGAGCAGGTTGCCTGTCTCTTTATCTATGTCTATGACTCCGAGCCAGCAACTTTTGCCGGGACAGTGCCAGAGCTATTGATTCTTAAGAAGCTGGTTTTCTCCAAGGGCGGAGACTTTTGTGGCACCCGTTGAGCGGACGAAAGGCCAGAGGGGTGCAGGCATAAGAAGACGGTCGGTCAATCGATCCAAACCAGAACGGCTCTGATTCAGACTTGCGGGAAGGCCAGAACTTCCAATATCATCAGCCTCTCCCTGGCATCAAAATCAAGACGTATTCTTCGTCAGTTTTTCTAAAAAGCAAATTCATCGCTGTTTACTCTTCGAAATCATCCGTACGGCAAATTTCTTGAGATTTCTGGAGAAAAAAAAAACTTGAAAAGAGAAGAGCGAGAAATATTTGATAATCCTGGTGAAGTAAAAAAAAATCTTAAATTAGGTATATTTTTTGTCAAGAAATTTGGCGATATTTTTTTTAACAAATTGAGCGTTCCTGCACAAAACATCAACTTGTTTTCCAGTTCTAAATATCAGCAGGTTTATACGCCAAACGAGAGGTAGTTTAACTTAACACGGACATTCAGAAAAGGAAGGGAAAAAAACAGTTTTGGTTGTACCAGTTCGATAGTCGCAGAAGATTTCTAGCACCATGGAAGCAGGTCTCAGAATTCTGTTCATCTGTCTCGTTCTGGTGTCTACGGCCGTGTGGACTCAAGCTCTGAAGAAGAAGAAGTTTGAAGGAGAGAGGGTTCCATTCCCTTGGGCTTTGGCGAGAAGAAACTCTTACCCTCAAGTAAGTGGTTCGTTTATTCATTTGGTTTGATTTGGGTTGGTTGGGTTTGGTTTGGTTTGGTTTGGTTGGTTGGTTGGTTGGTTGGTTGGTTGGTTGGTTGGTTGGTTGGTTGGTTGGTTGGTTGGATGGTTGGTCGGTTGGTCGGTTGGTTCGTTCGTTCGTTCGTGCGTTCGTTCGTTCGTTCGTTCGTTGGTTCGTTGGTTCGTTGGTTCGTTCGTTCATTCGTTCATTCGTTCGTTCGTTTGTTCGTTCGTTCGTTCGTTCGTTGATTGGTTGGCTAGTTGATCGGTCGGTTGGTTGGTTGGTTGGTTGGTTGGTTGGTTGGTTGGTTAGTTGGTTAGAAGATTGGTTGGCTGATTAGTTGATTTGTTGATTGATCGATTGGTTCGTTGGTCGGTCAATCGGTCGGTTGGTTGGTTGGTTGGTTGGTTGATTGATCGGCTGGTTGGTTGATTTGTTGATTGGTCGGTTGGTTGGTTGGTCGGTCGATCGGCCGGTTGGTTGGTTGGTTGGTTGGTCGGTCGGTCGGTTGGGTGGTTGGTTGGTCGCTCGCTCGCTTGGTCGCTTGGTTAGTTGGTTGGTTAGACATTTTTCCTTCGATTTTGTCTATAGTTATTACTTATGTGATTGCCTGGCACTGGGTTCGTGATAAAAGGAATAAATCTGAATGTCGTGCTGTGTTGGGGAGATGACATGACCGAGCTGAGGTCAAGCACAGTGGACTGATGCAAAAGATGGAACAAAAAACGACAAAAAGAAATCCGTCTGTACGGCACAAACAGTCTGGGTCAAAGCACACTCCTTGCACTTTACGTAATGAAGCAAAAACCAACAAAAAGAAAACAAAGACGTGGAGGATTACCATACCTATACATTAATGCAAAACAAACACAGTCAGTTGGATACATATATCATCTGGATACATACATCAGTTGGATACATACATCAATTGGATACACATATCAGTTAGATACATACATCAGTTAGATACATACATCAATTGGATACACATATCAGTTAGATACATACATCAGTTGGATACATACATCAGTTGGATACATACATCAGTTGGATACATACATCAATTGGATACATACATCAGTTGGATACATACATCAATTGGATACATACATCAGTTGGATACATACATCAGTTGGATACATACATCAGTTGGATACATACATCAATTGGATACATACATCAGTTGGATACATACATCAGTTGGATACATACATCAGTAAGATACATACATCATCTGGATACATACATAAGTCAGATACATACATCATCTGGATACATACATCAGTTGGATACATACATCATCTGGATACATACATCATCTGGATACATACATCATCTGGATACATACATCATCTGGATACATACATCAGTCGGATACATACATCATCTGGATACATACATCATCTGGATACATACATCAGTTGGATACATACATCAGTTGGATACATACATCATCTGGATACATACATCAATTGGATACATACATCAGTTGGATACATACATCAGTAAGATACATACATCAGTTGGATACATACATCAGTAAGATACATACATCATCTGGATACATACATAAGTCAGATACATACATCATCTGGATACATACATCAGTTGGATACATACATCAGTTAGATACACACATAAGTCAGATACATACATCAGTTAGATACATACATCAGTTGGATACATACATCAGTTGGATACATACATCAGTTGGATATATACATCAGTTGGATACATACATCAGTTGGATACATACATCACTTGGATACATACATCAGTTGGATACATACATCATCTGGATACATACATCAGTTGGATACATACATCAGTCAGATACATACATCAGTTGGATACATACATCATCTGGATACATACATCATCTGGATACATACATCAGTTGGATACATACATCAGTCAGATACATACATCAGTTGGATACATACATCATCTGGATACATACATCATCTGGATACATACATCATCTGGATACATACATCATCTGGATACATACATCAGTTAGATACATACATCAGTTGGATACATACATCAGTCAGATACATACATCAGTTGGATACATACATCAGTTGCCTACATACATCAGTCAGATACATACATCATCTGGATACATACATCAGTTGGCTACATACATCATCTGGATACATACATCAGTTGGATACATACATCAGTTAGATACATACATCAGTTGGATACATACATCAGTCAGATACATACATCAGTCAGATACATACATCAGTTGGATACATACATCAGTCAGATACATACATCAGTCAGATACATACATCAGTCAGATACATACATCATCTGGATACATACATCATCTGGATACATACATCATCTGGATACATACATCATCTGGATACATACATCATCTGGATACATACATCATCTGGATACATACATCAGTCAGATACATACATCAGTCAGAGACATACATCAGTCAGATACATACATCAGTTAGATACATACATCAGTCAGATACATACATCAGTTGGATACATACATCATCTGGATACATACACCAGTTAGATTCATACATCAGTCAGATACATACATCATCTGGATACATACACCAGTTAGATACATACATCAGTCAGATACATACATCAGTTAGATACATACATCAGTCAGATACATACATCATCTGGATACATACATCAGTTAGATACATACATCAGTCAGATACATACATCAGTTAGATACATACATCAGTCAGATACATACATCATCTGGATACATACATCAGTCAGATACATACATCAGTCAGATACATACATCAGTTGGATACATACATCATCTGGATACATACATCAGTCAGATACATACATCAGTCAGATACATACATCAGTCAGATACATACATCAGTCAGATACATACATCAGTTGGATACATACATCAGTTGGATACATACATCATCTGGATACATACATCATCTGGATACAGACATCAGTCAGATACATACATCAGTTGGATACATACATCAGTTAGATACATACATCAGTCAGATACATACATCAGTCAGATACATACATCAGTCAGATACATACATCAGTTGGATACATACATCAGTTAGATACATACATCAGTCAGATACATACATCATCTGGATACATACATCAGTCAGATACATACATCAGTTGGATACATACATCAGTCAGATACATACATCAGTCAGATACATACATCAGTTGGATACATACATCAGTTAGATACATACATCAGTCAGATACATACATCAGTTGGATACATACATCAGTCAGATACATACATCAGTCAGATACATACATCAGTTAGATACATACATCAGTCAGATACATACATCAGTTGGATACATACATCAGTCAGATACATACATCAGTTGGATACATACATCATCTGGATACATACATCAGTCAGATACATACATAAGTCAGATACCTACATCATCTGGATACATACATCATCTGGATACATACATCATCTGGATACATACATCATCTGTCTATCCCCTTCAGTCTGCTTACCGTTCTGCACATAGCACCGAGACTGCTCTTCTCAAAATCTGCAACGACTTACTGACTACTCTTGACTCTAACAATGTATCACTTTTGACTCTCTTGGACCTATCTGCTGCCTTTGACACTATTGACCACTCTATCCTTCTCTCCCGTCTGCATCACTCTTTTGGGCTCCATGATACTGTCTTGAATTGGTTTCATTCTTACATCACCGATCGTCTGCAAGTAGTTTCTGTCAATGGTCTTTCTTCTAATGCTTCCTGTCTGACCTATGGAGTGCCACAGGGATCTGTTCTGGGCCCCCTACTTTTCATTCTCTACACCTATCCTGTCTCCTCTATTGTCCAAGAACACCTACTTCAGCATCATTCTTTCTCGGATGACAATCAGCTGTATGTCTCTGGGCCTCTCCCTGACCTTCCCCTCATGATCCAAAACACCCAATCTTGTGTAGCCGACCTGAAGGATTGGATGACTGAAAACAAACTGAAATTGAATGAAGAGAAATCCGAATTGATCTTGATCACCCCACCCAAACTCCAAAATCACCCCTCTCTTCCAACCTCCATCACACTTGTTGACTCGTCTATCACTCTCTCCTATTCTGCCCGTAACCTTGGTGTAACTCTTGACCAAACCCTGTCCTTCCATCTGCATGTTAGCAACGTTTGTCGGACTTGTTTTCTTGAACTCCGCCGAATTGCTTCTATCCGCCATCTCCTCTCAGAAGACACGACAAAGACTCTTGTCTGTGCACTTGTTCTATCTCGTCTTGATTACTGTAATGCTCTTTTGTCTGGTTCCCCCTCTCACCTCATTAACAAACTTCAGAAAGTTCAAAATCATGCTGCCCGTCTCATCTTCCGCTCTTCAAAATTTAACCATGTTACGCCATTGCTCTGTTCTCTTCACTGGCTCCCGGTTCAGCAAAGAATATCCTACAAGATTGCCTGTCTCTGCTTCAAATCTATTGAGTCTTCCTGTCCTGAGTATCTCGCCCATCTGTTACATCTCTACACGCCATCTCGAGCTTTGCGGTCCTCATCCGACACCCGTCTCTATAGTATCCCCATAGTCCGCACTAAAAGGTTTGGGCAGCGTTCTTTTTCCTATCAAGCTCCAACTATCTGGAATCAGCTACCTCGCTCACTCAGATACTCACCCTCTCTGTCCACATTCAAACGCTCCCTCAAAACTCATCTGTTTCCCAAATAACTGGTAATTTCTGCCACCCTCCCCCCATGTAACGTAATGTTGGCTTTATAATGTCTTAGTGTCAATGTGTCATTGCATTTGCATGTCGTGCTGTGTGTGTGTGTGTGTGTGTGTGTGTGTGTGTGCGTGTGCGTGTGGTGTGTGTGTGTGTGTGTGTGTGTGTGTGTGTGTGTGTGTGTGTGTGTGTGCGTGTGTGTGTTTGTGGGCGTGTGTGTGCGTGCTTGTGATTTCGGTTATATGTTTTGCCATTGTTAACGCCTAGGGCATTAATTTGATTAGGCGTACTAAATGTTCATAATAATAATAATAATCTGGATACATACATCAGTTGGATACATACATCAGTTAGATACATACATCAGTTGGATACATACATCAGTCAGATACATACATCAGTCAGATACATCAGTTGGATACATACATCAGTCAGATACATACATCAGTCAGATATATACATCAGTCAGATACATACATCATCTGGATACATACATCAGTCAGATACATACATCAGTCAGATACATACATCAGTTGGATACATACATCACTTAGATACATACATCAGTCAGATACATACATCATCTGGATACATACATCAGTTAGATACATACATCAGTCAGATACATACATCAGTCAGATACATACATCAGTCAGATACATACATCATCTGGATACATACATCAGTTAGATACATACATCAGTCAGATACATACATCATCTGGATACATACATCAGTTAGATACATACATCAGTTGGATACATACATCAGTCAGATACATACATCAGTCAGATACATACATCAGTCAGATACATACATCATCTGGATACATACATCATCTGGATACATACATCATCTGGATACATACATCAGTTGGATACATACATCAGTTGGATACATACATCAGTTGGATACATACATCAGTTGGATACATACATCAGTCAGATACATACATCAGTTAGATACATACATCAGTCAGATACATACATCAGTCAAATACATACATCAGTCAGATACATACATCAGTCAGATACATACATCAGTCAGATACATACATCAGTCAGATACATGCATCAGTCAGATACATACATCAGTCAGATACATACATCATCTGGATACATACATCATCTGGATACATACATCAGTTGGATACATACATCAGTTGGATACATACATCAGTTAGATACATACATCAGTCAGATACATACATCAGTCAGATACATACATCAGTCAGATACATACATCAGTCAGATGCATAAATCAGTCAGATACATACATCAGTCAGATAGATACATCAGTCAGATACATACATCAGTTGGATACATAAATCAGTTGGATACATACATCAGTTGGATACATACATCAGTTGGATACATACATCAGTCAGATACATACATCAGTCAGATACACACATCACTTGGATACATACATGGCGATGGCAGAGGCAGCAGAAAGGAGCTCAAGCTGGATCTGGGCAAGGAGGAACCAAAAGTGAACTTCATAAGGATTAAATTCCCTACAGATGATGTGTGCCCCGTTAGCACATTGGTAAGACCGCGTACCGCAGTTCTGAAGCGCAGAATCGCCCAGGTTCGCTCCCCGGCGTGGGAAAAAATAAAAATAAAAATAGACAACAGCAGAAGGGCATCCAGGAGTCATGACCTGGATGTGGCCCGGCCCCCCGAGAGTGTAAGGAATTCAGGGCCGAAACACTTGTCTAAAGGGGGTTACTTCTCTGAAGACCTTCTGTTGTCTAGCTCTCCCTAGAGTTTCTTTCTACCATACATCAGTTGGATACATACATCACTCAGATACACACATCAGTCAGATACATACATCAGTCAGATACACACATCAGTCAGATACATACATCACTTGGATACATACATCAGTTGGATACATACATCAGTCAGATACACACATCAGTCAGATACATACATCTGTCAGATACACACATCAGTCAGATACACACATCAGTCAGATACATACATCAGTCAGATACATACATCAGTTCGATACATACATCAGTTGGATACATACATCAGTTGGATACATACATCAGTCGGATACATATATCAGTCAGATACACACATCAGTCAGATACATACATCAGTCAGATACATACATCAGTCGGATACATACATCAGTAGGATACATACATCAGTCAGATACATATATCAGTCAGATACATACATCAGTCTGATACATACATCATGTGGATACATACATCAGTCAGATACATACATCAGTCAGATACACACATCAGTCAGATACATACATCAGTCAAATACACACATCATCTGGATACATACATCAGTCAGATACATACATCAGTCAGATACATACATCAGTCAGATACATACATTAGTCAGATACATACATCAGTCAGATACATACATCAGTAAAATACACACATCATCTGGATACATACATCAGTCAGATACATACATCAGTCAGATACATACATCAGTCAAATACACACATCAGTCAGATACATACATCAGTCAGATACATACATCAGTTGGATACATACATCATCTGGATACATACATCAGTTGGATACATACATCAGTCAGATACATACATCAGTTGGATACATACATCAGTCGGAAACATACATCAGTCAGATACATACATCAGTCAGATACATACATCAGTCAGATACATAAATCAGTCGGATACATACATCAGTGGGATACATACATCAGTCAGATACATAAATCAGTCGGATACATACATCAGTCAGATACATACATCAGTCAGATACATACATCAGTCAGATACATACATCAGTTGGATGCATACATCAATTGGATACATACATCAGTTGGATACATACATCAGTTGGATACATACATCAGTCAGATACATACATCAGTTAGATACATACATCAGTTTGATACATACATCTGTTGGATACATACATCATCTGGATACATACATCAGTTGGATACATGCATCATCTGGATACATACATAAGTCAGATACATACATCAGTTAGATACATACATCAGTTGGATACATACATCAGTTAGATACATACATCAGTTGGATACATACATCAGTTAGATACATACATCAGTTGGATACATACATCAGTTAGATACATACATCAGTTGGATACATACATCAGTTGGATACATACATCATCTGGATACATACGTCAGTTGGATACATACATCAGTTGGATACATACATCAGTTGGATACATACATCTGTTAGATACATACATCAGTTGGATACATACATCATCTGGATACATACATCAGTCAGATACATACATCAGTTGGATACATACATCAGTTGGATACATACATCATCTGGATACATACATCATCTGGATACATACATCAGTTGGATACATACATCAGTTGGATACATACATCTGTTAGATACATACATCAGTTGGATACATACATCATCTGGATACATACATCAGTCAGATACATACATCAGTTGGATACATACATCATCTGGATACATACATCATCTGGATACATACATCATCTGGATACATACATCAGTTGGATACATACATCATCTGGATACATACATCATCTGGATACATACATCAGTTGGATACATACATCAGTTGGATACATACATCATCTGGATACATACATCATCTGGATACATACATCAGTCGGATACTTACATCAGTCGGATACATACATCAGTTGGATACATACATCAGTTGGATACATACATCATCTGGATACATACATCATCTGGATACATACATCATCTGGATACATACATCAGTCGGATACATACATCAGTTAGATACATACATCAGTCGGTTACATACATCAGTCAGATACATACATCAGTTAGATACATACATCAGTTGGATACATACATCAGTCAGATACATACATCAGTTGGATACATACATCAGTTAGATACATACATCATTTGGATACATACATCTGTTGGATACATACATCTGTTGGATACATACATCAGTTGGATACATACATCATCTGGATACATACATCAGTTAGATACATACATCAGTTTGATACATACATCAGTTGGATACATACATCAGTTGGATACATACATCAGTTGGATACATACATCAAATGGATACATATATCAGTTGCATACATACATCATCTGGATACATACATCATCTGGATACATACATCAGTCAGATACATACATCAGTTGGATACTTACATCATCTGGATACATACATCATCTGGATACATACATCAGTTGGATACTTACATCATCTGGATACATACATCATCTGGATACATACATCATCTGGATACATACATCATCTGGATACATACATCAGTTGGATACATACATCATCTGGATACATACATCATCTGGATACATACATCAGTTGGATACTTACATCATCTGGATACATACATCAGTTGGATACATACATCATCTGGATACATACATCAGTTGGATACATACATCATCTGGATACATACATCAGTTGGATACATACGTCAGTTGGATACATACATCAGTTGGATACATCAGTTGGATACATCAGTTGGATACATCAGTTGGATACATACATCATCTGGATACATACATCATCTGGATACATACATCAGTTGGATACATACATCAGTTAGATACATACATCATCTGGATACATACATCAGTAAGATACATACATCAGTTGGATACATACATCAGTAAGATACATACATCAGTTAGATACATACATCAGTCGGATACATACATCAGTTGGATACATACATCAGTTGGATACATACATCAGTTAGATACATACATCATCTGGATACATACATCAGTGGGATACATACATCAGTAGGATACATACATCAGTTAGATACATACATCATCTGGATACATACATCAGTGGGATACATACATCAGTAGGATACATACATCAGTAGGATACATACGTTCACTAAGTATAATTATGGTTCTTCAGAAAGAAGAACAGACGATAACATTAAACCGGGAACAGGTAATAGAAACACCTTTCACATCTGCAAGAATTGCAAAACATCAGATGGTACCAAAACAAGTGTGGTTGCCCGCTCTCAAGCAAACTGGAACCAGAAAAAAAAATACGAAAAAAGAATAACGCGTATTTAATACAACCAGACAAGACAGGCGCAGATTTTCGGCCAACTGACCTTTGTCGAGCGTGAGATCACAAACAAACAAACACCAGATACAAAAATTAGGAGAGAAAGACTGAAAATTCCCTGCTGCCCTCTCCAGTGTGATAAAAGGAATCAGATGCACCATTCAGTACCTCAGTGGTTCCCCTCACACTGTGACATCCTAGTTAATAGAAGAGGCAGAGAGCATGGCGAAAGCTGGGAACAGAGCATGAAGGGAAAGACAACAGCACCAACCTCACAGACATGGAAACTATCATGAAGTCTGTGTTTAGAACACCCCAAGCTACATGACAAGCTACCACCAGCTGTCCTGGCAAGAGCAAGTCATTATCTTTCTGCCTGTAGACTGGACACAACAGACTGATCCATCACATGAACAAGCGTTTCCGACTTGTGCCATGCCCTGGTACCCCCTGTGGACAAGCTGACCAGACAGCAGAATACATCCTCCAGGACTGTGAGAACTACCAGTTGCCTGGAGAAATGATCTGACCAACATCCCTGTGTCTGTGGGACAAGCTGTACAGGTCTGTGGATGTAGTCTGTGGGACAAGCTGTACAGGTCTGTGGATGTAGTCTGTGGGAGCTGTACAGGTCTGTGGATGTAGTCTGTGGGACAAGCTGTACAGGTCTGTGGATGTAGCCTGTGGGACAAGCTGTACAGGTCTGTGGATGTAGTCTGTGGGACAAGCTGTACAGGTCTGTGGATGTAGCCTGTGGGACAAGCTGTACAGGTCTGTGGATGTAGTCTGTGGGACAAGCTGTACAGGTCTGTGGATCATCACTACTATCATCATCATCATCATCATCATCATCATCATCATTATCATCAGAATCTTAATCGACATCATAGTAATCTGTCTTAACACGCTTTCAATCAAAATGGCTCAACTGATCAACGTCACAGCTTACAATGCTAATATCCAACAACGAAAAAAAGAGCGAAAACCAACAAAACAAGAAAAAGAAGAAATAAATAAATGAATGAATAAATGAATGAATGAATGAATGAATGAATGAATGAATGAATGATTGAATGAATGAATGAATGAATGAATGAATGAATGAATGAATGAATGAATGAAAGAGATACAGACAGAGAGAAAAAACACAGAAAGGAAGGAAGCAGAGAGAGAAAGGAAAAGCCGGTTAAGAAACAACCACAAACAAAAGTCAACATCGCTTGTTCAAGCTTCAATTACCATCACGTCTGCAAAACTTCAAAGACACATCTTGATTTTATCTTTACTCCTCTTTGTCTTTTCCGAAGGTTTTTTTTTTTCTCATGCTGTGACAGACAGACAGACAGACAGTTAGACAGAAAACAACGAGAGACAGACGAACAAAAAAAAGGACAGACAGATAAATAGACAAACTGACGGACAGATGGACAAAGAGACAGATAGACTGACGCACAGACAGAAAACAACCAGAGACAGACAAAAAAACAAAACAAGGACAGACAGATAGACAGACTGACGTACAGAGACAGACAGATGGACAGAGAGACAAACAGAAAGATGAAAAGACAGACTGACGCACAGACAGACAGAAAACAACGAGACAGACGGAAAAAAGGACAGACAGATAAACAAACTGACGGACAGTGACTGACAGATGGACAGACAGACAGACAGACAGACAGACAAAACTCAAAACAAAGACAAAATACCGAGAGAAAGACAAACAAAAGACAGACAGACACAGGTACAAAAAACGGAGACAGGTAAATGGACAGACGAGCAGACAAACAGAGAGAAAAACAAAGACAGACAGATAACCGGACAAACGGACAAGCAGAAAATAAAGACACACATACAGACAGACAAACGAACGGATAGACAGACAAAATAGGGACAGACACAAAAAAAACAGCTGGACAAACAGACAGAAAACAAAGGCAACCAGAAAAGGAGACACAAAACAAAGCTAGATAAACATACAGGCAGACAGACGAACAGATTGACAGACAGACAGAAAAAAGGGAGAAAGACAGACAAGAAAACAAAGACAGCTGGACAAACAGACAGACGAACAAGCATACACAAAACAAAAACACACAGACAAGCAGACAGAAAACTAACGATAGAAAGACGGATAGACAGACAGACAGACAAAGAGACTGACAGAAAACAAAGACAGACAGACAAACAACAAAAGATATATATAAAAAAAAACAGACTAACATGCGAACAGAAAACAAACACAAACAGACAGACAAACAACAAAAGATAAAAAGAAACAGACACACAGGCAAACAGAAAACAAAGACAGACACACAGACAGACAAATGACAGAAAAGTAAACAGGCAAACAGAAAACATAGACAGGCAGACAGACAGACAAACAACAAAAGAAAAACAGACAGACAGACAGAAAACACAGACAGGCAGACAGACAGACAAACAACAAAAGATTAAAAAAAAAACAGACAGACAGACAGAAAACATAGACAGACAGACAGACAAACAATAAAAGATAAAAACAGGCAGACAGAAAACATAGACAGGCAGACAGAAAAGACAAACAACAAAAGATAAAAAATAAAAAAAAACAGACAGGCAGACAGACAAACAATAAAAGATAAAAACAGGCAGACAGAAAACATAGACAGGCAGACAGACAGACAAACAACAAAAGATAAAAAATAAAAAAAACAGACAAGCAGACAGAAAACATAGACAGGCAGACAGACAGACAAACAACAAAAGATAAAAACAGACAGGCAGACAGAAAACATAAACAGGCAGACAGACAGACAAACAACAAAAGATAACAGACAGCAGACAGAAAACATAGAAAGCAGACAGACAGACAGACAGACAGACAAACAGCTAAAGAATATACATATAAAAAAACAGACAGATAGGCAGACAGCAAACTAAGACAGGAAGAATCAAAGAGACAGAAAACAAAGGCAGGAAGAATCAGACAGACAGCAAACAAAGGCAGGAAGAATCAGACAGACAGCAAACAAAGACAAGAAGAATCAGACAGACAGAAAACAAAGACAGGAATAATCAGAGAGACAACAAACAAAGACAGGAAGAATCAGACAGACAACAAACAAAGACAGGAAGAATCACAGAGACAACAAACAAAGACAGGAAGAATTAGACAGACAGCAAACAAAGACAGGAAGAATCAGAGAGACAGCAAACAAAGACAGGAAGAATCAGACAGACAGCAAACAAAGACAGGAAGAATCAGAGAGACAACAAACAAAGACAGGAAGAATCAGACAGACAGCAAACAAAGACAGGAAGAATCACAGAGACAACAAACAAAGACAGGAAGAATCAGAGACAGCAAACAAAGACAGGAAGAATCAGAGAGACAGAAAACAAAGGCAGGAAGAATCAGACAGACAGCAAACAAAGACTGGAAGAATCAGAGAGACAACAAACAAAGACAGGAAGAATCAGACAGACAGCAAACAAAGGCAGGAAGAATCAGAGAGACAGAGAACAAAGACAGGAAGAATCAGACAGACAGAGAACAAAGACAGGAAGAATCAGAGACAGCAAACAAAGACAAGAAGAATCAGAGAGACAGCAAACAAAGACAGGAAGAATCACAGAGACAGCAAACAAAGACAGGAAGAATCAGAGAGACAGAGAACAAAGACAGGAAGAATCAGACAGACAACAAACAAAGACAGGAAGAATCAGAGAGACAACAAACAAAGACAGGAAGAATCAGACAGACAGCAAACAAAGAGAAAATCAGAGAGACAGAAAACAAAGACAGGAAGAATCAGAGAACAAACAAAGACAGGAAGAATCAGAAGACAACAAACAAAGACAGGAAGAATCAGAGAGACAACAAAAGACGAAACAGAAACAAAAGACAGAAGAATCAGAGAGACAACAAACAAAGACGGGAAGAATCAGAGAGACAAGAACAAAGACAGAGAATAGGACAACAAGACGGAAGAATCAGAGAGACAACAAACAAAGACAGGAAGAATCAGAGAGACAAAACAAAGACAGGAAGAATCAGACAGACACAAACAAAGACAGGAAGAATCAGAGAGACAACAAACAAAGACAGGAAGAATCAGAGAGACAGAGAACAAAGACAGGAAGAATCAGACAGACAACAAACAAAGACAGGAAGAATCAGAGAGACAACAAACAAAAGACAGGAAGAATCAGAGAGACAGAGAACAAAGACGGAAGAATCAGAAGACAACAAACAAAGACAGGAAGAATCAGAGAGACAACAAACAAAGACAGGAAGAATCAGAGAGACAGAGAACAAAGACGGAAGAATCAGAGAGACAGAAACAAAGACAGGAAGAATCAGAGACAACAAACAAAGACAGGAAGAATCAGAGAGACAAAACAAAGACAGGAAGAATCAGAGAGAAAGAAACAAAGACAGGAAGAATCAGGAGACAACAAACAAAGACAGGAAGAATCAGAGAGACAAAACAAAGACAGGAAGAATCAGAGAGACAACAAACAAAGACAGGAAGAATCAGAGAGACAACAAACAAAGACAGGAAGAATCAGAAGACAGAGAACAAAGACGGAAGAATCAAGAGACAACAAACAAAGACAGGAAGAATCAGAGAGACAGAGAACAAAGACAGGAAGAATCAGAGAGACAGAAACAAAGACAGGAAGAATCAGAGAGACAACAAACAAAGACAGGAAGAATCAGAGAGAACAAAACAAAGACAGGAAGAATCAGAGAGACAACAAACAAAGACAGGAAGAATCAGAGAGACAACAAACAAAGACAGGAAGAATCAGAGAGACAACAAACAAAGACAGG
>JAPXFY010000030.1:7113114-7120614 GCA_030674185.1 Monoplex corrugatus | reverse complement strand
ACCATAATTATCGATTTAAACAAACAAACTGACAAACAAAATTAGTAAATATCCGGAAGAAATGAATAAAAAGTAAAACTAATAATTGACTAACCACAACAATGAACAAGTCAAATAACATTTTAAAGGTAATTCGCTATAGGACTTTTTGACAGGCTAACAAAAAATTCATACAGTAATGATGATGAGGCAAATATGTCAGAAACTGTACTCACAGATAGTGTTGGAATATGTCGTTTTACCCTAACGCAAGAAAGAATATGACTATGTGTTATCTTCTTTCCACACAGACACACTATGTTATTGGTATATTTTGTTTTGAATGCATCAAGTTTCCATCTGTACATAAGGGACTGTATAGTTCTGCTGGCATGAAGCTGCTTAAGTATTTTGCTAACTTCAAAGTTCATGTGACATTTATCATACTTTTTCTGTTTTAATTGGAACTGCTTCCAGACGTAGTTGTCCACTAAAGTGTAATTCTCGTGCAACGAGAGAGAAAGCTGGATATTGTTTGAATCTGGTGAGTTATTAGCTCCCCGTTTGGCAGCCCTGTCAACTTTATTATTATAACTAAAAGAACTATGAGAAGGTATCCAGCAAAAAGTAATATCAGTGCCTCTTAAAGATAAATTATGAATCAAGTGACTTATTTCCAGAATCATTTCTGATCTTGTTTGTAATTTTGATAATTCAAGAGCCTGAAGTACTGATTTTGAATCAACGCAAAGAAGTATCTGAAAAATTGTCCTAGGAAGACTTATCAGAAAGTTTAAAGCCATAAATATTGCAAAGAGTTCAGCTGTAAAGATAGATTTATCAAGTCCTATGTAGAAAGATTTTTCAATTTTGAGAGCAGGTATTAAAAACGCTGAGCCTGCTTTTCTTTCAATTACTGACCCATCAGTGTAAATTTTCAAATGATCAGAATATACGTCGTTTATATGACATTTAACCTGACTAGCCAGTAAGTTTATATTGTCTCCTTTTTTTAAATTAGTGTGGTGTACGTCAAATCGTGCTCTTTGGAGTTCCCAACTGGGTACTGGCGAAAAGGAAGGTCGTATAGATACAGGATCTACGTCTATATCAATTCCTGAGCCTTTCATGACGTCAGATGTGTATGTTGCAAGTGTGACCTGTGAAGATATTGATTTAGCTCGTTTTGGAAAGTCGGTATCTGATCTCAGTTTAATTTCTGTTTCAGAGATGTTTTCTACGGTAGTGTTTCTTAACAAAAATTTAGTAGAAGCGACTTTCCTTTGCTCATCAAGTGGCAACAGTTTGATTTCATTATATGTCCGAAGACAGGAAGCATGCATTGGAAGACCCAGTGCAAGTTTGAAACCTTTACAATCTATGCTCTGCAGTTTTTTTAGTAAGTGTTTCGGTGCACTGAAGAAGATTTCTTGAGCATAGGTTAATTTAGATCTAACAAGCGATTTACAAAGATGAACAAGTGTTGATGAATCTTGACCCCATGTCTGTTTGCGAACTATTTTTATGAAATTTAAACTTTTTTGAGCTTTGGTTAATAAGTATTCAATATGCTGATTCCAAGATAATTTTGCTGTAAGGAAAACTCCTAAGAATTTAATCGACTCGTTAAACTGAAGAAGAGTATCTCCCAGTTTGAAAGTGGGAATATTTACTGGGTTAGCTCCATTATTAAATAAAACTATTTTTGTTTTTTCCAGGGATAGATGTAACCCATTTTCTACCATGTATCGCGCTATTTTATCAAGTTCTAATTGGTAGCATTTGCGTGTATAATTGATACAGCGCAAAGGAGTTTTCTTTTTCATAATTACCTGCATCCACATGCATAAATCGTCAGCATATTGAGCTAAAACTACATGCTTAGATACTTTACTGGGTAAGTCATGCATTAATATCATGAAAAGAAGGGGAGCTATAACGGATCCCTGAGGGATACCCATTTGAAGAATTCGTTTCGTGGAATATACATTTTCAATCCTCGTTTGAAATACTCTGTTTTCTAAGAAACACTTAACATAGCCAAAAATGTGACCTGTCAGCCCAATACTTTTAAATTTGAATAACAATCGGGAGTGCCACACTTGATCGTATGCTTTCGTTATATCAAAAAATGTAGCTAAAACACATTGACGTCTTGCAAATTGTTGTTTTACATTAGTAGTTAGCTTTGTTAGGATCTCTACTGGTGACCTGCCTTTTCGAAATCCTGCCTGATTTACTGGTATTATTTTATTCTTTTCACAATAGTGCATCAGTCTCTTTAAGATTATTTTCTCCATTAGTTTACATACATGTGATGTTAATGCAATTGGCCTGTAGTTTTTCAAATCGGTATTACATTTACCTGGTTTTAATACAGGAACCACTATTGTTTCTTTCCAGTTGTTAGGCATTATCCCACTATTCCAGCATTTTTGAAATATGTCATGTAGCAAGATTATAAAATTTTCTGGTAAATTTTTCAGCATCTCATTGGAAATTGCATCTAGTCCAACTGACGTTTTTTTACTTGGAAGGGACTGAATGGCATCTTTTAATTCTTGAAGTGTGAGTGATGCATTTATGTAGTGAGTATTGTCAGAGGCAGGGTCCTTATATACATCTTTCTTTTCATCTCGTTCCCTATAATTTCTATCAGAGACAGGGAGTCCTTCTACACGACAGGCCTCAGCAAACACGTCTGCAAAAGCTTCTGCTTTTTCCAATGAGCTAGGAATAGGGTTATTTTCTAGCTTTACTGGAATTGATGGCAACTTAATCCCGTTTTTCATTAATTTTAGTTTTTCCCAAATCTTTATCGTGTCTTTGTGGTTATTTACTTCACATTTACAAAAAGATGTCCAGTGTTGTTCTTTGGCTTGCTCTATGATTCTGTTACACTTAATGTTGGCACTTTTCATCGCTGTATGATTTTCAGGTGACCTGTTTGCTAAATAAATTTTGTATTTTTCTTTCTTTTCGTTCACTGCCTTTTGACAGTCCTCATTCCACCAGACATTTCCATGATGTTTTCCTACTTTTGACACTGTAAGTTTTGGAATTGAAATGTTAGCAGCCCTTAAGAGTGAGTTACAGAAAACTTCGTACGTTTCGTTTATGTTCATTGCTTCAGATAGATCTGTTCTTGTCTTTTCAAGGATTGCCTTAAAACTGATCCAGTCAGCGTTTTTATAATTAAACTTGGGTAAACTATCTTGTGGTATGGCGTCTATTTCTGTAGTATGGTTTAGGGTAAGACGTATGGGGATGTGATCTGATCCCAACAAGTCATCCTCTGTTTGCCATGTGGCGTTTGGGGCTAGGGATGGTGAGATTAAAGTAAGGTCGATAGCTGTGGGTCTGTGGGTTGGTATATCGGGGATCCGGGTAACGTGTCCGTTGTTAAGTAAATATAAATTGGAATCTACAATATTTTCAATCAACCTGTTGCTTGTTATGTTTGTACAATACTTTTCCCAAAATGGGGCATGTGCATTAAAATCACCTCCAATTATCCACTTGTCGTCCTGATCTTGAAAGTGTTTTAACCATTCAGTGTTCACAGAGTCTGGGCCTCTTGGTAAGTATACAGAGGCCATATTCACAACTAACGATGAGGAAAATTTTATAATGATTGCACATGATGAAATAAATGCGGTAGATTTAGGTACTGGCGATGATCGTTCACAATAGTTCAGTCCTTCACGAATGTATATAGCTGTTTGTATACGGCCACCGTCATTTACAGAGTCACATATTGGTGGATAATAAAAACCGGATATTTTAGGTAATTTGGTTTTGATGGTATTCAGCGATTGTAGGAGCATGACATGGACGTTT
The DNA here is from genome assembly GCA_030674185.1 of Monoplex corrugatus. Taxonomy (NCBI): domain Eukaryota; kingdom Metazoa; phylum Mollusca; class Gastropoda; order Littorinimorpha; family Ranellidae; genus Monoplex; species Monoplex corrugatus. Next base: position 7,116,795 of record JAPXFY010000030.1, on the reverse strand, counting down.
TTAGAAGAGAGATAGTTACTCAAATATGAGATGTTTTTAACAATGGAACGTGCGTTCCACTGAAAAATGTTGATATCACTTACTACACACGTCTTCATGAGGAACGGTTGAATAACTTTAGAACAATATGGTAAGTTTATATAGATTTCATTTAACTTTGAATTAAAAGGTACAAATAGGATAAAAATGAAGTATGTGAACAAGAAAATAATTAAGTAAAACAATATAGCTGAGAACTGAACGAAGAGAAACTGAATCTGGGCTGAATCTAAAATGACCAAGGAGAGAAGAAAAACGGAGATTGAAAGCCGGGTCTTTGTTGATGTCGTTGTCGGTTTGATCTCCTCCTCGGTTTTTCCCAGAAAAGCTGATGGATTTGCCTCCCTAAGTTTCTGGCCAGAACGCTCGCCCCTCTGATGGTTGGATGGACGTCGTCCTGGCTGACTTGAGTGTGACTGATAGTTTGAAGATTGTCATTGTTGACGTATTCGACACTCGCTGCTTTAAGAAGTCGCACTTTTGTTAGGGCATTTAGAAGCTCTCTTTTAGCGTTTAGGTGTTTGTCCCTCACAGGAGCTACCTGACTTAAAACTACCCTGGCTTTTGGAAATTGGGTGTTGATAGTTTTCACACAGGTGTCAAGAGTTGTGCTACATTCAGTGGGCTCCTTTGTTTTTAAATCTGTGATCCCCACATGTAAAACTACACAGTCAGGTTCAGGTGTCAGCTCTTCTTTTGATTTTTCAATTGCAATCTTACAGTCCTCGATGGTATGGATCTTTCTCGTGGCCACCTGAAAACCGTATGAAGAGCCCAGTCTTTTTCCATCCACCTTATTGAGGACTGAGTCGTGAACGATAAGGACACGGGGAAGAACATTTGATTGTGGTCTGGAACGTGTTGACGATAGCGCAGTTTTGACGTCACGGTTAGGTTTTGTGGAGACGTCTGGTCTATGTTTGACGACATTTCTCCTGCCATTTTGTGTCCTCGCCCGATCTTCCAGTTTGGGGGGTTGAGCTGCGCATTCCGCGTAGGTGGAGAATTTGTCCATCGGTGACATGGTGGTGAAGTCACCGTGGACTGCGGAATCCGTCTGGCACGCAACGGTGGTCGTAAGTTTGGTGCACTTATTGACGTCGCGCAGCTCTTTTAACGTTGTATTGTTTTCCAATAAAAGTTGTCTGTCTGAATGTAGCATGGTTGTGAGAGTGTGGATTTGTTTAGACATTTCTTGAATGGTGTTGTTTAAAATGTCTATCTCCCTTACCGCCTCTTGACAGCGGCAGCCACATGATGATCTTGATTGTAGCTGTGCGATGTGTGGCTGACTCCTGGATGGTGAAAGGGTGCGACCGGAGGTCTGTTCTTTTTGATGTTCTTCGAGTTCTGGGGTCTCTGAAGGTGGTGATGTCTCTGCCCTGGTGTTGTCTGTCCCACGGGTGGTTTTCTTTACTTTTTCTTTTATGACACAACGTTTGGACCGTGTCATTTTCAGCCTAGACGATTCCTCTCTGAAAACGTTCTGTTAGAAAGCCGCCATCTTGGCGTAGGAATCATACATGCATGTCTGGTGGTGGTGTGTGTGTGTGTGTGGTGGTCTTTGATTTAATGTCTATTCACTAAAGTGATTTTAGACAACAAAAAAACAAAACAAAACAAAAACAAAAAACAAAAAAAAAGGGGGGGGGGGGTGATAAGAGGAGTGAAGAGAATATTTGAAAATTGTCAATTTTGAACTTGAGAAAAGATGATCCAGAAAACAACTGTTTTGAAGAGGGGAAGGTAAAACTAACAAATAATGTTACCATAATTAACGATTTAAACAAACTAACAAACAAAATTGATAAATATCTGGAAGAAACGAAGAAAAAAATAAAACTAATAATTGACTAACCATAACAGTGAACAAGTGAAATAACATTTTAAAGGTAATTCGCTATAGGACTTTTTGACAGGCTAACAAAAAATTCATACAGTAATGATGATGAGGCAAATATATCAGAAACTGTACTCATAGATAGTGTTGGAATATGTCGTTTTACCTTAACGCAAGAAAGAATATGACTATGTGTTATCTTCTTTCCACACAGACATACTATGTTCTTGGTGTATTTTGTTTTGAATGCATCAAGTTTCCATCTATACATAAGGGATTGTATAATTCTGCTGGCATGAAGCTGCTTAAGTATTTTGCTAATTTCAAAGTTCATGTGACATTTATCATACTTTTTCTGTTTTAATTGGAACTGCTTCCAGACGTAGTTGTCTACTAAAGTGTAATTCTCGTGCAACGAGAGAGAAAGCTGGATATTGTTTGAATCTGGTGAGTTATTAGCTCCCCGTTTGGCAGCCCTGTCAACTTTATCATTATAACGAAAAGAACTATGAGAAGGTATCCAGCAGAAAGTAATATCAGTGCCTCTTAAAGATAAATTATGAATCAAGTGACTAATTTCCAGAATCATTTCTGATCTTGTTTGTAATTTTGATAATTCAAGAGCCTGAAGTACTGATTTTGAATCCACGCAAAAAAGTGTTTGAAAAATTGTCCTAGGAAAACTTATCATAAAGTTTAAAGCCATTAATATTGCAAAAAGTTCAGCTGTAAAGATAGATTTATCAAGTCCTATGTAGAAAGATTTTTCAATTTTGAGAGCAGGTATTAAAAACGCTGAGCCTGCTTTTCTTTCAATTACTGATCCATCAGTGTAAATTTTCAAATGATCGGAATATAAGTCGTCTATATGACATTTAACCTGACTTGCCAGTAAGTTTACATTGTCTCCTTTTTTTAAGTTAGTGTGATGTACGTCAAATTGTGCTCTTTGGAGTTCCCAACTGGGTACTGGCGAAAAGGAAGGTCTTATAGATACAGGATCTACGTGTAGATCAATTCCTGAACCTTTCATGACGTCAGATGTGTATGTTGCAAGAGTGACCAGTGAAGATATTGATTTAGCTCATTTTGGAAAGTCGATATCTGATCTCAGTTTAATTTCTGTTTCAGAGATGTTTTCTACAGTGGTGTGTCTTAACAAAAATTTAGTAGAAGCGACTTTCCTTTGCTCATCAAGTGGCAACAGTTTGATTTCAGTATATGTGCGAAGACAGGAAGCATGCATTGGAAGACCCAGTGCAAGTTTGAAACCTTTACAATCTATGCTCTGCAGTTTTTTCATTAAGTGTTTCGGTGCACTGAAGAAGATTTCTTGGGCATAGGTTAATTTAGATCTAACAAGCGATTTACAAAGATGAACAAGTGTTGATGAATCTTGACCCCATGCCTGTTTGCGAACTATTTTTAAGAAATTTAAACTTTTTTGAGCTTTGGTTAATAAGTATTCAATATGCTGATTCCAAGATAATTTTGCCGTAAGAAAAACTCCTAAGAATTTAATTGACTCATTAAACTGAAGAAGAGTATCTCCCAGTTTGAAAGTGGGAAGATTTACTGGGTTAGCTCCATTATTAAATAAAACTATTTTCGATTTTTCCAGGGATAGATGTAACCCATTTTCTACCATGTATCGTGCTATTTTATCAAGTTCTAATTGGTAGCATTTGCGTGTATAATTAATACAGCGCAAAGGAGTTTTCCTTTTCATATTTACCTGCATCCACATGCATAAATCGTCAGCATATTGAGCTAAAACTACATGCTTAGATACTTTACTGGGT
>JAPXFY010000030.1:7105614-7110614 GCA_030674185.1 Monoplex corrugatus | reverse complement strand
TATATCTATCTATCTGTCTATCTGTCTGTCTGTTTGTCTATCCATCCATTTATCTATTTATCCTTCTCTCTCTTTCTCTCTCTCTCTCTCTCTCTCTCTCTCTCTCTCTCTCTCTCTAGCTAGCTATCTGTCTATCTATTTTTACCTCTCTCTGGCTCTGTCTCTCTCTGTCTCTCTCTGTCTGTCTGTCTGTCTGTCTGTCTCTCTCTCTCTCTCTCTCTCTCTCTCTCTAGCTGGTTAGCTATGTGTCTATCCATTTTTACCTCTCTCTGTCTCTGTCTGTCTGTCTGTCTCTCTCTCTCTGTCTGTCTCTGTCTCTCTCTCTTTCTCTCTTTCTCTCTCTCTCCCCTCCCTCCTTCTCTCTCTCTCTCTCTCCCCTCCCTCCTTCCTTCCTTCCAGCTTTCTCTATGTTTGTGTGTGTGTATGTGAGTGTGTCCACGTGTTATTGAACTCTCATCCTGTCTGCCTATTTGCCCGCCTGTTGGAACCATCAATTTTGTTAAGGGTACTTTCAACATGATTGATGGGGGCCAAGAACAAAAGTGCCCATTTTACCTAATTTTACGTCATCAGTTCATCGGACCAATCAATGAGCTGCTTCCGTCAGAGGGCCATTAGGGCGTTGTAATAGCGACTGTGATTGGTCCAGGCTGATGGCACGAGCATTTTTCGCTGATTGTGATTGGTGAATGGGCTGCGCGAGGGGGGCAAGTATAGGTTCTGTTTGCTTGTCTGTCTGTCTGTCTGTCTATTTATCTTTCTGTTTGTCTGTCTGTCTGTCTGTCTGTCTGTTTGTTTGTCTCTCTTGTTGCCTTTTTTATGCAAGCAAAGTATTTCATGGAGGTTCTTGATTGATTTGTTTATTTGTTTGTTTGTTTGTTTGTTTGTGCGATAAATCCATCTTGAACAAACTCCGAACTCTTAGCTCAATTCCTAGGAAATCAAAAACAAATGTGACTGCCCACGTTCAAGTAAACAGGAACCAGTAAAAAAAACAAAAAAAACACGAAAATAGAATCAATCGGAACGCGTACTTAAAACACCAAGACAAGACAGGCGCAACATTTCGGCCAACTGGCCTTTGTCAAGCGTAAGATCACAAAGGAACAAACACCAAATACAAAAATTAGGAGAAAAAAGATATCATTTTAGTCAGTTTAGTCCTTTTCTCACACTGGAAGAAGCAGCTGGGAAGTTTCAGTCTTCTTCTCTTAATTTTTGTATTTGGTGTTTGTTCGTTTGTGATCTTACGCTTGACAAAGGCCAGTTGGCCGAACATTTGCCCTGTCTTGTCTGGTTGTATTAAATACACGTTCTTATTCTTTTTTCGTGTTGTTTGTTTTTTGTTTGCTTGTTTCTTTGTTTCTTTGTTTGTTTCTTTGCTTGTTTGTTTGTTTGTTTGTTCATTTGTTTGTTTGTTTGTTCGTTCGTTCGTTCATTCGTTTGTTCTTTCGTTCGTTCGTTTGTTTGTTTGTTTGTTTGTTTGTTTGTTTGTTTGTTTGTTTGTTTGCTTGTTTCTTTGTTTCTTTGTTTGTTTCTTTGCTTGTTTGTTTGCTTGTTTGTTCATTTGTTTGTTTGTTTGTTCGTTCGTTCGTTCATTCGTTCGTTCTTTCGTTCGTTCGTTTGTTTGTTTGTTTGTTTGTTTGTTTGTTTGTTTGTGGTTTCAGTTTCTAGACTTTGGAGTTTGTTCAAGAGGGAATCATCGCACTGGGGCAATTCCTTACGCGCTCACCCCCATCCTCCTCCCCAATCTTTCAGCAATTATGGATGGCAGACTCCGTGATTGAGCCAGAGCAAAATGCTATGCTCTGGCAAGGTCTTGAAATGGGGCAGGGGTGGGGGAAGAAAGGAACCTATGAAACATTAACCCTTTCACTCCCGTACGCTATCCGCCAGCTACAGAAACTTAACCCTTTCACTCCCCTACGCTATCCACCAGCTACAAAAATTAACCCTTTTACCCTCGTACGCTATCCACAACTACAAAAATTAACCCTTTCATTCCTGTACGCTATCCACCAGCTACAAAAATTTAACCCTTTCATTCCTGTACATTATCCACCAGCTACAAAAACTTAACCCTTTAACTCCTGCGCCCTATCCACCAGCGTCCTGCAGGTTTAAGTTTTTGCTTCGTTGTCATGGCTGTACTATTTAGGGATGCTAGCGGATAGGGTGAGGGAGTCAAAGGGTTAAGTTTTTGTAGCTGGCGTCAAAGGGTTAAACTGACACCGAAAGAATGATGAAAGCATTAAGACTGGGCAGCCAATAACAGGCCGGTTTTTAAACGTCGTGGGCTGGGATTGAACTCAAGATATCAAATCTTGAGTCCACGGCTCTATGGAAAGGACCAACCAACCAGCCCGCCATCAATTTCACGAGAATATAAATCAAAAACATCCTGCCTATCCCTGCAGTGCAAATGAACAGACCCACCCTCACACACCCTCAATTCACCACCCCACCCCAACCCCTAACCCCCCCCCCCCCCCCCGCCTTGGCAGCTAATGAAATGTTCCTTTCTAAAGTCGGTGGGGGGGATTGCAAATAAACAGACCCACCCTCAACCCCACCCCACCCCACCCCACCTCAACCCCAACCCCCCTTGGGTAGCAAAATGAAATGTTCCATTCTACGATGGGTGGGTGTGCAAATAAACAGACCCACCCTCATCCATCTTCAACCCCCCACCCCAAACCCCAAACCCCCCTTGGGCAGCAAAATGAAATGTTCCATTCTAAGCTCGGTGGGTGTGCAAATATAGAGACCCACCCTTACACACCCTCAACATCCCACTACACCCACCCATTCATTCCCCAACACCCCTTGGGCAGCAAAATGGAACGTTCCATTCTAAGCTCGGTGGGTGTGCAAATAAAGACCTCATCATCATCATCATCAGGTGCCTTGCGGCATGGCGTTGGCGATCATGGACTTCCATCTGTCTCTATCTCTTGTTGCCCTGAGCATCTCTTCCACCCTCCCTGTCTTCAGCCATTCTGCAAGTCCGTCCAGTATCTTCTCCCTGGGTCTACCCGGTGTTCTCTTTCCCTCCAGCTTTCCCGATGTGACCAGGTGCTCCAATTCCCCTTTTCTCATAAAATAGCCTATAAATGTTGCCTGTCTTTTCGTAATCTTCCTTATGAATGATCTTCTTGTGTCTGCCTCCATCAAGACTGTCCCGTTAGTTTTCTTTGCTGTTCGTGGAACTCGCAACATTCTTCTTAGAAACCACATCTCGGATGCCTCAATCTTGTTCTAGCTTTGCTTGTTGACTATTCACGCCTCACCATCGTATAACATTATCGGTTTTATATAACATTCAAGAACTCTCTTCCTGATGTTAATTGATAGGCAGCTAAATGGAATTTTCCATTCTGAGTTCGGTGGGTGTGCAAATAAACAGACCCACCCTCACCCACCCTCAACCCCCCTAACCCCAACCCCACTACCCAACCCCCAACCCCCCGTTGGGCAGCTAAATGGAATGTTCCATTCTTAGCTTGGTGAGTGTGCGAATAAACAGACCCACCCTCACCCACCCTGAACCACACTACCCACTATCAAACCCCCACCCCACCCTCAACTTTCCACAACACCCACCCACCCTTAACCCCCCCCCACCCCACATACCCAACCTTTCCCCCCCCCCCCCGCCAACTTGAGACAGCCAAATGGAAAGTTCCATTCTAAGTTCGGTCAGAGGGAAAGTTGCTGAACAATCTGCAGCTGGGAAGGTGCCAAATGCTGACGACAACGGTCGCCAGAATGAAAAGTTCCAGACAAGAGTTGCCGTCAAAGTTTGCACCCACCCACCCACCAACTACCCACCTCCCCCCCTAACCCTTCCATTCCATCCCTTCTTTTTTTTTCCAGTGTGGGAGTTATTGCACTTTGTCTGATCGATCTATCAGGCGCCGCATGGCCAGAAGGCGTGGGTGTGATAGGTTTTTTATTATATATGTATATATTTGTTTATTTAATGTGTGTGTGCGTGTTTTTGTTTGTTTGTGTGTTTGTTTTGTTTTGTTTGTGTTTTTTTTTTTTTGGTTGTTGTTTTTGTTTTATTTTTTTTAGGGGGGGGGGGTTGTTTGGTCTCTCCCTCTCTCTCTCTCTCTCTCTCTCTCTTTTATTTTTTTTTCTTTAGAAGCGACAGGTCATCCCGTCGATAAATGTTCTAAAAACTATATTGAGAGAGAGAGAGAGAGAGTGAGTGAGTGAGAGAGAGAGAGTGAGAGAGAGAGAGAGTGAGAGAGAGTGTGTGACAGAGAGAGTGAGAGAGTGAGAGAGAAAGACAGACAGAGAGACAGAGAGAGACAGACAGACAGAGAGATGCAGAGAGAGAGAGAAAGAGACACACAGAGAGAGACAGAGAAGCAGATAGAGAGAGAAAGAGAGAAACAGACTGAGACAGACAGAGAGAGAGAAAGAGACAGACAGAGAGAAAGAGAGAGAGACAGAGACAGACAGACACACAGAGACAGAGAAAGACAGAGAGACACAGACAGATAGACAGACAGAGAGACACAGCCATGTCACCTCTATCAAGTGGACCAGACAGCTGAACACATATTACAGCCATGTCACCTCTATCAACAGGACCAGACAGCTGAACACATATCACAGCCATGTCACCTCTATCAAGTGGAGAAACAGGAACACATATTACAGCCATGTCACCTCTATCAACAGGACCAGACAGCTGAACACATATCACAGCCATGTCACCTCTATCAAGTGGAAACAGGAACACATATTACAGCCATGTCACCTCTATCAACAGGACCAGACAGGTAACACATATCACAGCCATGTCACCTCTATCAACAGGACCAGACATGGAACACATATTACAGCCATGTCACCTCTATCAACAGGACCAGACAGCTGAACACATATTACAGCCATGTCACCTCTATCAACAGGACCAGACAGCTGAACACATATCACAGCCATGTCACCTCTATCAACAGGACCAGACAGCTGAACACATATTACAG
>JAPXFY010000030.1:7080614-7083114 GCA_030674185.1 Monoplex corrugatus | reverse complement strand
ATGACTTCATCGACTACACCTGCATCCAGCCCACGCAGACCGGAAATGACGTCCTCGATGACCTCATCTAACTTCCACGTCAGTCATTGGCCAAGACCGGTCACCTGACCCACATTTTGTTTTTGATAGTTTCAGGATCTGATTTTCGTACTTTTTGCTCTTTTGTGTGTATCTGCACGTGTGTATTTAGGTTTTGGTGTTAAATAATTTGCACCCTTTAAGCGGGTTGTTCAGTCAGATCGATTTCAGCATTTGTGTGTCCGTATGATGATGGTGGTGGTGGTCACTGATTTAATGTCTATTGGCTTAATTGATTAAGAACTCTGGAGGTTGTTTCAAAAAATTCTTCAAGGTGTTACAATTTCATATGCGCTCCACCCAGACCTGCCAGCAGTTGTCTGGAAATCCATGAGAGAGACTCACTGAGCCTACGCAAAACCTTAACTAGCAAAGTCTTGAAACAGAATGGGGAGGGAGGCAGGACTTATCAAACACTAAGCTGTCACAACCAGAATGATCGACACATTAACCCTTTGACTCCTGCACCTTATCCACCAACTGCAAAAACATAACCCTTTGACTCTGTCACCCTGTCCACCAGCTTCCTGCAGGAAGCTGATGGACAGGGTGAAGGAATCAATGGGTTAAGTTTTAGCTTTGCTAATATGGTTGGGTTGATAAATTTAAATATCTGGGAACGGTCATCTCACCAGACGGCAGATGCACATCAGAAACAGCCAGCAGAATCGCCCAATCCAGAACAGCATTCAAGAAGATGAAAAGCATTCTTACCAACAAATGCCTATCAATTAACATCAGGAAGAGAGTTCTTGAATGTTATATAGAACCAATACTTTTATACAGTTGTGAGGCGTGGACAGTCAACAAGCAAAGCCAGAACAAGATTGAGGCAGCCGAGATGTGGTTTCTAAGAAGAATGTTGAGAGTTCCATGGACAGCAATGAAAACAACCGAGACAGTCTTGATGGAGGTGGACACAAGAAGATCATTAATAAGGAAGATTAGGAAAAGACAAGCAACATTTATTGGCCTTTTAATGAAGAAAGGGGAATTAGAGCACCTGGTCACAATAGGAAAGGTGGAAGGAAAGAGAGCACCAGGTAGACCTAGGGAGACAATACTGGACAGACTTGCAGAGTGGCTGAGGACAGAGGGGTGGAAGATGTGCTTGCGGTGACAAAGGATAGATGCAAATGGAGGGCCAGGATTTGCCAACGCCATTCGGCAGGGCACATGATGATGATGTTTCACTGTGTCCCATTTTAAAATGAAAATCAAAGTAATGTCTTGTGAGAGAAAGAAGAATGTTCTTGATTTTCGTTTGTTATTTCGCTGTTTCCAATTTTAAAGAGAACATCAAAATAATGTCTTGTGGAAAACTAGGTTCAGGTGATTGGATTAACCATTTGACTCCCGCTTCCTATCCACCAACTGCAAAAAGTTAACCCTTTGACTCAAAGAGTCAAAGAGTTAAGTTTTCGCGTTGTTAACATGGTTGACAATGCAGGGTGCTGGTGGGGACGTGGTGAGGAAGTCAAAAGGTTAAACTGGGACATGATTCATTTTCTGTCACTACAGAATTTTTCTGTAAACTGGTCATAGAGTGAGGGACTCAGAGGGTTAAGGTTTTGCTTTGCTGGCATGGTTGAAGTGCAGGATGCTGGTGGACAGGGTGCTGGTGTCAAAGTCCAAAACAGGTGTGACTGCCCGCGTTCAAGCAAACAGGAACCAGAAAAAAAAAACACGAAAGAAGAATAAGAACGCGTATTTAATACAACAAGACAAGACAGGCTCAAATTTTCGGCAACTGGACTTTGTCATGCGTAAGATCACAAACAAACAAACACCAGACACAAAAATTAGGAGAAAAAAACTGAAACTTCCCTGCTGCTCCGTCCAGCGTGAGAAAAGGAATAAACCGACCAAAATGACATCATAATGTGTTTTTTAGTAAATATGTCAGAGCGGAACTATGACGCACTGGCGAAGAGTAGTGTTTGGAATGTAAAAGATACCAGTATTAAATAATGCATAAGAGAAAATATAAGCATATGTTCTCTAAACGGAGCAGCAGGGAAGTTTCAGTCTTTTTTTTTCCCCAATTTTTGTTTGTTTGTGATCTTACGCATGACAAAGGCCAGTTGGCCGAAATATTGCGCCTGTCTTGTCTGGTTGTATTAAATACGCGTTCTGATTGTTTTCTCGTGTTTTTTCTGGTCGGTGTCAAAGTGTTAACCCTTTGATTCCCGCACCCTGTCCACCAGGATCCTGCATCGCCAATCATGCTAGCAAACTTAAAACTTAACCCTTTGATTCCCTCACACTATCCACCAGTGGTATAGGGTGAGGGAGTCAAAGGGTTAAGCTTTTGCAGATAGTGAATAGGTTGCGGGAGTCAAAGGGTTAAATTGTGCAGGGATTCCATTTTCTGTCACAACAGAATTTTTCTGTGTGAGATGCTGTGTGGGAAAGCACCTTG
>JAPXFY010000030.1:7033114-7075614 GCA_030674185.1 Monoplex corrugatus | reverse complement strand
ATGGAAGAAGACAAAATACTAGATAGATGGGGACGGTACATTGAAGATGTTTTGACGATGGCAAAAGGGAGAGCACATCATTAAAAAGAAGGCTGAAGGACCACCAATGATGGAAGATGAAATTAGAGCAGCAATGAAAACGATGACACAAGGAAACGCCCCAGGACCAGACAATATTACTACAGAAGTGATCGAGGCTCTAAATGAATTTGGTACTGTTAAACTAACAGTCATCCTAGACGAAAAAACATGACATCAGATAAAAAGCTAAAGATATGTCAAAGCCAATTTTCATTGCACTTCCAAAGAAGGCAGGGGCTATAGAATGTGTACTCTAGTGTACAATCAGTTTGATGAGTCATGTGACAAAGATTCATTTAAGAATAATCATAATGAGGACAAGAAATAGAATCAAAACAGAAATAGTTGAAGGGCAATGTAGATTTGTTGACGGGAAAGGAAGTATTAATGCCATATCCATCGTAAGAACTGTCAAAGAAAGATCCATTGAGCTGAACAAGGATTTGTATTTAAGTTTTGTTGACAACACCAAGGCTTTTGGTCGGATAAGACACGAAAAGTGATCAACCAAATGGAAAAGCTCAATACTGATGGAAAAGATCTAAGGATGATAAGAAAATTGCTTGGTGCTGCAATGCGGCGACGTCTCAAAGGGGAGAGCAGCCCGAGCTTTACATGGTAAATCCACTGTGACAAAAGAAATGAATATGAATATGTGTTGGGAACAAACAGCAGAAATGTGAGTAGAAAATGATACAAGCTCGTTTCAATACATCAAAATAGCGGTTAGAGAAGAATATGTTCTATCACCAGATTTGTTTTCACTATACAGCGAAACCATCATGAGAACCCTAAAAGAATGCCCTGGACAAAGGTTGGAGGAAAAATAATAAACAATCTTGGTTATGCAGACATTGTTCTAATTACAGAAAATGAAAAAGACCTACAAGATCTTGTGAATATAACAGAAATAAAAAGCAGAAATAAAAGGCTACAGCTAAATAGTAAGAAGACTGAAATCATGGTAATCAGTACAATGGAAAAAAAATCCCCTCACGTAAAACAACAGGAAATGGCAAAACATTGAGACAAGTTGATAAGTTTAAATATCTGGGAACAACCATCTCACCAGACGGCAGATCCATGTTAGAAATAGCCAACAGAATTGGCCAAGCTAAAACAGCATTCAAGAGAATGGAATGCATTCTTACCAACAAATGCCTATCAATGAACATCAGGAAAAAATTCGTCAGTGTTATATTGAACCAATACTGTTGTACGAATGCAAAGCCTGGACAATCGACGAACAAAGTGAGAAGAAGACCGTGGCAGCTGAAATATGGTTTCTGAGAAGAATGTTAACAGTTCCATGGACAGCAACAAAAAAAAAAAACAAAAAAAAAAAAGAGACAGTCTTGAAAGAATGAAGATCATGAACAGACAAGCAACATTTGTAGGACATTTTATGATACAAGAGAAATTTGAGCGCCTAGTCACAACAGGAAAGTTTGAAGGGAATAGAATACCAGGTAGGTCCAGGAGAAAAATATACAGAGTTTCGCAGAGTGGATGGGGACAGAAAAAGTAGGAGATATACTTGCAGCGACAAAACATTGATTCGTATGGAAGGCCATGATCGCAACACCATACGGCATGGCATATGGTGGCGATGATGACTAACTCCTGAAAGCTCTCACTCTGAGCTAACCTTGCCTCATAGGGCCTACTGTCATAGGAAGAAAGGGTTTAATGTTTGGAATTTGTTCAAAGACGGTCATCGCACCTTGGCAATTCTATACGCTTCATCCAAATCTGTCAGTACTTATCAAAAAGACTCCTGGAAAAGTCTTCAACTTTGGAGGGCGATATAGGGGAGAGGGGCCTATGAAAACTTTAGCTGATACAAGCAAATCACTAGTCTGGTTCATTTTTTACGTCGGCACCCACCTCAGGTGATATAGCTGACGGGGATAACCATCCCAGGGAAGTGGGGAAGGGGGACTTATCTAATCCTATACTGGCACCACCAGAACAACGATGATGATAAGATGGGACAGTGAGAAGGTCAGTTTTAATATAGCTCATCCCGGGATTCGAACCCACAACCATTAGCATGTGAATCCGATGCTCAAACCAACTGAGCTAGAATCACTAGTGCATGCTGCCGTGTATATAAAGGGAGGAAGGGAAACTACTCTGAAAAACATAACGCACCACTTCCCCTGAATCATCCATGCCTTTCGCAGTCACGCTTTTGTTTTGGCTGACGAAACCGGCTGTTAAGAAATAAGTTATATTTTTTCGGGTAGATATTGCTTACATCTTGTACAACGGAATTGTAGCTGGTGCCATTTCATTTCACGATGAAGCTGTACACGGATCCCGGTAACTTTCAAACGATCAAAGTCTTATCGGCTGCGAAATTCTGTGGGGTTTCTTTGGACTTGGAGGTAGTAGGCGTGAAGTCTGGAAGTAAGTGAACAGACGCTTTGCTTGTTTTGCTCATTAAGATGTGGTACTTTGTCTCAGATTTTGTGTGTGAATTTTTGATATTGTGTGTGACAGTGTGGTTTATGTCATGAAGTGGGTGTAATCTTGTCTGTGTCAATGTGTGTGTCACCATCGTCATGATCATCATCATGTGCCCTGCCGTATGGCGTTGCCGTTGGCGATCATGGCATTCCTTACGAATCTGTCTTTTGTTGCAGCAAGGCAGACACGAAAAGAACATTGACCCCTTCAGTGCCACGTACATTGTTTTGTTAGTGTATGCTATTTGCCAAGCGATTTTTTTTTCATAGGTAGGGTAATAATTTAAAAAAATTCTAGCATGCAAATTTTTCCATGAAAGTAATCATAACCCTTTTTTTTGAAAAAGCAACGAAAAGACTATCCATTTATGATAGTTTTAACTGTATTTGATGTTTTGGTTAGTAAAAAAAATGGGCCATGAAATTGACATAAATAAATTTCACATAATTTATTGAACATATGTTTGTTATGGAGTAGTAATATATAAAAAAAAACAAAACTATTCTAAGAAAACATTATAAACGTATTGGAGATATGCCTCCAAACCCTATGTACATATAGAATATTGAATAGTAAAACACACACACACACACACACACACACACACACACAAACACCGACACATACTCACTCAGTATCTCGCTGCCACGCCCACCACTTTCTTTTCATTTCCTCCCAAACGATGGAAACACTTCACAGAAGACAGAAAGCTTGGCAGTCTTGATAGCCACATATTGCGCTGGACTCTCTTGTTTTAGCTGGCCATGTAAAACATGCTAGTATAAGCCAGCTTCACAGACTAAATGTGCTGGTCACAATAGCCAACAGCTGTAAGCAAAACCTCCATCTCCTCCTTGCTTCTTACTTGTTTTTCACATGGTTTCAGCCCAAATATGTTTTTTTATGCTTGAGTGGGCTAAAAGTAATATGAATTTAAACTTGAACTTTTTTAAAAAAAAATTTATTTTATTTTTATTTTCTTATATTTTTTAAATTTTATTTTATTTTATTTATTTTTTATTTTTTTTTTTTTAAACCAAGATTGACTACACGTAAACACCTGCATTTACCCTTCCTATTTCTACTCCCCTTCCCAACATCGCTTCGGTTTTTTTGGGGTTTTTTTTTTGTTGTTCATTTATTTATCTATTTTGTTTTATCTTTTATTTATCATTTATCATTATTATCATTGTTATCAATTATTGTGTTTTATTTATTTATTTATTATTATTATTTTTTGTTGTTGTCTAAAATCACTTAAGTGAATAGACATTAAACCAATGACCACCACCACCTCCATCTCCTCATCACTCTCCCTGTCCCCCTTCCTCCCTCCCCTGTTACCCAGTCTGAAGTGTGGGTCAGTCAGAGTTCACCAAAAGCTTGTCTCAATATGTGCTGTGATGAAATAGCTAAAACCTTTGGCAACACGCTGTCTTTCTCATTGGTACTTGGCCCAGTCAACGCATTGTCATTGTGGAAAAAAATCAAAATCTCTGAGGGTTTAGTTACAAATACTGCAGTGCAGTGACCATAACAAAGTGTGATTTGCTGATAACCTCATGCATATTCATGAAGATGGACAGAGCTTTCTGATTCATGTGAATTGGGATTCCCCAGCTCAGAAATGAAGGTAAGAAAATTCTTGATGTGATGTGAACATACATATGTACATTGTTGGCAAATAAGATACACATTATCGTAATGTATATATATAATATACATCCATGGCACTGAAGAGGTTAATGAAGAACATTAGGAAAAGATAAGCAACATTTATAGGGCCATGTGTACAGGTTGTGGTTACCCGATATGCTGAGTAAAATCATTCAGTGTTAAACTTTAAATGTATGATTTTCAGTGTGTGTGTGTGTGTGTGTGTGTGTGTCTCACTCATTCACTTTGTGTGTGTGTGTGTGTGTGTGTGTGTGTGTGTGTGTGTGTGTGTGTGTGTGTGTGTGTGTGTGACTCATTCACTGTGTGTGTGTGTGTGTGTGTGTGTGTGTGTGTGTGTGTGTGTGTGTGTGTGTGTGTGTGTGCACGGATGGGCGCGCATGTGTGTGTGCTTACAGGTAAAGTAGTGCCTTATCTGAAGGAGAGCCGGTTACCTGTGCTGGAGGTGCACCCAAACAGGTTTCTTTTTTCTGCCAATGTTGTCGTCAGGTGAGATAAGACATCAGTGACATACCCATTTTATTTTTAATTTACCAGTATAGTCAACTGTTGATGTTTTGTTTTGTTAATATTACATTGTTGTTACATGATGTAACTCAGCTCTGAATAATATATCCAGCTACCAAGACATAAAGAAGAGTAGCAGAATGGTTTAGACATTTGCCTGCCAGTAGCTCAAGGTACCAGGGTTCGCTTCCTGTGGAGGCCTTGACTTTTCTCCTCAGTTTGGCTGGAAAATGGACCTGAATGTCTAGTCCTTCGGAAGGGGATGAAAAACAAATTGGGGCTTATGTACCTTCTGGCAGCGCACGCTGAAGATCCCACAGCAATTGAAAATCCTGAAGAGTAGGGCATTGTCCGGCTGCCATGGTATAAAACATTGGAGAGAGAGGTTGATTTTCCAGGTCCCACCCCTTGAAGATCAGTTAGCCTTCTTGCCTTTCTGAAGTCTTGGTTAAAAAAAAGTGAATATGAATATGAATTTGAAGCGAGGGAGAGGGGATGGGTGCTGCCCTCGTGGTGCTGGCCCCAGGAAAAGTTGAGGTCTCTGCCACCTCACTCCCCTACGACCCCAGGGTTATGGAACTATCTAGGTTGGACCTCAGGACCTGGCCAGCTCGTGGGTTTATGTGCAGGCGTAAGGCTTGTGCCGTGATCATTCTGGATTTTCTCCATCACATGGCACCTGTGATGTTAGTGCATATAGTATTCATTCCGAGTGCGGAGATGTCATCTTGAGAAATTAAAACTGAAAACTAGGCAGGACCTCAGGACCTGGCCAGCTCGTGGGTTTATATGCAGGCTTAAGGCTTGTGCCATGATCATTCTGGATCTTCTCCATCACATGGCACCTGTGACGTTAGTGCATATGGTATTCATTCCGAGCATGGAGACATCATCTTGAGAAATTGAAACTGAAACTGAAACAAGGCATTAAGTAGGCAATCAGAAGTCAAGCTCCTCTTCAGGTATGATTATCATACTTGAAGAGGAGCTTGACTTCTGATTGCCTACTTCAAACACAACAGGCTCCACTCTTCATTACATATCTCAGACACAAGACCAATACTTAACTCATTGACTGCAGCTGCCACTGACAAATCACTGCACTGGCCTGAGTATGTACTAGGGAAAATGCCAGAATGAGACTGTTTGTAAACAAACCCTGTAATACAAGCCTAAGTAAACTCTGAAGAATACCAACTTGGTGTACTTTTTGAAAAATGGAGTCTAAGTTCAATTTTTTACATTGCAAGTACTTTGAGTTCGATCTCTTCACTGAATGCTCCTGCCCCTAGTAACACTGTGTGTTTTCCCTTTTTGTTTTTTTCCTGTTGAAGTATTGTGGATGTTTTGAAACAGTTATAACCCTGATATGTCACTGGTACTGGGTACACTTTCTGTGACACTTTCTTCTTCCTCCTCAGCACTTTCACTACTTTCTTCTTCAAAATCTGATCCATTTTCAGTGTTACCTTCATTCTCACTAAGGTCAAGCAACCGTAGAATCTCCTTGGGACTCAAACCTTTACTTGTTGACATTTTTCTGGCCAAAAGCACTTCAGATGTCAATCAAAAACATGCATGTCTGCCAGAAATACTGTTTTAAGGGAAGTAATTGTCCAATCAAACAACTAAAGTACCAAGAAAGAGAAGTGAGTTTTGTACCTTACACCGTCTGTC
The DNA here is from genome assembly GCA_030674185.1 of Monoplex corrugatus. NCBI lineage: Eukaryota > Metazoa > Mollusca > Gastropoda > Littorinimorpha > Ranellidae > Monoplex > Monoplex corrugatus. The sequence continues at coordinate 7,069,203 of JAPXFY010000030.1, read as the reverse complement.
CTATGATCAAAGTGTACAGGCAGTCGATGAGCAGGCAGTGGATGTTGCTCTGCTAGACCTACGATTGAAGGGTCCAGGCAATGGGTGTTGCTGTGCTAGACCTACGATTGAAGGGTCAAGGCAGTGGGTGTTGCTGTGCTAGATCTACGATCGAAGGGTCCAGGCAGTGGGTGTTGCTGTGCTAGACCTATGATTCAAGGGTCCCATCACGGTTGTGTTAACCCTGAATATGCTAGTGTCATTTGATTTTGGCAACTGCCTGGCTCACCACCAATGTTGCATTATTGCAACGAGTACATGTGATGCTACTCTTGTGACAATCGCTCTTTCGTTTGGGAGAGAAAAGAGGTCACATTTTGCACAATGCACGGGGAATCCTCTAAAAAGTCTAACTGTTTCAGCAAGAGAATGGGTTGAAAAACAGGAAGTATTTTCTTTTTTTTGCAAGCTTATTTTTAATTTATTTTTGACAAAACACAAATGAAGACAGTGTTTGCTGAACATTATTACGATATTACTGAGAAAACTGGACAAGATTTACATACAATGGATTGCGCAAAACTCCTATACATACGTCATATGTACTAGTCTATTGTATGTTCTTTAAACAATACAAAGTCATTTATTTATACAGTTTCAGGTTTTAGTTGTAGTTGTTGGTGTTTGTTTTGTTGTTTGTTTTAAATTTATTTGTATTTGTTTTCAGCAAAATTTAACGATAAACGTATTAAATAGCAAAGCAAGATCATTTGTATCAGACTTAAAATACACGCAAACCGTCTACATCTTCAACAAAGGGTCTATGTGCATGAATTTACAGTCCTTGTCTATTAAAACAAACATTCAAATATAAGCAGGTAGGTCATACAGAAACCATGCATACGTCTCATAAAGAAGCAAAAGGTCACATCAAACTTCATCTGAAACCAGGGACAGCTATGGCAACTATTTAAAAAAAAAAACAGGGACGTCATAAGCATTTAAAGGCAGTGGCTGTTGTTATTGCTGTGGCTGCAGAGAACACCTGGTGCCGGAAATTTTAGCATTCCAGAATGTCTGGCGCTGAAAGGGTTAATTGAATGCTTTTAAAAGTTTGCTTGAAAGTTTAAAAGCATTCAGTTAACTCTTTCAGAAGAGTCTCATGAGTCATCATCATCATCATCGGGTGCCTTGCCACATGGCGTTGGCGATCATGGACTTCCATCTGTTTTTCTATCTCTTGATGCCTCAAGCACCTCTTCCACCCTCTTTGTCTTCAGCCACTCTGCAAGTCCGTCCAATATCTCCTCCCTGGGTCTACCTGGTGCTCTCTTTCCCTCCAGCTATCCTGTTGTGACCAGGTGCTCCAATGCCCCTTTCCTCATAAAATGGCCTATAAATGTTGCCTGTCTTTTCCTAATCTTCCTTTTGAATGATCTTCTTGTGTCTGCCTCCATGAAGACTGTCTGGTTTGTTTTCTTTGCTGGCTATTTCTGATGTGCATCTGCCGTCTGTTGAAATGATCGTTCCCAGGTATTTAAACTTATCAACCTGTCTCAATGTTGTGCCGTTTGCTGTTATTTTGCATGAGGGGATTTCATGTTTTTTAATGATCATCATGACTTTAGTCTTCTTGCTGTTTAGTTCCAACCCCTTACCTTTGCTTTCTATTTCTAGTATATTCACAAGGTTTTGTAGGTCCCTTTCATTTTCTGCAATTGCCACTGTGTCATCTGCGTATCGAATGTTGTTTGATGAGAGTAGCAAAGGCGTAACCACAAGATTTGAAAAAAAAAAGTTTATTGTATTGTTATTATTGTAAAAAAAATGTTTATTTCATTATTTTTATTGTTAGAAAATTGTTTATTTTATTATTGTTATTGTTATTAATGTTGTTATTGTTTGTTTTCAGTTATCTGTTATCTAAAGGAGGTGAAGAGGTCAGCGATGAAGACCGTCAATGGATTGAATGGGAAAGTACTCAGTTTGCTGTAAGTGCCAAAATTGTTCCTTTTGTTGTTGTTGTTGTTGTTGTTGTTGTTGTCTTTTCTATTTTATTTATTCATTTTGTTTAACCCTGTGACTCCCACACCCTGTCCTGTGTCCACCAACTGCAAAAAGTTAACGCTTTGACTCCCTCACTCCTCCACCAGTTTCCTGCAAGAAGCTGGTGGATATTGTGAGGGAGTGAAAGGGTTAAGTTTTTGCTTTGCTAGCATTGTTGACAGTGCAGGGTGGGTGAGGGTGAGGGTTGGTTTTCATAAAGATTGTTTCAATTCAAGGCTTGAGACTGTAGTATGATTATGATGATTGTTATTATTATCATCATCGTTATTATCATTGTTGTTATTATTATTATCATTGTCGTTATTATTGTTATGATGATGATTATTATTATTATTATTATTATTAATGTTGTAGTAGTAGTAATATTGTTATTATTATTAGTATTACTATTAGTATTATTGCTGTTATTGTTATTATTATAGCTATTGGTTTTCATAGATATCAAAGACTGTGTCAGTTCCAGGCTTATGACTTTAGTAGTAGTAGTAGTAGGAGGAGGAGAGGAGTATTGTTCTTGTTTTTAGTTGTTGGTTTTCATAAATCATCAAAGATCGTGTCAGTTATTATTATCATTATTATTATTATTATTATTGTTATTATCATTATTATTATTGTTGTTGTTATTACTACTACTACTACTGTTACTATTATTATCATTATTATTGTTATTATTATTATTGTTATTATTATTATTATTATTATCATTTGTGGGCAGCCTGTAGCCATACCATACCTGGTCAGTACCTTGGGTCAGGGTCATACCGAGAAAAAATTGCTACCTCTGCTGACCCCTCTGCTGACGGAACTGGAGAAGAAGGTGAAAGGTCATGGTCATATTGTGGGGGTAAGTGACGTGGTGTCCTCAGAGGTTTTGCTTCAACTTTGTTTGTATTGTAAAGTATTTAGGTAGACAACAGTAGACACGGGGAACCACAAACACTCAAATATGAATCAGAACATGTTTTTAACCCTTTTCCTACCAAGAAAATAGGTCACTGTACTAACCATTGACCAAGTAATGTTAGGAGAGAGACTTCAATAAACACTCAAATTACGCCTGTATTTTGCCATTTTTGCCGCTTCAGACGTCATGTAAACGCAGAAAGGAAATGACAAGAGTATACTCCCTTTGCCAGAAAAGGATTCACATCAGCAATGTGGTCATTTTCTATTTATATACTCGAAACTGAAACTACGGTTCAGGGCAGGAAATCCTCTGACGTGGTCCACGGAGAGAGAAAGCTGAGTCATGAGGATCTCGTGACGCGGTACAGAATGTGTTAATATTACAAAGACAAGACTAGGCAAAGCAAGGCAAGGCAAGGCAATCAAGACAAGGTGAAACAAGACAAGACAAGGCAGGGCAAGATGAGGCAAGGCAGGGCTAGTGAAGGCTGGCACAAGGCAAGGCAAGACAGTACAAGACAGGCACAATTTCTCAGCCAGCTGGCCTTTGTCAAGCATAAAGAAATGACAAAGAATAAATGCACAAAACTTGATAAAAAACAACAACAACAACAACAACAACAACAGTACCCAACTTCTGCAATGTTACGGTCAGCAGAGCAGAAATACCGACATAAGACAAAAATGAAGATTGATCCAAAAAAAGATCACAGCACAGAAAAACAAAGTAATATAATACAAAAAACAACTTAATACTGAAACAATATAACATAAATAGAAATAAAACACAATCATTGAAGTAATGAAAAATGTTAATCAAAGTGACTGCCAATATTCAAGCAAACTTGCAAGTTTAAATGTACAAGTTCAGTCTTGGCTGGGAAAACTGCAAGCGACCTGTGGTCCACCCAGCTGTGACTGGCCACCTGGCCCTGTTCAGGGTTTGGGAAAGTAGAACAGTGGGTGAGAGGCGCAGGACCTGCCATCCAAGAGCTGAACTGAGAGTTTTGAGGTCTCTACCACCTCCCTCCCCTATGATTAAGCTCATTGTGATGATAAACTGAAATGTGGTTTCTAAGAAGAATGTTGAGAGTTCCATGGACAGCAAAGAAAACAGACGAGACAAGTCTTGAAGGAGGCAGACACAAGGAAAAGACAGGCAACATTTATAGGACATTTTTTGAGGAAAGGTGAATTAGAACATCTGGTTACAATGGGAAAGCTGGAGGGAAAGAGAACACCAGGTAGACCCAGGGAGAAAATATTGGACAGACTTGCAGGGTGGCTGAAGACAGAGAGGATGGGAGATGTACTTGCAGCAACAGGGAATAGATTCATGTGGAGGGCCATGATCGCCAATGCCATGCGGCAGGGCACATGATGATGATGATGATGATGATGGGGTCTGCCTTTGCCCTTACACGCCATTTGAAAGTATTCTTTTTTTGAGAATTTGAATATGAATGTTACGTTTCAGAACAAAGTTTGTGCAGCTGACAGTATGAATGTTACGTTTCAGAACAAAATTTGCGCAGCTGATGATATGAAATGTTATGTTTCAGAATAAAAATTTGCGCAGCTGACAATATGAATGTTATGTTTCAGAACAAAATTTGCGCAGCTGACAATATGAATGTTATATTTCAGAACAAAGTTTGCGCAGCAGACCTTGTCGTCTTTGGAACAGTGTACCCTCTGCTACAAGAGAAAGCTTTCCAAGGTGAATGAACATTGTCTTCTGCTTGGTTGCTTGGTTGCTTGCTTGCTGGCTTGCTTTGTTGTCTGTCTGACTCTAGTAGAGTAGAACAGTGGACTCAAGATTTGGTATCTCAAGTCCTTTGCCGGCCTACAACATAAGAACTGGACTGTTGTCTGCCCATCTTAAATCTCCAGTCATTCTGGTGGTGTTAGTGAAGTGTTTCATAGGATCAGGTTCCTCCCCCCCCCCCCCCCCCCCCCCCCCCATCCCCACTCACCCCCATCCCCTTTCCATTTCAAGATCTTGCCTGCACCTATGGTTTTGCGCAGGCTTAAGGAGTTTTGCCAGATAATAGATGGCAGATTGGGTGGAGCACATATGGAATTGTCTGAGTGCAATGAACCCGTCTTGAATGAGCTCTGTACTCCAAATTCTTGTTGGTTGGGTCGTTGGTTGGTTTTCTGTCTGGTTGGTTGGTTGGTTGGTTGTCTGTCTGGGTTTGGTTTTGTTGGTTGGTTGGTTGGTTTGTCTGTCTGGTTGGTTGTCTGTCTGGTTGGTTGTCTGTCTGGTTGGTTGTCTGTCTGGTTGGTTGTCTGTCTGGTTGGTTGTCTGTCTGGTTGGTTGTCTGTCTGGTTGGTTTCTTGTGTTGGTTGTTGGTTGGTTGTCTGGTTGGTTGGTTGGTTGTCTGTTTCTGGTTGGTTGGTTGGTTGGTTGGTTGTCTGTCTGTTGGTTTCTTGGTTGGTTGGTTGTGTTTGGTTGTTGTTGGTTGGTTGTCTGTCTGTTGGTCTGGTTGGTTGTCTGTCGTTGGTTTCTGTTGGTTGGTTGGTTGTTGTCTGTCTGGTTTTGGTTGGTTGGTTGTTCTGTCTGGTTGGTTTCTTGGTTGGTTTGGTTGTCTGTCTGGTTGGTTTCTTGGTTGGTTTGTTGGTTGGTTGGTTGGTTGTCTGTCTGGTTGGTTTCTTGGTTGGTTGGTTGGTTGTCTGTCTGGTTGGTTTCTTGGTTGGTTGGTTGGTTGGTTGGTTGGTTGTCTGTCTGTTGGTTTCTTGGTTGGTTGGTTGTCTGTCTGGTTGGTTTCTTGGTTGGTTGGTTGTCTGTCTGGTAGGTTTCTTGGTTGGTTGGTTGTCTGTCTGGTAGGTTTCTTGGTTGGTTGGTTGTCTGTCTGGTTGGTTTCTTGGTTGGTTGGTTGTCTGTCTGGTTGGTTTCTTGGTTGGTTGGTTTTTCTGGTTGGTTTCTTGGTTGGTTGGTTGTCTGTCTGGTAGGTTTCTTGGTTGGTTGGTTGGTTGGTTGGTTGGTTGTCTGTCTGTTGGTTTCTTGGTTGGTTGGTTGGTTGGTTGGTTGGTTGTCTGTCTGGTTGGTTTCTTGGTTGGTTGGTTGGTTGGTTGGTTGTCTGGTTGGTTGGTTGTCTGTCTGTTGGTTTCTTGGTTGGTTGGTTGTCTGTCTGGTTGGTTTCTTGGTTGGTTGGTTGTCTGTCTGGTTGGTTTCTTGGTTGGTTGGTTGGTTGGTTGGTTGTCTGTCTGGTTGGTTTCTTGGTTGGTTGGTTGGTTGGTTGGTTGGTTGGTTGGTTGTCTGGTTGGTTGGGTTGTCTGTCTGTTGGTTTCTTGGTTGGTTGGTTGTCTGTCTGGTTGGTTTCTTGGTTGGTTGGTTGTCTGTCTGGTTGGTTTCTTGGTTGGTTGGTTGGTTGGTTGGTTGTCTGTCTGGTTGGTTTCTTGGTTGGTTGGTTGGTTGTCTGGTTGGTTGGTTGTCTGTCTGTTGGTTTCTTGGTTGGTTGGTTGTCTGTCTGGTTGGTTTCTTGGTTGGTTGGTTGGTTGGTTGGTTGGTTGGTTGGTTGGTTGGTTGTCTGGTTGGTTGGTTGTCTGTCTGTTGGTTTCTTGGTTGGTTGGTTGTCTGTCTGGTTGGTTTCTTGGTTGGTTGGTTGTCTGTCTGGTTGGTTTCTTGGTTGGTTGGTTGGTTGGTTGGTTGTCTGTCTGGTTGGTTTCTTGGTTGGTTGGTTGGTTGGTTGGTTGTCTGTCTGGTTGGTTTCTTGGTTGGTTGGTTGGTTGTCTGTCTGGTTGGTTTCTTGGTTGGTTGGTTGGTTGTCTGGTTGGTTGGTTTCTTGGTTGGTTGGTTGGTTGTCTGGTTGGTTGGTTGTCTGTCTGGTTGGTTTCTTGGTTGGTTGGTTGGTTGGTTGGTTTGTCTGGTTGGTTGGTTTGTCTGGTTGGTTGGTTTGTCTGGTTGGTTTCTTGGTTGGTTGGTTGGTTGGTTGGTTGTCTGCTTGGTTGGTTGTCTGTCTGTTGGTTTCTTGGTTGGTTGGTTGTCTGTCTGGTTGGTTTCTTGGTTGGTTGGTTGTCTGTCTGGTTGGTTTCTTGGTTGGTTGGTTGGTTGGTTGGTTGGTTGTCTGTCTGGTTGGTTTCTTGGTTGGTTGGTTGGTTGGTTGGTTGGTTGGTTGGTTGTCTGGTTGGTTGGTTGTCTGTCTGTTGGTTTCTTGGTTGGTTGGTTGTCTGTCTGTTGGTTTCTTGGTTGGTTGGTTGTCTGTCTGGTTGGTTTCTTGGTTGGTTGGTTGTCTGTCTGGTTGGTTGTCTGTCTGGTTGGTTTCTTGGTTGGTTGGTTGTCTGTCTGGTTGGTTTCTTGGTTGGTTGGTTGTCTGTCTGGTTGGTTGGTTGTCTGTCTGGTTGGTTTCTTGGTTGGTTGGTTGTCTGTCGTTGGTTTCTTGGTTGGTTGGTTGTCTGTCTGGTTGGTTTCTTGGTTGGTTGGTTGGTTGGTTGGTTGTCTGGTTGGTTGTCTGTCTGGTTGGTTTCTTGGTTGGTTGGTTGGTTGGTTGGTTGTCTGTCTGGTTGGTTTCTTGGTTGGTTGGTTGGTTGGTTGTCTGTCTGGTTGGTTTCTTGGTTGGTTGGTTGGTTGGTTGGTTGTCTGTCTGGTTGGTTTCTTGGTTGGTTGGTTGGTTGGTTGTCTGTCTGGTTGGTTTCTTGGTTGGTTGGTTGGTTGGTTGTCTGTCTGGTTGGTTTTTTGGGTTGGTTGGTTGGTTGTCTGTCTGGTTGGTTGGTTGGTTGGTTGTCTGTCTGGTTGGTTTCTTGGTTGGTTGGTTGTCTGTCTGGTTGGTTTCTTGGTTGGTTGGTTGGTTGGTTGGTTGGTTGGTTGGTTGTCTGGTTGGTTGGTTGTCTGTCTGGTTGGTGTCTTGGTTGGTTGGTTGTCTGTCTGGTTGGTTTCTTGGTTGGTTGGTTGGTTGTCTGGTTGGTTGGTTGTCTGTCTGGTTGGTTTCTTGGTTGGTTGGTTGGTTGGTTGGTTGTCTGGTTGGTTGTCTGTCTGGTTGGTTGGTTGGTTGGTTGGTTGTCTGGTTGGTTGGTTTCTTGGTTGGTTGGTTGTCTGTCTGGTTGGTTTCTTGGTTGGTTGGTTGTCTGTCTGGTTGGTTTCTTGGTTGGTTGGTTGGTTGGTTGGTTGTCTGTCTGGTTGGTTTCTTGGTTGGTTGGTTGGTTGTCTGGTTGGTTGGTTGTCTGTCTGTTGGTTTCTTGGTTGGTTGGTTGTCTGTCTGGTTGGTTTCTTGGTTGGTTGGTTGGTTGGTTGGTTGGTTGGTTGGTTGGTTGTCTGGTTGGTTGGTTGTCTGTCTGTTGGTTTCTTGGTTGGTTGGTTGTCTGTCTGGTTGGTTTCTTGGTTGGTTGGTTGTCTGTCTGGTTGGTTTCTTGGTTGGTTGGTTGGTTGGTTGGTTGTCTGTCTGGTTGGTTTCTTGGTTGGTTGGTTGGTTGTCTGTCTGGTTGGTTTCTTGGTTGGTTGGTTGGTTGTCTGTCTGGTTGGTTTCTTGGTTGGTTGGTTGGTTGGTTGGTTGTCTGTCTGGTTGGTTTCTTGGTTGGTTGGTTGGTTGGTTGTCTGTCTGGTTGGTTTCTTGGTTGGTTGGTTGGTTGGTTGGTTGGTTGTCTGTCTGGTTGGTTGGTTGGTTGGTTGTCTGTCTGGTTGGTTTCTTGGTTGGTTGGTTGTCTGTCTGGTTGGTTTCTTGGTTGGTTGGTTGTCTGTCTGGTTGGTTGGTTGGTTGGTTGTCTGGTTGGTTGGTTTCTTGGTTGGTTGGTTGTCTGTCTGGTTGGTTTCTTGGTTGGTTGGTTGGTTGGTTGGTTGTCTGGTTGGTTGGTTTCTTGGTTGGTTGGTTGTCTGTCTGGTTGGTTTCTTGGTTGGTTGGTTGTCTGTCTGGTTGGTTTCTTGGTTGGTTGGTTGGTTGGTTGGTTGTCTGGTTGGTTGGTTGTCTGTCTGGTTGGTTTCTTGGTTGGTTGGTTGGTTGGTTGGTTGTCTGGTTGGTTGGTTTCTTGGTTGGTTGGTTGGTTGGTTGGTTGTCTGGTTGGTTGGTTGTCTGTCTGGTTGGTTTCTTGGTTGTTGGTTGGTTGGTTGGTTTGTCTGGTTGGTTGGTTGTCTGTCTGGTTGGTTTCTTGGTTGGTTGGTTGGTTGGTTGGTTGTCTGGTTGGTTGGTTTCTTGGTTGGTTGGTTGGTTGGTTGGTTGTCTGGTTGGTTGGTTGTCTGTCTGTTGGTTTCTTGGTTGGTTGGTTGTCTGTCTGTTGGTTTCTTGGTTGGTTGGTTGTCTGTCTGGTTGGTTTCTTGGTTGGTTGGTTGGTTGGTTGGTTGTCTGTCTGGTTGGTTTCTTGGTTGGTTGGTTGGTTGGTTGGTTGGTTGGTTGTCTGGTTGGTTGGTTGTCTGTCTGTTGGTTTCTTGGTTGGTTGGTTGTCTGTCTGGTTGGTTTCTTGGTTGGTTGGTTGGTTGGTTGGTTGTCTGTCTGGTTGGTTTCTTGGTTGGTTGGTTGGTTGGTTGGTTGTCTGTCTGGTTGGTTTCTTGGTTGGTTGGTTGGTTGGTTGGTTGTCTGTCTGGTTGGTTTCTTGGTTGGTTGGTTGGTTGTCTGTTGGTTTCTTGGTTGGTTGGTTGGTTGGTTGGTTGTCTGTCTGGTTGGTTTCTTGGTTGGTTGGTTGGTTGGTTGGTTGTCTGTCTGGTTGGTTTCTTGGTTGGTTGGTTGGTTGGTTGTCTGTCTGGTTGGTTTCTTGGTTGGTTGGTTGGTTGGTTGGTTGTCTGTCTGGTTGGTTGGTTGGTTGGTTGTCTGTCTGGTTGGTTTCTTGGTTGGTTGGTTGTCTGTCTGGTTGGTTTCTTGGTTGGTTGGTTGGTTGGTTGGTTGTCTGGTTGGTTGGTTGTCTGTCTGGTTGGTTGGTTGTCTGTCTGGTTGGTTGGTTGTCTGTCTGGTTGGTTGGTTGGTTGGTTGTCTGTCTGGTTGGTTTCTTGGTTGGTTGGTTGTCTGTCTGGTTGGTTTCTTGGTTGGTTGGTTGGTTGGTTGGTTGTCTGGTTGGTTGGTTGTCTGTCTGGTTGGTTTCTTGGTTGGTTGGTTGTCTGTCTGGTTGGTTTCTTGGTTGGTTGGTTGGTTGGTTGGTTGTCTGGTTGGTTGGTTGTCTGTCTGGTTGGTTTCTTGGTTGGTTGGTTGGTTGGTTGGTTGGTTGTCTGGTTGGTTGTCTGTCTGGTTGGTTGGTTTCTTGGTTGGTTGGTTGGTTGGTTGGTTGTCTGTCTGGTTGGTTTCTTGGTTGGTTGGTTGGTTGGTTGGTTTGTCTGGTTGGTTTCTTGGTTGGTTGGTTGGTTGGTTGGTTGTCTGGTTGGTTGGTTGTCTGTCTGGTTGGTTTCTTGGTTGGTTGGTTGATTGGTTGGTTGTCTGTCTGGTTGGTTTCTTGGTTGGTTGGTTGGTTTGTCTGGTTGGTTGGTTGTCTGTCTGTTGGTTTCTTGGTTGGTTGGTTGATTGGTTGGTTGTCTGTCTGGTTGGTTTCTTGGTTGGTTGGTTGGTTTGTCTGGTTGGTTTCTTGGTTGGTTGGTTGGTTGGTTGTCTGGTTGGTTTCTTGGTTGATTGGTTGGTTGGTTGGTTGGTTGGTTGTCCTTTCTTGGTTTTCTGTTCCATCATTGCTCTGTACTGCCTGTTTTGCTTCGTTACAAATTTTTCAGAAGATTTCAGGCATCTTGTTATCATTTGTTTTAAAACTGTAAGAATGGCTGTGTAATTTAGTTTCTGTCTTGTTAACTCTTTCATTCCTATTTTGTATGAATCATTATTTCCCCTTTTTTCTGGATTCTCATATGGTTGTATTTCCTTCACTCCTGTATTTAGAGGAGAGGCAGAAACAAGAAAATGGATGTGGTGCCGACCCCTTTCCCATGCTGAGGAATGGAGGAAGAGGTGTTTAGCACGTGGCTAATTGATAAATGGTGCCCCATTATTTACCTGGTCAAGTATTGATGACGTGCGTTGATGACGTGACTGGCGTGAATTTCAAAGCGAGTTCTGCAAGAATGTTTTACTGTGCTGCAGGAAAGAAGGAACACCTTTGTTCTGCCCGATTTTCCGCATGCAGTCCTGAAGAAAGGATAAGAATCTTGCAGCACGGAAAATTGTTCTCAAAGGATGAAAGAGTTCGTGTGTAATTTGCTGTGAGTCCAAGTGTGTTTGACAAATAATGCTGTAGAAGAATGTTATTATTGTTATTATGAATGAGCACATTTAAAATTGTTGTTTATGCTGATATCAGGTCTGTTGGACCAGCATGCTGCTATCAAGTCCTGGGCCGCTGCCATGGAAACCATGCCGGCCGTGCAGGCAGCAGTGTCAGAGGTCACTGGGGACAAAGGGGCAGCGGCCTTCAAGGTAAAAAGGGGGAATGGGTGCTTGATGGTTAGTTAGGTTGGGGGGTAAGTTGGAAATGCATGTAAAGAAAACCAGTTTATGGTTAGTAGGGGGGTAAGTTGGAAATGCATGTAAAGAAAACCAGTTTATGGCTAGTAGGGGGGTAAGTTGGAAATGCATGTAAAGAAAACCAGTTTATGGCTAGTAGGGGGGTAAGTTGGAAATGCATGTAAAGAAAACCAGTTTATGGTTAGTAGGGGGGTAAGTTGAAAATGCATGTAAAGAAAACCAGTTTATGGCTAGTAGGGGGGTAAGTTGGAAATGCATGTAAAGAAAACCAGTTTATGGCTAGTAGGGGGGTAAGTTGGAAATGCATGTAAAGAAAACCAGTTTATGGCTAGTAGGGGGGTAAGTTGGAAATGCTTGTAAAGAAAACCAGTTTATGGCTAGTAGGAGGGTAAGTTGGAAATGCATGTAAAGAAAACCAGTTTATGGCTAGTAGGGGGGTAAGTTGGAAATGCATGTAAAGAAAACCAGTTTATGGCTAGTAGGGGGGTAAGTTGGAAATGCATGTAAAGAAAACCAGTTTATGGCTAGTAGGGGGGTAAGTTGGAAATGCATGTAAAGAAAACCAGTTTATGGCTAGTAGGGGGGTAAGTTGGAAATGCTTGTAAAGAAAACCAGTTTATGGCTAGTAGGGGGGTAAGTTGGAAATGCATGTAAAGAAAACCAGTTTATGGCTAGTAGGGGGGTAAGTTGGAAATGCATGTAAAGAAAACCAGTTTATGGCTAGTAGGGGGGTAAGTTGGAAATGCTTGTAAAGAAAACCAGTTTATGGCTAGTAGGGGGGTAAGTTGGAAATGCATGTAAAGAAAACCAGTTTATGGCAGGTAGGGGGGTAAGTTGGAAATGCATGTAAAGAAAACCAGTTTATGGCTAGTAGGGGGGTAAGTTGGAAATGCTTGTAAAGAAAACAGGTTCATGGTTAGTTTGGTAGGGAAATAAATTGGAAACACTTTTAAAGAAAACCAGTTCATGGTTTGGTTTAAAGCAGAGTGCCAGTATTCAAGCGGAGAGGAACCAGAATTACACAAAGATACGTTCAAAACGCATATTTGATCTGACAGAACAGGAAGCTGGTGGATAGGGTGAGAGATTCAAAGGGTTAAGTTTTTACAGTTGTTGAATAGTGTGCGGGAATCAAAGGGTTAAGTTTTTGCAGTTGGTGGATAGGGTGCGGGAGTCAAAGGGTTAAGTTTTTGCGGCTGTTGGATAGGGTGCGGGAGTCAAAGGGTTAAGTTTTTGCGGCTGTTGGATAGGGTGCGGGAGTCAAAGGGTTAAGTTTTTGTGGCTTTTGGATAGGGTGCGGAAGTCAAAGGGTTAAGTTTTTGCGGCTGTTGGATAGGGTGCGGAAGTCAAAGGGTTAAGTTTTTGCGGCTGTTGGATAGGGTGCGGGAGTCAAAGGGTTAAGGTTTTCAGTTGGTGGATAGGGTGCAGGAGTCAAAGGGTTATGTTTTTGCAGTTGGTGGATAGGATGCAGGAGTCAAAGGGTAAAGTTTTTGCAGTTGGTGGGTAGTGTGCAGGAGTCAAAGGGTTAAGTTTTTGCAGCTGTTGGATAGGGTGCGGGAGTCAAAGGGTTACGTTTTTGCAGCTGTTGGATAGGGTGCGGGAGTCAAAGGGCTATCAGTAAGTCTGATGTCTACTTCTAGGATTCTCTACTGACCCAGCCTGTCCCAGTCAGCTCCGATTCCATTGTCAAGGACGCCCAGACCTCCAAGGAGGGCAAAGGTCAAAGTGCAAAAGCCGCCGGCGCCAAAGCTGCCACCCCCAAGCCTTCTACATCTGATAACCCTGAGGTGAGGGGGAAGGGTTAGGTTTCCTTTGTTCTCTCTTTCTCAGTCTGTGTCTATATGTATGTGGATATGTGTATGTATATCTGTGTATGCATATGTGTGTGTATATGTATGTACATGTATGTGTGTGTATATTATATATATTGCAACAAATGCTTGTTCTTTCTACATTTTGTTAGATCTGTTGATTATGCAATGTATACATTTCAAAATGTTTATAAATGCTATGTATTGAAAAAATCATACATATAAATAGTTAAAAAAAAAAAAAAAAAAAGAAAGGGAGGAAAGTTCATGTTACATGAAAAACTTTAAGTGTCTTTGGAAGTTTATGTTTTGCCTGTGTTCAAGCGCCTCAGAAATACTTAAAGTTTTTGTGAAAGTTTTGTCTGCATTCAGGTGTCTGCAGAATTTATTGTCTGTGTTCATGTGCTAATCAAAGTTGTCTGTGTGTTCAGGTGCCTATGGAGCGAGTACCGGCGGAAGAAGCGGAATCGGCAGTGAAAGCGTGGAACACGGCCGGCGCTAATTTCCCTACACCCCTGCCACGACAGCACCCTATGTGAGTGGTGGTGGTGGTGGTGATGGTGATGGTGGTGATGGTGATGGTGGTGGTGGTGGTGGTAGTGATGATGATAGTGGTGCTGGTGGTAGTGGTGGAGGTGGTGATGATGGTGATTGTGATGGTGATGATAATGGTTGTGGTGGTGGTGGTGGTGATGATGAGATGGTGAGGATTGGTGATGATGAGATGGTGAGGATGATGATGATGATAGTGTGGTGGTGGTGATAGTAGTAGTGATGGTGATAATTATGATGGTCATGGTGGTGATGATGGTAATGACGATGGTAGTGGTGGTGGTGATGATGAGATGGTGAGGATGATGATAATGATGGTGATGATGATAGTATGGTGGTGGAGATAGTAGTAGTGATGGTGATGATGGTGATGGTCATGGTGGTGATGATGGTAATGACAATGATAGTGGTAGTGATGGTGGTGGTGATAGTAGTGGTGGCAGTGATAGTGGTGGTGGTGATGATGTAGATGGTGATGATGATAGTTGTGGTGGTGATAGTAGTGATGATGATGATGATGATGATAATGGTGGTGATTATGATGAGAGCTGTGATGGTGATAATTATTATTATTGGAGTTGTAATAATGTGTGTTGTTTTTTTTAAAGGGGGTGTTGCTTTGCTTTCTTTTCTTTTATTCTTTGTTGTTGTTTTTTTTGAGTGATGCCATGGATACACATTTTATACATAAAAGAGACACATTTTCTACTCAAAAGAGCTTGACAACTAACAAAGCATCATAAATTGTACACTTTTCTCCATAGCATGAACTGTTACAACATAGCAAGAGTTTGCTCAGTCGGTTTTGAGCACCAGTCTAAGACCGGGGTCACAAGTTTGACCTCCAGGAGGTACATGTGTTAGCGGCCCATGAGCTGGTGGATAGGGTGGCGGAGTCAAAGGGTTACGTTTTTGCAGTTGGTGGATAGGATGCGGGAGTTAAAAGGTTAAGCAACAATAACAATAACAATCTTCTGTGAGGTGTGGTGTGCTTTTTGAAATGGTTATAGTCCTGATATGGCTCTGCACAGTCGGCTGGGCTTTAAACATCAACAACAATAACAATAACAATAACAATGTTGTGTGAGGTATGGTGTGCTTTTTGAAATGGTTATAGTCCTGATATGGCTCTGCACAGTCGGCTGGGCTTTAAACATCAACAACAACAACAATAACAATAACAATAACAATCTTCTATGAGGTATGGTGTGCTTTTTGAAATGGTTTATAGTCCTGATATGGCTCTGCACAGTCGGCTGGGCTTTAAACAACAACAACAATAACAATAACAATCTTCTATAAGGTATGGTGTGCTTTTTGAAATGGTTATAGTCCTGATATGGCTCTGCACAGTCGGCTGGGCTTTAAACAACAACAACAACAACAACAACAATAACAATCTTGTATGAGGTGTGGTGTGCTTTTTGAAATGGTTATAGTCCTGATATGGCTCTGCACAGTCGGCTGGGCTTAAAGCAACAACAATAATAGCAATAACAATAACAATCTTGTATGAGATGTGGTGTGCTTTTTGAAATGGTTATAGTCCTGATATGGCTCTGCACAGTCGGCTGGGCTTTAAGCAACAACAATAATAGCAATAACAATAACAATCTTGTATGAGGTGTGGTGTGCTTTTGAAATGGTTATAGTCCTGATATGGGTCTGCACAGTCAGCTGGGCTTAAAGCAACAACAATAATAGCAATAACAATAACAATCTTGTATGAGGTGTGGTGTGCTTTTTGAAATGGTTATAGTCCTGATATGGGTCTGCACAGTCGGCTGGGCTTTAAGCAACAACAACAACAACAATAACAATAACAATCTTGTATGAGGTGTGGTGTGCTTTTTGAAATGGTTATAGTCCTGATATGGCTCTGCACAGTCGGCTGGGCTTTAAGCAACAACAATAATAGCAATAACAATAACAATCTTGTATGAGGTGTGGTGTGCTTTTTGAAATGGTTATAGTCCTGATATGGCTCTGCACAGTCGGCTGGGCTTTAAGCAACAACAATAATAGCAATAACAATAACAATCTTGTATGAGGTGTGGTGTGCTTTTTGAAATGGTTATAGTCCTGATATGGGTCTGCACAGTCGGCTGGGCTTTAAACATCAACAACAACAACAATAACAATCATCTGTGAGGTATGGTGTGCTTTTTGAAATGGTTATAGTCCTGATATGGCTCTGCACAATCGGCTGGGCTTTAACACTTTGACTATCGCACCCTATCAACCAGCTGCAAAACTTAACCCTTTGACTCCCTCACCCTATCCACCAGCTTCCTGCAGGAAGCTGGTGGATAGGTTGAGGGAGTCAAAGGGTTAAGTTTTTGCTTTGCTAACATGGTTGAGAATGCAGGATGTTGGTTAACAGGGTGCGGGAGTCAAAGGGTTAATTAAGCAAAACTAACATGCATACACCGATGGGTCGGCCACGTAATTATGCTGTGACTAACGAAGAATCTAGGCATACACCGATGGGTCGGCCACGTAATTATGCTGTGACTAACGAAGAATCTAGGCATACACCGATGGGTCGGCCACGTAATTATGCTGTGACTAACGAAGAATCTAGGCATACACCGATGGGTCGGCCACGTAATTATGCTGTGACTAACGAAGGATCTAGTGGCCGTGTCAACTCTGTGTTTGAAAGGAAACTTTTGAAAAAAAAAGAAAGTTTTGTTGTCGGTCGTTTGTTCTGATGGTGTTCTCTGGTGCCTGTTGTCGCAGCTTGCCCAAGAAAGACAAGCGCAACATTCTCATCACCAGTGCTCTCCCTTACGTCAACAATGTTCCGCATTTGGGCAACATCATCGGTTGTGTCTTGTCTGCTGATGTCTTCTCCAGGTATGTGTGTGTGTGTGTGTTTTGTGAGTGTGTGTGTGTGTGTGTTTGTTTGTGTGTGTATGTTTGTGTGTGTGTGTGTGTGTGTGTGTGTGCGCTTATGAGTGTGTGTATGTTGTGTGTTTGTGTGTGTGTGTTTGTGTGTGTGTGTTTGTGTGTGTGTGTGTGTGTGTGTGTTTGTGTGTGTGTGTATGTTTGTGTGTGTGTGTTTGTGTGTGTGTGTGAGTGTGTGTGTGTTTGTGTATGTGTCTGTGTGTCCTTGTGTGTTTGTGTGCGTATGTATGAATGAGTGTGTCTGTGTGTGTGTGTGTGTATTTACACTTTTATTTCAATTCTGCCAACATGTACAAATGTACAATTAAATCATTATGAATTTGGGCATTTGTGCATGTGTGTGTGTTTGTGCATTTAAGTGCTTCAAATGGAACGGTCTTTCAACTCTTTAGTGGATAAAACGGCACGTATATTGTGGTTTCTTTTTGTTTTGTGTGTGTGTTATGAGTTTTTGTTTTGTTTTGTTTGGTTTTGTTTGGAGTGGGGTGGAGGTTTGTTGCTTGTTTTGAGTTGTTTGTTTGTGTTTAATTTTTGTAGGGGGGGGTGGTGATTGCTTTGGGGGGGGGGGGGGGTCCCTTTTTACCATGTATATTCACTCACTCTCACTCTCCCCTTCCCCTGACAATAACAAAAAAAATGTTATTATTATTTACCCTAAAGTTCGGGTTATAAGCCACGACTTTTCCCCCCAGCTTTAACCCCTGTGGTTTAAAAAACGATGCGGCTTATTTATGGATTTTCCCCGATCCCAAGAGTGTCACATTCTCGTATATTCTTAGCTTCTGTTTAACTCACCAAAATCGTGTTTATCATTCATGAATTTTTCGGTGAACTCCATGTTAAAGTGTTAACTGTTCACGTTTTTAAATCAAATCCGCACACATTGAAGCATTTGGATCGGTATTCAGATCTGCTCTGCTCAAGCATACACTCTCATCATGCCAAAAACACGACGTAATGCCTACGAAGCAGCCTTGAAGTTTAAGGCGATCGACCTGGCCTTTGAAAAAGTGCGGCTTATAAACCAGTGCTGCTTATGTGTGGATATAGTTATGGTTTTTCTATAATTTAGTGGGTGCGCCTTATATACCGGTGCGCCCAATAGCCCGAACTTTACGGTACTATTTTCTCATTATGTCTGACTGACATGGCTGTTAAGTAATGAAAAAGACGATCACTTCAAGCCTTCAATCTTTAACTCATTCATTTTTCCGTTCTTTTTCCTCCGTCTTGCAGGTTCTGTCGACTGCGGAACTACAACGTTCTGTACATCTGCGGGACGGACGAGTACGGGACGGCCACGGAGACGAAGGCGTTGGAAGAGGGGGTAACTCCCAAGCAGATCTGTGATAAATACAATAAACTGCACACGGAAATCTACCAGTGGTTCAACATCGACTTTGACCACTTTGGAAGAACCACAACGCAACAGCAAACTGAGTAAGTGAGACTGGTTGGCTATTTTAACAGAGCTGTAAACTCAAGATTTAACCCTTTCCCATTTGCAGATTCTGCTCAGAAACTCCTACTATTCAGAGATTTCTGAAAGCGTGTGAATGAAAAGGTCAGACGCTGACCGATATCTTGTAAATGAGGCGATGTGTGGTACCAAACATCAGTATCATTCTTTCATTGGTTTATCCTGACTTTCGCGGGAAACTTCGTTCATGAGGCGTGTGTAACCCCTAGTGCTTAGAGTGTGATGGAAATTCTCCACCAGGCCTAAGTAACAGGCGGCGGGCGTAAATGAAAAGCGGGGTTTCCTGGTCGGCGGGATGCGGCGGGATAAAATGGGAAAGGATTAATATCTCAAGGTTGATCTCAGTCATTAGCACACCTTGTGGGGACGCCGGTGGCTCTTTCAGTATAAATGATATCCCCCCCACCTTTTGGAAATTCTGTGCTAGAAATTTCCTCTTTTCTGTCACTCTCTTTGTTTCTGCCTTGTTTATTTGTTTTCTGTTATTTCTTCCTATCATTTTCTGCCTTGCTGGTCCATTCACCTGTATGTGTTCTATAAAGTCTTATGTACTTTCTCTTAGGATTGATAATTGGTACATGTACTAAGTGCATTTTTGGCTCCAAAGAAATTAGATATGCAGAAGCAATTTTAGGTAGTTTAGGCCTGTTTCGGGATATGTTTTAGTGTCCTTAGTTATGTTTAAATTTGTATGCAGGTATGATTTTTAAATCCCCTGTGTGATAAATTGGATGGAGTGGACAACATCGGGGGCATCTCCCTAGATTATGTGTGTTAATGTATTGATATGTGTCATCGTCGGCCTCTTTACATCTCAGGAGATGATAGTCTGCACCAGGAGGCGTTGTGGTCATGACGTGCACTTTCTGCTGTGGCTGTGCAGGCCGATTCTTGAGTGGCAATCTCTGTCACATCTGCCACATACAAATTGAGTCGCTGTTGTCTGGTTTCTGGAACGTTGCTTGCGAAGAGCCCTTTTCTCATCTGCGCTTTCTGCTCTCCTCCTCTCCACATTCACAACGCCTTGCTGAACGGCTATCCGCCACGCTGCCCTGTCTTCCGCCAGCGTCTCCCAAGAGCCTGGGTCAATCCCTCAGCTTCTAAGGTACCTTTTGCTTGCGTCTACAAAGTGTAGCTGTGGGCATCCTGGAGTTCGCTTCTGGTTTGCCAGTTCGCCGTAGAGAACGTCTTTTGGTATGCGTCCATCCTCCATTCGACGCACATGGCCAAGCCAGCGTAGTCGGTGTTGGCTTAGAAGGGCAAAGATGGTCTGTAGGCCCGCACGATGGAGGACCTCTGTGTTGGTCACCTTGTCTTGCCATTGGATGCCGAGGATGCGTCGCAAGCAACGGAGATGGAAAATGTTGAGCCTCTTTTCTTCGCTGGCGTATGTGGCCCAGGCTTCACTTGAGTAGAGAAGTGTGCTCAACACACATGCTCTGTACACCTGCATTTTGGTGTTCGCAGTGAGACTGCTGTTGGACCAGACCCGCTTGTTCAGTTTAGCCATAACAGATGAGGCCTTTGCAAATCTGACGCTGATTTCAGCGTCCAGAGAGAGGTTGTCACTTATGGTGGACCCCAAGTACTGAAATTTGTGGACAGTATTGAGGTCGTAGTCTCCACCTTTTGTAGGCCTATTTAATTAAAATGTTTTTTCCTGTTGAAGTATTGTGTATGTTTCGAAACAGGCTATAGCCCTCATGTGACTCTACGCATCGGCTGGACTTTAAACAAAAATAGCAGTAACAGTAACAGTCTGCAGCATTAAAAAAAATGACACGCATGCTACCTATCTTAACCCCTTGACTCCCACACCCTGTTGACTAGCTGCAAATACTTAACCCTTTCACCTCCTCACCTTGTCCACCTGAAGAAAGCAGATGGATAGGGGTGAGGGAATGAAAGGGTTAAGTTTTCACTTTGCTGTCATGGCTGACGAAGCAGCATGCTGGCGGATAGGGTGAGGGAGTCAAAAGGGTTAATGTTTCCATCATTCTGGAGGTGTCAGCTTACTGTTTCACATGCCCTTCCCTCTCCTCCCCGTTTCACGACCTTGCCAGCACATAGGGTTTTGCACGGGCTCAAGGAGTCTGCTAGATAACTGCTGGTAGATTTGAGTGGAGCACGTATGGAATTGTCTGAGTGTGACACATCCTCTCTTGAACAGCCTCCATATTCCACATCTCCAGTCTTTAACCCTTTGACTCCCGTACCCTATCCACCAACTACAAAAACATAACCCTTTGACTTCCTCAGGAAGCGGGTGGACAGGGTGAGGGAATCAAAGAGTTAAGTTTTTGCTTTGCTATCATGGTTGACAGTGCAAGTTATACTGGTGGAGAGGGTGAGTGAGGGAGTCAAAGGGTTAAGTCTTTGCTTTGCTAGCATGGTTGACAATGCAGGATGCTAGTGGACAGGGTGTGGGAATCAAAGGGTTAAGTTTTTGCTTTGCTAGCATGGTTAACAATGCAGGATGCTAGTGGAGAGGGTGTGGGAGTCAAAGGGTTAAGTCTTTGCTTTGCTAGCATGGTTGACAATGGCAAAATGCTAGTGGACAGGGTGAGGGAGTCAAAGGGGTAAGTTTTTGCTTTGCTAGCATGGTTGACAATGCAGGATGCTAGTGGACAGAGTGAGGGAATCAAAGGGTTAAGTTTTTGCTTCGCTAGTATGGTTGACAATGCAGGTATGTTGATGGACAGGGTGAGAAAGTCAAAGGATGAAGTTTTTGCTTTGCTCATATGGTTGACAATGGTAGGAAGCTGGTGGATAGGGTGAGGGAGTCAAAGGGTTAAGTCTTTGCTTTGCTAGCATGGTTGAAAATGCCAGTTATGCTGGTGGACAGAGTGAGGGAGTCAAAGGGTTAAGTTTTTGCTTTGCTAGCATGGCTGACAGTGGCAGGGCACTGGTGGACAGGATGTGGGAGTCAAAGGGTTAATTTTTTGCTTTGCTAGCATGGTTGACAATGCAAGTTATGCTGGTAGACGGGGTGAGGGAATCAGAGGGGTTAACAATGACGTCACAAGTTGTGTATTGTTGCAGCATCGCCCAGGACATTTTCTGGCGTCTGCATGAAAGAGGGTTCATCCTGAAAGACAGCGTAGAGCAGTTACACTGTGCCGCCTGCGACAAGTAAGTTGGAATCATCATTGTTGTAATTATTGTTGTTGTTGTCGTCGTCATCATCATTGTCACCATCATCATCATAGTCGTCATCATCATCATTATAGTCGTCATCATCGTCGTTGTCACCATCATCATCATAGTCGTCATCATCATCATTATAGTCGTCACCATCATCATCATAGTCGTCATCATCATCATTATAGTCATCATCGTCGTTGTTGTTGTCACCATCATCATCATAGTCATCATCATCATTATAGTCGTCATCATCATCGTCGTTGTCACCATCATCATCATAGTCGTCATCGTCATCATTATAGTCGTCATCATCATCGTTGTTTTCACCATCATCATCATAGTCGTCATCGTCATCATTATAGTCGTCATCATCGTCGTCGTTGTCACCATCATCATCATAGTCGTCGTCATCATCGTTATAGCCGTCATCATCATCGTCGTTGTCACCATCATCATCATAGTCATCATCATCATTATAATCGTCATCATCATCATCATAGTCGTCATCATCATCGCCGTTGTCACCATCATCATCATAGTCATCATCATCATCATTATAGTCGTCATCATCATCATCATAGTCGTCATCATCATCGCCGTTGTCACCATCATCATCATAGTCATCATCATCATCATTATAGTCATCATCATCATCATAGTCATCATCATCATCGCCGTTGTCACCATCATCATCATAGTCATCATCATCATCATTATAGTCGTCATCATCATAGTCGTCATCATCATCATCATCATAGTCGTCATCATCATGCCGTTGTCACCATCATCATTATAGTCTCATCATCATCATTATAGTCATCATCATCATAGTCGTCATCATCATCGCCGTTGTCACCATCATCATCATAGTCATCACCATCATCATCATTGTCATCATCATCATCATAGTCATCATCATCATCATAGTCATCATCATCATCAATCATTGTCATCATCATCATCATTGTCATCATCATCATCGTCGTCATCATCATAATCATTGTCACCATCATCATCATCATAGTCATCACCATCATCATCATAGTCATCACCATCATCATTGTCATCATCATCATCATTGTCATCATCATCATCATTGTCATCATCATCATCATTGTCATCATCATCATCATTGTCATCATCATCATCATTGTCATCATCATCATCGTTGTCATCATCATCATCATAGTCATCATCATCATCGTTGTCATCATCATCATCGTTGTCATCATCATCATCGTTGTCATCATCATCATTGTCATCATCATCATCATTGTCATCATCATCATCATTGTCATCATCATCATCGTTGTCATCATCATCATCGTTGTCATCATCATCATCGTTGTCATCATCATCATCGTTGTCATCATCATCATCATTGTCATCATCATCATCATTATAGTCATCACCATCATCATTGTCATCATCATCATCATTGTCATCATCATCATCATTGTCGTCATCATCATCATTGTCATTGTCACCATCATCATCATAGTCGTCATCATTGTCATCATGAGAAAGGCTGCACCATGCCTGCTGTGACAAGTAAGTTGGAATCATCATATCAGTATCATCGTTGTCATCATCATCATCATTATCATCAGAAAGACTTCACTATACATGCCCACTGTGATGAATAAGTTCGAATTATCGTCATCATCAGCATCATCATCATCAGAACACTTACACTGTGTCACCTGCGACAGGTAAGTGGGAATCATCATTGTTGTAATTATCATTGTCATTGTCATCATCGTCATCATCATCATCATCACCGTAATCATTATCATTGTCGTCATCATCATCATCAGAACAGTTACACTGACAAGGAAGTGTGAATCATCATTGTTATAATTATTAATATCATTGTTGTTGTCATCATCATCATCATCATCATAATTGTTATCATGATCTGCGACAAGTGAGTGGGAATCATCAATGTTGTAATCATTATCATTGTTATCATCATCATCATTGCCGTAATCATTATCATTATCGTCAATGTACGAATCTAACTTTTGCTGCTGCAGATACATTTCCAACCCTTTCTGTCTTCATCTGTTCTGCAAATCTGTCTATTATGATTATTGTTATTATTATCATTATTGTTATTATTATTATTTATTTATTCATTTATTTCTTATCATTATTATTGTTATTATTAACTATTATCATTCATTGTCATGTGCCCTGCTGCATGGCGTTGGCGATCGTGGCCCACTATACAAATATCATTTGTCGCTGAAAGTACATCTAACACCACTTCCGTCCCAATCCACTCTGCAAAATTCTCTGATATTTTTTACCTGGGTCTACCTGGTTGCTCTTTTTCCCTCTAGCTTTCCTATTGTGATTAGGTGCTCAAATTTTTCTTGTCTTATAAAACGTCCTATAAATGTTGCTTGTCTTTTCCTGATCTTTTTCATTCTGCTGTTTTTGTTGTTTGCTTATTTTTTTCTGTTATTGATTGTTATTATCATTATTATCAGTGAGAGTTCGGTCGTGACCGAACTTACGGTTCAGTTTATTACGTATGGCAGAACGACAAATGACATGCGCCATCTCGTCGTCATTTAGGTTCCTGGCCGATCGTTTTGTGGAGGGCGTGTGTCCGCTGTGCGGCTTTGACGACGCCAGGGGAGACCAGTGCGACGGCTGCGGCAAACTCATCAACGCCACGGAGCTGAAGGAGCCGCGGTGCAAAATCTGTAGCAAAACCCCCTCCCCTCGCGTCTCCCAGCATTTGTTTTTGGACCTGCCCAAGGTGAGATAAACTGTCAGATTCCCCGTCTGTCTGTCTGTCTGTCTGTCTGTCTGTTTGTCTGTCTGTCGGTCTTTCTCTGTATGTCTGTCTGTCTGTCTCTCTCTCTTTTTCTCTTTCTTTCTCTTTCTCTCTCTGTCTCTCTTTCTCTTTCTGTCTCTCTTTCTCTCTTTCTCTTTCTCTCTGTCTCTGTCTCACTCTCTTTCTTTCTCTCTCTCTCTGTCTGTGTGTGTGTGTCTGTCTCTCTTTCTCTCTCACTTTCTCTCTCTCTTTCTCTCTCTCTCTCTCTCTCTCTCTCTGTCTCTCTCTTTGTCTCTTTCTCTGTCTCTTTCTCTGTCTCTCTCTCTCTTTTTCTCTGTATTTCTTTCTCTCTCGCTCTCTCTCTCCCCCTCTCTCCCTCTTTGTCTCTTTCTTTCTCTCTCCTTTTCTCTGTCTCTCTCTCTCTCTCTCTCTCTCCCTCTCTCTTTCTCTCTTTCTCTTTCTCTGTCTCTCTCTCTCCTTTTCTCTGTCTCTTTTTCTCTCTCTCTCTCCCCCCCCCCTCTCTCTCTCTCTTTCTATCTCTCTGTCTCTGTCTCTCTCTCTCTCTCTCTCACTCTCTCACTCTGTCTCTCTCTATCTCTCTTTCTCTCTCTCTCTCTTTCTTTCTCTGTGTCTCTCTCCCCTTTTCTCTGTCTCTTTCTCTCTCTCTCGCTCTCTCTCTCTCCCTCCTCTCTCCCCCCTCTCTCTTTCTCTCTCTTGCTTTCTCTTTTTTCTATCTCTCTTTCTGTCTCTCTCTCCCTCCCTCTCTCTCTGTCTCTTTCTCTCTCTCGCTCTCTCTTTCTCTTTTCTATCTCTGTCTCTCTCTCTCTCTCCCTCCTTCTCTCTCTGTCTCTCTCTCTCTTTCTCTCTTTCTGTCTTTTTCTCTCTTGCTCTCTCTTTCTCTTTTCTGTCTCTCTCTCTCTCTCCCTCTCTCTCTGTCTCTCTTTCTCTCTTTTTCTCTCTTTCTCTCTCTTTCTCTTTTCTATCTCTGTTTCTCTCTCTTTCTCCCTCCCTCTCTCTCTGTCTCTTTCTCTCTTTCTCTTTTTCTCTCTCTTTCTCTTTTCTGTCTCTCTGTCTCTGTCCCTCTCTCCCTCTCTCTTTTCTTTCTTTCTCTCTCTTGCTCTCTCTTTCTCTTTTCTATCTCTGATTTTTTCTCTCTCTCCCTCCCTCTCTCTCTGTCTCTCCCTCCTCTCTCTCTCTCTTGTGTTAAACCTGTTGACTCCCACACCCTGTCCATCAGCATCCTGCATTGTCAACCATGCTATCAGAACAAAAATTTAACCTTTTGACTCCCTCACCCTATCCACCAGCTTCCTGCAGGATAGGGTGAGGGAATCAAAGGGTTGAATTTTTTTGCAGTTGGTGGATAGGGTGCAGGAGTCAAAGGGTTAAGGGAGAGTGCTTCTTATTGATTAGAAAGAAGGGATATGTCTGTCTGTCCGTCCGTGACAAAATTTGTGAACAAGATTTTCTCATCTGTTTCTGGGTGGATCCTTACCAGATTTGGGTCAAAAGATGTGGATCACTGTTGTGTCGTGAACACAAAAGTTCTCCCCATAGAGATGCCAGGGCTCTGTCAGTGTGAATAGTATCAACACCTTCTGGAAATTCTGTGCTAGAAATTTCCTCTTTTCTGTCTCTCTCTTTGTTTCTGCTTCGTTCCTTTACTTTCTGTCATTTCTTCCTATCATCTTCTGCCTTGCAGTGCGGAATGCTGGTGGACAGGGTGCGAGAGTCAAAAGGTTAATTAGAAAATATTCATTCGGCAAACCATACAGTCCACTTTCTTGAGTGGTTGCGTTTATTTCTCATAATTGCTGAGTGTTTACCCCGTAGGGCTGCCGGGGGCTCTTTCAGCGTGAATAGTATCCCCACCTTCTGGAAATTCTGCGCTAGAAATTTCCTCTTTTCTGTCACTCTCTTTGTTTTCTACCTTATTCCTTTGCTTTCTGTCATTTCTTCCTGTCAATTTCTGCTTTGCTGGTCCATTCACCTGTGTGTGTTCGATAAAGTCTGACATACTTTTTCTTAGGATTGATAATTGGGTACATGTATTCAGTGCATTTTTGGCTCTAGGAAGGTGAGATATGCGGAAGCAATTTTAGGTAATTTAGGCCTGTTTTTATGTTTTGGTGTCCATAGGTACGCTTAAATATGTATTCAGGTGTGTGTTTTTAAATCCCCTGTGCAATAAATTGGACGGAGTGGTCAACGCCAGGGGCATGTCCTTAGATTATGTACGCGATTGCATTGATATGTGCACTTAATTTTCTTTTCTTTTTTTTTTTCCTGTTGAAATTTTGTATGTTTTGAAGCAGTATAGTCTTGATATGGCTCAACACAGTTGGCTGGGCTTTAAACAACAATAATAAAAATAATAATGCTGAATGTTTTAGTACTCGTACTCCAACTTCTATGGTTTGTTTTCTCTCTTTTTGTTGTTGTTTTTTTTTTTTTAATGGTTGCGTTTATTTCTCATAATTGTTGAATGTTTCAGTACTCATACTGAAATTTCTATGGTTTGTTTTATCTGTTTTTGTTTTCATTTCCAGTTGGAGCCGGCGCTGAAGTCTCACCTGGACCAGGTGTTTGCGGCAGGCACTTGGACGTCAAACTCCCGCATGATCACCAACTCCTGGATCCGCGATGGTCTCAAACCCCGCTGCATCAGTCGTGACCTCAAGTGGGGTACACCTGTCCCGCTGGACGGTTATAAGGACAAGGTGTGTGTGTTTTTGTGTATGTGTGTGTGTGTGGGGGGGGGGAGGAGGTTGTGTGCGTGTGTGTGTGTTTATGAGTGTGTGTGTATGTATTGTGTGCGTGAGTGTGTGTATGTTTGTGTGGGCGTGTGTGTGTTTGTGTGTGTGTGTGTTTTGTTCGTTCTTTGATTTAACTTCTTTTCACTATAAGTGATATTAGACGGTGAGTGTGTGTTTATGTGTGTGTGTGTGTGTCTGTGTCTGTATTTGTTTATATGTGAGCATTCATGTATAAGTAATTGTGTGTGTGTGTTGTGTGTGTGTGTGTGTGTGTGTGTGTGTGTTGTGTGTGTGTGTGTGTGTGTGTGTGTGAATGTTTACGTGTGAAAAGGGTGTGTGTGTGTGTGTGTGTGGTTGTGTAAGTTTATGTATACTTAAGTGTATCTTTCTGATTTTCTGTTTTTGCAAGTTTCTGTGTGTGTGTGTGTGTGTGTGTGTGTGTGTGTGTGTGTGTATGAATATGGTGTGTATGTGCGATTGTGTGAGTTTATACATACGTATGTGTGTGTGTGTGTGTGTGTATAGTTGAATCAGTTTATATATGCATATGTGTGTGTGTTTTTTCTGTGTGTGTGTGTGTGTGTGTGTGTGTGTGTGTGTGCTGATTCGCAGATACAGTACTCTGCTTCCAGGTCACCAATCATGGCTACAGACATGGATGGGTTTTTGTTTGATTTAATTAATGACAGATTAGTAAGCAGGAGACTTTGTGTGTCATCAGGTGTTCTACGTGTGGTTTGACGCTCCCATTGGCTACATCTCTATCACCGCCACCTACACCGACCAATGGAAACAGTGGTGGAAAAACCCAAAACAGGTTAGGCTGGAGTGATGGGAATGATTGGTTGATTGATTGGTTGGTTGGTTGGTTGGCTGGCTGGCTGACTTGGTTGGTTGGTTGCTTGCTTGCTTGGTTTGTGGTTGTGTGTCTGTGTCTGTTTCTCTCTTCTCACTGACGTAGATCAGGTGTGTATGATTTGATTGGTTGGTTGGTTGGTTGGTTGGTTGGTTGGTTGGTGGTTGTGTGTCTGTATCTGTCTGTCTGTCTATCGGTCTGTCTGTCTTTTCAGTTTCTGTTAAACTGAAACAGACCAGGTTTTTTATGATATTGATTGATTGATTGATTGATTGATTGCTTGGTTGATTGATATGTGTGTGCATGTGTTCATGTATGTGTATGTATGTATGTGTGTGTGTGTGCATATGTTTGCATGTACCTGTGTTAGTATGAATATGTGTGTATGCATGTATGCATGCGCGTGCAAGTGTGTGCACATAATCGTGCATGTGTGAATGGGTGTATGCATATGCATGTGTGTGTGCGTGCATGCACGCATGTGTACGTGTGTGTGTCTGTGTGCACATGTGTTTGTGTGTGTGTGTGTGCATGTGTTTGTGAGAGAGAGAGAGAAATCTTAAGACAAACCAACTTACAGAATGTTCTTCTGTGTATACATCGGACAGAGGTTAACTCTATCCACCCGAACACGCATATGCGTACCCCATGCGCACAATACTTCAGCCCGAACCTGCGCATATGCGTACCTTAGCTTTGGGGATTTTTGGGGGACAGGGTCAAGGTTGGATGCGAAACTAAACATGCTGGCTCCCTTGTATAACATATCAAGAGTACGTGTGTACCCTTCCCGAGTGCTGGCGACCTTTGTTCGTCGGTTGAGGCGAGGTCAAAGCGAGTGACTTCGTGCTCAAGTTCACTGCGTGGTCATGTGGGGTCAACATGGCGTCGAATCAAACACCAGCTAGCCGTGCACTGCGAATAAATACAGGATTCCCAAACTTGGTATACACACTAACCAATCATAAATACACAAAATAAAAGTATTTTGGAGTGTATCAAACAAATATTGTGATTTTTTTGAAAAAATTGAATAATTTCATTATTTCACGAACGAACACTTTCAAACTTGCACACACGTTAGTTTATTCTAATGACAACATCTTCACAAAATTTCATTTCTCTATCTTTACATGTTATTTTTTTACAAATTTATTAGTAACAATAAACATATACAATTTGGCCAGGGGGAGAGGTTGTGAGAATGAGCACTCGGCCAGGGTGGAGTGAGTTAAATTAACTCTGTGTGTGTACACAGGTGGAGATATACAATGTACAATACAAGAATGACCGATGTTAATAAATAACTGTGTGTACACAGGTGGAGATGTACAATGTACAATACAAGGACTGATGTTAATAAATAACTGTGTGTGTGTACACAGGTGGAGATATACAATGTACAATACAAGAATGACCCATGTTAATAAATAACTGTGTGTGTACACAGGTGGAGATGTACAATGTACAATACAAGGACTGATGTTAATAACTAACTGTGTGTGTGTACACAGGTGGAGATGTACAATGTACAGTACAAGGACTGATGTTAATAAATAACTGTATGTGTGTACACAGGTGGAGATGTACAATGTACAATACAAGGACTGATGTTAATAAATAACTGTGTGTGTGTACACAGGTGGAAATGTACAATGTACAATACAAGAATGACCGATGTTAATAAATAACTGTGTGTGTGTACACAGGTGGAGATGTACAATGTACAATACAAGAATGACCGATGTTAATAAATAACTGTGTGTGTGTGTACACAGGTGAAGATGTACAATGTACAATACAAGAATGACTGATGTTAATAAATAACTGTGTGTGTGTACACAGGTGGAGATGTACAATGTACAATACAAGAATGACTGATGTTAATAAATAACTGTGTGTGTACACAGGTGGAAATGTACAATGTACAATACAAGAATGACTGATGTTAATAAATAACTGTGTGTGTGTACACAGGTGGAGATGTACAATGTACAATACAAGAATGACCGATGTTAATAAATAAATAACTGTGTGTGTACACAGGTGGAGATGTACAATGTACAATACAAGAATGACTGATGTTAATAAATAACTAACTGTGTGTGTGTACACAGGTGGAGATGTACAATGTACAATACAAGAATGACCGATGTTAATAAATAACTGTGTGTGTGTACACAGGTGGAGATGTACAATGTACAATACAAGAATGACCGATGTTAATAAATAACTGTGTGTGTGTACACAGGTGGCGATGTACAATGTACAATACAAGAATGACCGATGTTAATAAATAACTGTGTGTGTGTACACAGGTGGCGATATACAATGTACAATACAAGAATGATGTTAATAAATAACTGTGTGTTTGTACACAGGTGGAGATGTACAATGTACAATACAAGAATGATGTTAATAAATAACTGTGTGTGTGTACACAGGTGGAGATGTACAATGTACAATACAAGAATGACCGATGTTAATAAATAACTGTGTGTGTGTACACAGGTGGAGATGTACAATGTACAATACAAGAATGACTGATGTTAATAAATAACTGTGTGTGTGTACACAGGTGGAGATGTACAATGTACAATACAAGAATGACTGATGTTAATAAATAACTGTGTGTGTGTACACAGGTGGAGATGTACAATGTACAATACAAGAATGACCGATGTTAATAAATAACTGTGTGTGTGTACACAGGTGGCGATGTACAATGTACAATACAAGAATGACCGATGTTAATAAATAACTGTGTGTACACAGGTGGAAATGTACAATGTACAATACAAGAATGACATGTTAATAAATAACTGTGTGTGTACACAGGTGGAGATGTACAATGTACAATACAAGAATGACCAATGTTAATAAATAACTGTGTGTGTACACAGGTGGAAATGTACAATGTACAATACAAGAATGACATGTTAATAAATAACTGTGTGTGTACACAGGTGGAGATGTACAATGTACAATACAAGAATGACCGATGTTAATAAATAACTGTGTGTGTACACAGGTGGAGATGTACAATGTACAATACAAGGACTGATGTTAATAAATAACTGTGTGTGTGTACACAGGTGGAGATGTACAATGTACAGTACAAGGACTGATGTTAATAAATAACTGTGTGTGTGTACACAGGTGGAGATGTACAATGTACAATACAAGAATGACTGATGTTAATAAATAACTGTGTGTGTGTACACAGGTGGAGATGTACAATGTACAATACAAGAATGACCGATGTTAATAAATAACTGTGTGTGTGTACACAGGTGGAGATATACAATGTACAATACAAGACCGATGTTAATAAATAACTGTGTGTGTGTACACAGGTGGAGATGTACAATTTCCTGGGCAAAGACAACGTACCGTTCCACAGTGTGATATTCCCTACCTGTCTACTGGGCGCGCAAGACGGCTACACCATTGTCAACCACATGCTGGCCACAGGTCTGTTGGTTTTGTCCGTGGTGGTGGTGGGGATGGGGATGGTGGTGGTGTGGTGTGATAATTTTGTATGGGTATTCATGTGGGATACAAGACTGAACTTAGAAGCTTATGTTCGTACACACACACATACATACACACACATACACACACACACACACACACACAACACACACACACACACACACACACACACACACACACACACACATACAACACACACACACACACACACACACACACACACACACATGTACGGATGGATGGATGGATGGGTGATGAACAGATAGACGGATGGACAGACAGACAGATAGGTAGATAGATAAACAGGTAGATAGAGAGATAGATAGACAGCCAGACAGATAGATAAGCAGATAGAGATAGATAGATAGACAGACAGATAGATAAGTAGATAGAGATAGATAGATAGACAGACAGACAGACAGATAAGATAAGAGATAGATAGATAGACAGACAGACAGTAGAAAGGTAGATAGAAGATAGAAAGAATAGATAGAAAAGATAGACATATAGATAGAAAACAGATAGATCAATAGACAAAATAGATAGATAGACAGACAGACAGATAAATAGATTAACATGTATTTTTTCCCCTTTCCATTCTTTCAATTAATGTTCCTCCCAATCTTTACAGTGGACTGTTTTGTTTTCAGAATACCTGAACTACGAAGACACCAAGTTCTCCAAGAGCCGAGGGTCAGGAGTGTTCGGGGACCAGGCAAAGGACACTGGGATACCTGCCGACATCTACCGTTTCTACCTCTTGTACGTCCGGCCCGAGTCACAGGTCAGCCATTATTACAGTTGACTCCGACACCCTGTCCACCAGAATTCCACATTGTCAACCATGCTAGCAAAGCAAAAACTCGACCCTTTGACTCCCTCACCCTGCCCACCAGCTTCCAGCGTTGTCAACCATGCCAGCAAAAGGAACCAGAAAAAACATGAAAAAAGAATCAGAACACACATTTAATATAACCGAAGGCCAGGTGGCCAAAAATTTGCGCTTGTCTTGTCTGGTTGTGTTAACCCTTTGGCATCGTCGGCTGGCTATTTGACCTACTTCCCTGCAGACGTGCCAGCTGCCACTGACTACTTTCCTTGGAAACGTGCGTTTTTAGGCCACTTTGAATCATTTTCACAGGCGCCCCAAATGACTAACATCAACATGTAGGGTATGGTTAGAAAGGTAATTTAATCCTCTTTTACGATATCTACAGTATAAGGTTTGTTCAGACATGCTTTGAGGTTATTTGTGCGATGAAATATCATGGTTGAGGAGCATTTCAGACAAGCATTTCATCCATTCAGCAGATGTAAACAAAACAGAAAAAAGAGACACCAATTCTCCATGACTTGTATCATCTGATCAGAAGCTCAGAAAAGTACACACACACACACACACAAATTCCACAATCCTGAGTGAACAGCGATATCGCGCATTCGCAGGGCGCTCCATTTTGCCTTTGTTTCAGTGAAGCACGCGGTTCGGGTGACGTTGTTCTCGCACCCGAAAAAATCTTCAAATAGACTTTTTACTCGGGAAATGACGTGCACTTTCTGCTGTGGCTGTGCAGGCCGATTCTTGAGTGGCAATCTCTGTCACATCTGCCACATACAAATTGAGTCGCTGTTGTCTGGTTTCTGGAACGTTGCTTGCGAAGAGCCCTTTTCTCATCTGCGCTTTCTGCTCTCCTCCTCTCCACATTCACAACGCCTTGCTGAACGGCTATCCGCCACGCTGCCCTGTCTTCCGCCAGCGTCTCCCAAGAGCCTGGGTCAATCCCTCAGCTTCTAAGGTACCTTTTGCTTGCGTCTACAAAGTGTAGCTGTGGGCATCCTGGAGTTCGCTTCTGGTTTGCCAGTTCGCCGTAGAGAACGTCTTTTGGTATGCGTCCATCCTCCATTCGACGCACATGGCCAAGCCAGCGTAGTCGGTGTTGGCTTAGAAGGGCAAAGATGGTCTGTAGGCCCGCACGATGGAGGACCTCTGTGTTGGTCACCTTGTCTTGCCATTGGATGCCGAGGATGCGTCGCAAGCAACGGAGATGGAAAATGTTGAGCCTCTTTTCTTCGCTGGCGTATGTGGCCCAGGCTTCACTTGAGTAGAGAAGTGTGCTCAACACACATGCTCTGTACACCTGCATTTTGGTGTTCGCAGTGAGACTGCTGTTGGACCAGACCCGCTTGTTCAGTTTAGCCATAACAGATGAGGCCTTTGCAAATCTGGCGCTGATTTCAGCGTCCAGAGAGAGGTTGTCACTTATGGTGGACCCCAAGTACTGAAATTTGTGGACAGTATTGAGGTCGTAGTCTCCACCTTTTGTAGGCCTATTTAATTAAAATGTTTTTTCCTGTTGAAGTATTGTGTATGTTTCGAAACAGGCTATAGCCCTCATGTGACTCTACGCATCGGCTGGACTTTAAACAAAAATAGCAGTAACAGTAACAGTCTGCAGCATTAAAAAAAATGACACGCACGCTACCTATCTTAACCCCTTGACTCCCACACCCTGTTGACTAGCTGCAAATACTTAACCCTTTCACCTCCTCACCTTGTCCACCTGAAGAAAGCAGATGGATAGGGGTGAGGGAATGAAAGGGTTAAGTTTTCACTTTGCTGTCATGGCTGACGAAGCAGCATGCTGGCGGATAGGGTGAGGGAGTCAAAAGGGTTAATGTTTCCATCATTCTGGAGGTGTCAGCTTACTGTTTCACATGTCCTTCCCTCTCCTCCCCGTTTCACGACCTTGCCAGCACATAGGGTTTTGCACGGGCTCAAGGAGTCTGCTAGATAACTGCTGGTAGATTTGAGTGGAGCACGTATGGAATTGTCTGAGTGTGACACATCCTCTCTTGAACAGCCTCCATATTCCACATCTCCAGTCTTTAACCCTTTGACTCCCGTACCCTATCCACCAACTACAAAAACATAACCCTTTGACTTCCTCAGGAAGCGGGTGGACAGGGTGAGGGAATCAAAGAGTTAAGTTTTTGCTTTGCTATCATGGTTGACAGTGCAAGTTATACTGGTGGAGAGGGTGAGTGAGGGAGTCAAAGGGTTAAGTCTTTGCTTTGCTAGCATGGTTGACAATGCAGGATGCTAGTGGACAGGGTGTGGGAATCAAAGGGTTAAGTTTTTGCTTTGCTAGCATGGTTAACAATGCAGGATGCTAGTGGAGAGGGTGTGGGAGTCAAAGGGTTAAGTTTTTGCTTTGCTAGCATGGTTGACAATGGCAAAATGCTAGTGGACAGGGTGAGGGAGTCAAAGGGGTAAGTTTTTGCTTTGCTAGCATGGTTGACAATGCAGGATGCTAGTGGACAGAGTGAGGGAATCAAAGGGTTAAGTTTTTGCTTCGCTAGTATGGTTGACAATGCAGGTATGCTGATGGACAGGGTGAGAAAGTCAAAGGATGAAGTTTTTGCTTTGCTCATATGGTTGACAATGATAGGAAGCTGGTGGATAGGGTGAGGGAGTCAAAGGGTTAAGTCTTTGCTTTGCTAGCATGGTTGAAAATGCCAGTTATGCTGGTGGACAGAGTGAGGGAGTCAAAGGGTTAAGTTTTTGCTTTGCTAGCATGGCTGACAGTGGCAGGGCACTGGTGGACAGGATGTGGGAGTCAAAGGGTTAATTTTTTGCTTTGCTAGCATGGTTGACAATGCAAGTTATGCTGGTAGACGGGGTGAGGGAATCAGAGGGGTTAACAATGACGTCACAAGTTGTGTATTGTTGCAGCATCGCCCAGGACATTTTCTGGCGTCTGCATGAAAGAGGGTTCATCCTGAAAGACAGCGTAGAGCAGTTACACTGTGCCGCCTGCGACAAGTAAGTTGGAATCATCATTGTTGTAATTATTGTTGTTGTTGTCGTCGTCATCATCATTGTCACCATCATCATCATAGTCGTCATCATCATCATTATAGTCGTCATCATCGTCGTTGTCACCATCATCATCATAGTCGTCATCATCATCATTATAGTCGTCACCATCATCATCATAGTCGTCATCATCATCATTATAGTCATCATCGTCGTTGTTGTTGTCACCATCATCATCATAGTCATCATCATCATTATAGTCGTCATCATCATCGTCGTTGTCACCATCATCATCATAGTCGTCATCGTCATCATTATAGTCGTCATCATCATCGTTGTTTTCACCATCATCATCATAGTCGTCATCGTCATCATTATAGTCGTCATCATCGTCGTCGTTGTCACCATCATCATCATAGTCGTCGTCATCATCGTTATAGCCGTCATCATCATCGTCGTTGTCACCATCATCATCATAGTCATCATCATCATTATAATCGTCGTCATAGTCATCATCATCATCATAGTCGTCATCATCATCGCCGTTGTCACCATCATCATCATAGTCATCATCATCATCATTATAGTCGTCATCATCATCATCATAGTCGTCATCATCATCGCCGTTG
Source organism: Monoplex corrugatus (assembly GCA_030674185.1). NCBI lineage: Eukaryota > Metazoa > Mollusca > Gastropoda > Littorinimorpha > Ranellidae > Monoplex > Monoplex corrugatus. Next base: position 7,033,650 of record JAPXFY010000030.1, on the reverse strand, counting down.
TCACCATCATCATCATAGTCATCATCATCATCATTATAGTCATCATCATCATCATCATAGTCGTCATCATCATCGCCGTTGTCACCATCATCATCATAGTCATCATCATCATCATTATAGTCGTCATCATCATAGTCGTCATCATCATCATCATCATAGTCGTCATCATCATCGCCGTTGTCACCATCATCATTATAGTCATCATCATCATCATTATAGTCGTCATCATCATAGTCGTCATCATCATCGCCGTTGTCACCATCATCATCATAGTCATCATCATCATTGTCATCATCATCATCATAGTCATCATCATCATCATAGTCATCATCATCATCGTCATTGTCATCATCATCATCATCATCATCATCGTCATCATCATAATCATTGTCACCATCATCATCATAGTCATCACCATCATCATCATAGTCATCACCATCATCATTGTCATCATCATTGTCATCATCATCATCATTGTCATCATCATTGTCATCATCATCATCGTTGTCATCATCATCATCGTTGTCATCATCATC
>JAPXFY010000030.1:7015614-7030614 GCA_030674185.1 Monoplex corrugatus | reverse complement strand
TCTCTCTCTCCCTCTCTCTCTTTCTCTCTTTTTTCTCTCTTTCTCTCTCTTTCTCTTTTCTATCTCTGTTTCTCTCTCTTTCTCCCTCCCTCTCTCTCTGTCTCTTTCTCTCTTTCTCTTTTTCTCTCTCTTTCTCTTTTCTGTCTCTCTGTCTCTGTCCCTCTCTCCCTCTCTCTTTCTCTTTCTTTCTCTCTCTTGCTCTCTCTTTCTCTTTTCTATCTCTGATTTTTTCTCTCTCTCCCTCCCTCTCTCTCTGTCTCTCCCTCCTCTCTCTCTCTCTTGTGTTAAACCTGTTGACTCCCACACCCTGTCCATCAGCATCCTGCATTGTCAACCATGCTATCAGAACAAAAATTTAACCTTTTGACTCCCTCACCCTATCCACCAGCTTCCTGCAGGATAGGGTGAGGGAATCAAAGGGTTGAATTTTTTTGCAGTTGGTGGATAGGGTGCAGGAGTCAAAGGGTTAAGGGAGAGTGCTTCTTATTGATTAGAAAGAAGGGATATGTCTGTCTGTCCGTCCGTGACAAAATTTGTGAACAAGATTTTCTCATCTGTTTCTGGGTGGATCCTTACCAGATTTGGGTCAAAAGATGTGGATCACTGTTGTGTCGTGAACACAAAAGTTCTCCCCATAGAGATGCCAGGGCTCTGTCAGTGTGAATAGTATCAACACCTTCTGGAAATTCTGTGCTAGAAATTCCTCTTTTCTTGTCTCTCTCTTTGTGAATAGTATCAACACCTTCTGGAATTCTGCGCTAGAAATTTCCTCTTTTCTGTCTCTCTCTTTGTTTCTGCTCGTTCCTTTACTTTCTGTCATTTCTTCCTATCATATTCTGCCTTGCAGTGCGGGATGCTGGTGGACAGGGTGCGAGAGTCAAAAGGTTAATTAGAAAATATTCATTCGGCAAACCATACAGTCCACTTTCTTGAGTGGTTGCGTTTATTTCTCAGAATTGCTGAGTGTTTACCCCGTAGGGCTGCCGGCGGCTCTGTCAGTGTAAATAGTATCCCCACCTTCTGGAAATTCTGCGCTAGAAATTTCCTCTTTTCTGTCACTCTCTTTCTTTTCTACCTGATTCCTTTGCTTTGTCATTTCTTCCTGTCAGTTTCTGCTTTGCTGGTCCATTCACCTGTGTGTGTTCGATAAAGTCTGACATACTTTTTCTTAGGATTGATAATTGGGTACATGTATTCAGTGCATTTTTGGCTCTAGGAAGGTGAGATACGCGGAAGCAATTTTAGGTAATTTAGGCCTGTTTTTATGTTTTGGTGTCCATAGGTATACTTAAATATGTATTCAGGTGTGTGTTTTTAAATCCCCTGTGCAATAAATTGGACGGAGTGGTCAACGCCAGGGGCATGTCCTTAGATTATGTACGCGATTGCATTGATATGTGCACTTAATTTTCTTTTCTTTTTTTTTTTCCTGTTGAAATTTTGTATGTTTTGAAGCAGTATAGTCTTGATATGGCTCAACACAGTTGGCTGGGCTTTAAACAACAATAATAAAAATAATAATGCTGAATGTTTTAGTACTCGTACTCCAACTTCTATGGTTTGTTTTCTCTCTTTTTTTTTTTTTTTTTTTTAATGGTTGCATTTATTTCTCATAATTGTTGAATGTTTCAGTACTCATACTGAAATTTCTATGTTTGTTTTATCTGTTTTTGTTTTCATTTCCAGTTGGAGCCGGCGCTGAAGTCTCACCTGGACCAGGTGTTTGCGGCAGGCACTTGGACGTCAAACTCCCGCATGATCACCAACTCCTGGATCCGCGATGGTCTCAAACCCCGCTGCATCAGTCGTGACCTCAAGTGGGGTACACCTGTCCCGCTGGACGGTTATAAGGACAAGGTGTGTGTGTTTTTGTGTATGTGTGTGTGTGTGGGGGGGGGGAGGAGGTTGTGTGCGTGTGTGTGTGTTTATGAGTGTGTGTGTATGTATTGTGTGCGTGAGTGTGTGTATGTTTGTGTGGGCGTGTGTGTGTTTGTGTGTGTGGTGTTTTTGTTCGTTCTTTGATTTAACTTCTTTTCACTATAAGTGATATTAGACGGTGAGTGTGTGTTTATGTGTTGTGTGTGTGTCTGTGTGCTGTATTTGTTTATATGTGAGCATTCATGTATAAGTAATGTGTGTGTGTGTGTGTGTGTGTGTGTGTGTGTGTGTGTGTGTGTGTGTGTGTGTGTGTGTGTGTGTGTGTGTGTGTGTGTGTGTGTGTGTGTGTGAATGTTTACGTGTGAAAAGGGTGTGTGTGTGTGTGTGTGTGGTTGTGTAAGTTTATGTATACTTAAGTGTATCTTTCTGATTTTCTGTTTTTGCAAGTTTCTGTGTGTGTGTGTGTGTGTGTGTGTGTGTGTGGTGTGTTGTGTATGAATATGGTGTGTATGTGCGATTGTGTGAGTTTATACATACGTATGTGTGTGTGTGTGTGTGTGTATAGTTGAATCAGTTTATATATGCATATGTGTGTGTGTTTTTTCTCGTGTGTGTGTGTGTGTGTGTGTGTGTGTGTGTGTGTGTGCTGATTCGCAGATACAGTACTCTGCTTCCAGGTCACCAATCATGGCTACAGACATTGATGGGGTTTTGTTTGATTTAATTAATGACAGATTAGTAAGCAGGAGACTTTGTGTGTTCATCAGGTGTTCTACGTGTGGTTTGACGCTCCCATTGGCTACATCTCTATCACCGCCACCTACACCGACCAATGGAAACAGTGGTGGAAAAACCCAAAACAGGTTAGGCTGGAGTGATGGGAATGATTGGTTGATTGATTGGTTGGTTGGTTGGTTGGCTGGCTGGCTGACTTGGTTGGTTGGTTGCTTGCTTGCTTGGTTTGTGGTTGTGTGTCTGTGTCTGTTTCTCTCTTCTCACTGACGTAGATCAGGTGTGTATGATTTTGATTGGTTGGTTGGTTGGTTGGTTGGTTGGTGGTTTGTGTCTGTATCTGTCTGTCTGTCTATCGGTCTGTCTGTCTTTTCAGTTTCTGTTAAACTGAAACAGACCAGGTTTTTTATGATATTGATGATTGATTGATTGATTGATTGATGTTGCTTGGTTGATTGATATGTGTGTGCATGTGTTCATGTATGTGTATGTATGTATGTGTGTGTGTGTGCATATGTTTGCATGTACCTGTGTTAGTATGAATATGTGTGTGTATGCATGCGCGTGCAAGTGTGTGCACATAATCGTGCATGTGTGAATGGGTGTATGCATATGCATGTGTGTGTGCGTGCATGCACGCATGTGTACGTGTGTGTGTCTGTGTGCACATGTGTTTGTGTGTGTGTGTGTGCATGTGTTTGTGAGAGAGAGAGAGAAATCTTAAGACAAACCAACTTACAGAATGTTCTTCTGTGTATACATCGGACAGAGGTTAACTCTATCCACCCGAACACGCATATGCGTACCCCATGCGCACAATACTTCAGCCCGAACCTGCGCATATGCGTACCTAAGCTTTGGGGATTTTGGGGGACAGGGTCAAGGTTGGATGCGAAACTAAACATGCTGGCTCCCTTGTATAACATATCAAGAGTACATGTGTACCCTTCCCGAGTGCTGGCGACCTTTGTTCGTCGGTTGAGGCGAGGTCAAAGCGAGTGACTTCGTGCTCAAGTTCACTGCGTGGTCATGTGGGGTCAACATGGCGTCGAATCAAACACCAGCTAGCCGTGCACTGCGAATAAATACAGGATTCCCAAACTTGGTATACACACTAACCAATCATAAATACACAAAATAAAAGTATTTTGGAGTGTATCAAACAAATATTGTGATTTTTTTGAAAAAATTGAATAATTTCATTATTTCACGAACGAACACTTTCAAACTTGCACACAAGTTAGTTTATTCTAATGACAACATCTCCACAAAATTTCATTTCCTCTATCTGTACAATGTTATTTTTTTACAAATTTATTAGTAACAATATAACAATTTGGCCAGGGGGAGAGGTTGTGAGAATGAGCACTCGGCCAGGGTGGAGTGAGTTAAATTAACTCTGTGTGTGTACACAGGTGGAGATATACAATGTACAATACAAGAATGACCGATGTTAATAAATAACTGTGTGTACACAGGTGGAGATGTACAATGTACAATACAAGGACTGATGTTAATAAATAACTGTGTGTGTGTACACAGGTGGAGATATACAATGTACAATACAAGAATGACCGATGTTAATAAATAACTGTGTGTGTACACAGGTGGAAATGTACAATGTACAATACAAGAATGACCGATGTTAATAAATAACTGTGTGTGTGTACACAGGTGGAGATGTACAATGTACAATACAAGAATGACCGATGTTAATAAATAACTGTGTGTGTGTGTACACAGGTGAAGATGTACAATGTACAATACAAGAATGACTGATGTTAATAAATAACTGTGTGTGTGTACACAGGTGGAGATGTACAATGTACAATACAAGAATGACTGATGTTAATAAATAACTGTGTGTGTACACAGGTGGAGATGTACAATGTACAATACAAGAATGACTGATGTTAATAAATAACTGTGTGTGTGTACACAGATGGAGATGTACAATGTACAATACAAGAATGACCGATGTTAATAAATAACTGTGTGTGTACACAGGTGAAGATGTACAATGTACAATACAAGAATGACTGATATTAATAAATAACTGTGTGTGTGTACACAGGTGGAGATGTACAATGTACAATACAAGAATGGCCGATGTTAATAAATAAATAACTGTGTGTGTACACAGGTGGAGATGTACAATGTACAATACAAGAATGACCAATGTTAATAAATAACTAACTGTGTGTGTGTACACAGGTGGAGATGTACAATGTACAATACAAGAATGACTGATGTTAATAAATAACTGTGTGTGTACACAGGTGGAAATGTACAATGTACAATACAAGAATGACATGTTAATAAATAACTGTGTGTGTACACAGGTGGAGATGTACAATGTACAATACAAGAATGACCAATGTTAATAAATAACTGTGTGTGTACACAGGTGGAGATGTACAATGTATAATACAAGGACTGATGTTAATAAATAACTGTGTGTGTGTACACAGGTGGAGATGTACAATGTACAATACAAGAATGACTGATGTTAATAAATAACTGTGTGTGTGTACACAGGTGGAGATGTACAATGTACAATACAAGAATGACCGATGTTAATAAATAACTGTGTGTGTGTACACAGGTGGAGATGTACAATGTACAATACAAGAATGACCGATGTTAATAAATAACTGTGTGTGTGTACACAGGTGGAGATATACAATGTACAATACAAGAATGACCGATGTTAATAAATAACTGTGTGTGTACACAGGTGGAGATGTACAATGTACAATACAAGGACTGATGTTAATAAATAACTGTGTGTGTGTACACAGGTGGAGATGTACAATGTACAGTACAAGGACTGATGTTAATAAATAACTGTGTGTGTGTACACAGGTGGAGATGTACAATGTACAATACAAGGACTGATGTTAATAAATAACTGTGTGTGTGTACACAGGTGGAAATGTACAATACAAGAATGACCGATGTTAATAAATAACTGTGTGTGTGTACACAGGTGGAGATGTACAATGTACAATACAAGAATGACCGATGTTAATAAATAACTGTGTGTGTACACAGGTGGAGATGTACAATGTACAATACAAGAATGACCGATGTTAATAAATAACTGTGTGTGTGTACACAGGTGGCGATGTACAATGTACAATACAAGAATGACCGATGTTAATAAATAACTGTGTGTGTGTACACAGGTGGAGATATACAATGTACAATACAAGAATGACCGATGTTAATAAATAACTGTGTGTGTACACAGGTGGAGATGTACAATGTACAATACAAGAATGACCGATGTTAATAAATAACTGTGTGTGTGTACACAGGTGGAGATGTACAATGTACAATACAAGAATGACTGATGTTAATAAATAACTGTGTGTGTGTACACAGGTGGAGATGTACAATGTATAATACAAGGACTGATGTTAATAAATAACTGTGTGTGTGTACACAGGTGGAGATACACAATGTACAATACAAGAATGACCGATGTTAATAAATAACTGTGTGTGTGTACACAGGTGGAGATGTACAATGTACAATACAAGAATGACCGATGTTAATAAATAACTGTGTGTGTGTACACAGGTGGAGATGTACAATGTACAATACAAGAATGACCGATGTTAATAAATAACTGTGTGTGTACACAGGTGGAGATGTACAATGTACAATACAAGAATGACCGATGTTAATAAATAACTGTGTGTGTGTACACAGGTGGAGATGTACAATGTACAATACAAGAATGACCGATGTTAATAAATAACTGTGTGTGTGTACACAGGTGAAGATGTACAATGTACAATACAAGAATGACCGATGTTAATAAATAGCTCTGTGTGTGTACACAGGTGGAGATGTACAATTTCCTGGGCAAAGACAACGTACCGTTCCACAGTGTGATATTCCCTACCTGTCTACTGGGCGCGCAAGACGGCTACACCATTGTCAACCACATGCTGGCCACAGGTCTGTTGGTTTTGTCCGTGGTGGTGGTGGGGATGGGATGGTGGTGGTGTGGTGTGATAATTTTGTATGGGTATTCATGTGGGATACAAGACTGAACTTAGAAGCTTATGTTCTTACACATACACATACATACACACACCAACACACACACACACACACACACACACACACACACACACACACACACACACACACACACACACACACACACACACACACACACATATACGGATGGATGGGTGATGAACAGATAGACGGATGGACAGACAGACAGATAGGTAGATAGATAAACAGGTAGATAGACAGCCAGATAGATAGGTAGACAGACAGATAGATATATAGATAGATAGATAGGTAGATAGATAGATAGATAGATAGGTAGATAGATAGGTAGATAGATAGATAGATTAGATAAATAGACAGACAAATAGATAGAGATAGACAGACAGATAGATAAGAAGATAGAGATAGATAGACAGACAGACAGATAGAAAGGTAGATAGAAAGATAGGTAGATATAGAAATAGATAGAAAGAAAGATAGACATATAGATAGATAAACAGATAGATCAATAGACAAAGTAGATAGATAGACAGACAAACAGATAAATAGATTTACATGTATATTTTTTCCTTTCCATTCTTTCAATTAATGTTCCTCCCAATCTTTACAGTGGACTGTTTTGTTTTCAGAATACCTGAACTACGAAGACACCAAGTTCTCCAAGAGCCGAGGGTCAGGAGTATTCGGGGACCAGGCAAAGGACACTGGGATACCTGCCGACATCTACCGTTTCTACCTCTTGTACGTCAGGCCCGAGTCACAGGTCAGCCATTATTACAGTTGACTCCGACACCCTGTCCACCAGAATTCCACATTGTCAACCATGCTAGCAAAGCAAAAACTCGACCCTTTGACTCCCTCACCCTATCCACCAGCTTCCAGCGTTGTCAACCATGCCAGCAAAAGGAACCAGAAAAAACATGAAAAAAGAATCAGAACACACATTTAATACAACCGAAGGCCAGGTGGCCAAAAATTTGCGCTTGTCTTGTCTGGTTGTGTTAACCCTTTGGCATCGTCAGCTGGCTATTTGACCTACTTCCCTGCAGACATGTCAGCTGCCACTGACTACTTTCCTTGGAAACGTGCGTTTTTAGGCCACTTTGAATCATTTTCACAGACGCCCCAAATGACTAACATCAACATGTAGGGTATGGTTAGAAAGGTAATTTAATCCTCTTTACGATATCTACAGTATAAGGTTTGTTCAGACATGCTTTGAGGTTATTTGTGCGATGAAATATCATGGTTGAGGAGCATTTCAGACAAGCATTTCATCCATTCAGCAGATGTAAACAAAACAGAAAAAGAGACACCAATTCTCCATGACTTGTATCATCTGATCAGAAGCTCTGAAAAGTACACACACACACAAATTCCACAATCCTGAGTGAACAGCGATATCGCGCATTCGCAGGGCGCTCCATTTTGCCTTTGTTTCAGTGAAGCACGCGGTTCGGGTGACGTTGTTCTCGCGCCCGAAAAATTCTTCAAATAGACTTTTTACTCGGGAAATCACTCTCACAGTATTTAGAAATGGTTACTTGATATTTTCTAACGCAAGATGCTAGAATCCTGGCGTTACGTTGTCAGCGGCGAGCTTGCTGAACGCTATACCCCTAGCGTTCCGGCGCCTGCAGTTCTCCGCAAGAACGCTAGTGGGCTAGTGTTACGATGTGAAAAAGTTAAATACGCGTTCTGATTCTTTTTTCACGTTTTCTTTTCTGGTTCCTGTTTGCTTAAATGCGGGCAATGACACTTGTTTTGGATGTCATGCTGGCAAAGCAAAGACTCCCGCACCCTGTCCTTTAGCATTCCGTGTTGTCAACCATGCTATCCTAGCTAAAACGTGACCTTGGACTCCCTCACCCTATCCACCAGCTTCCTGAGGGAGTCAAAGGCTTAAGTCATTGCAGTTGATGGATAGGGTGAGGGAGTCAAAGGGTTAATGTTGTATTTAGGCTGTGATGGTTGGGTGGACACGTAGAAGGATCTTCCACTGAGAAAACCAACAAAGATTTGTTGAAACCAGTTTAGTGAGTTTCAGATTTTAACAGCAGATGAATTTATCTGATGATAATAATAATAATAATTACAATATTTATATAGCGCAAAATCTTGATAAAATCAAATCTAAGCGCTGAAACAGACACGCACACGCACACATGCACGCACGCACACACACACACGCACACACACACACACACACACACACACACACACACACACACACACACACACACACACACACACACACACACACACACACACGTATGGCTATAAATGGGGAGAAAGAATAAAAGCAGTGGAAAATTATAGAGAGCATATTATATACAATTGAATGAAAAATTATGATATTTCCAGGCAGTTGTGTCAGGGATGGCATGTTTGATGTCTTGTTGCAGGACACAAGTTTCAGCTGGGACGACCTGCTGTTGAAGAACAACAGTGAGCTCCTGAACAACCTGGGGAACTTCATCAACAGGTGAGTCAGGACTCTTGACCTGCGGGCCCCAGTAGCTCAGTTTGTTTGAGCGTCGGATTCACATGCTAATGGTTTGTGGGTTCGAATCTCAGGGTGTGCTGCATTAAAACTGGCCATCTCACTGTCCCATCTTAACATTATTGTTGTTCTGGTGGTGTCAGCATAGGATTAGATAAGTCCCCCCATTAAAACTGGCCTTCTCACTGTGGCATCTTAACATCATTGTTGTTCTGGCGGTGTCGGCATAGGATTAGATAAGTCCCCCCATTAAAACTGGTCATCTCACTGTCCCATCTTAACATCATTGTTGTTATGGTGGTGTCAGCATAGGATTAGATAAGTCCCCCCATTAAAACTGGCCTTCTCACTGTCCCATCTTAACATCATTGTTGTTCTGGTGGTGTCAGCATAGGATTAGATAAGTCCCCCCATTAAAACTGGCCGTCTCACTGTCCCATCTTAACATCATTGTTGTTCTGGTGGTGTCAGCATAGGATTAGATAAGTCCCCCCATTAAAACTGGTCATCTCACTGTCCCGTCTTAACATCATTGTTGTTCTGGTGGTGTCAGCATAGGATTAGATAAGTCCCCCATTAAAACTGGCCGTCTCACTGTCCCATCTTAACATCATTGTTGTTCTGGTGGTGTCAGCATAGGATTAGATAAGTCCCCCCATTAAAACTGGCCTTCTCACTGTCCCATCTTAACATCATTGTTGTTCTGGTTGGTGTCAGCATAGGATTAGATAGTCCCCCCATTAAAACTGGCCGTCTCATTGTCCCATCTTAACATCAATGTTGTTCTGGTGGTGTCAGCATAGGATTAGATAAGTCCCCCCATTAAAACTGGCCATCTCACTGTCCCATCTTAACATCATTGTTGTTCTGGTGGTGTCAGCATAGGATTAGATAAGTCCCCCATTAAAACTGGCCATCTCACTGTCCCATCTTAACATCATTGTTGTTCTGGTGGTGTCAGCATAGGATTAGATAAGTCCCCCCATTAAAACTGGCCGTCTCACTGTCCCATCTTAACATCATTGTTGTTCTGGTGGTGTCAGCATAGGATTAGATAAGTCCCCCATTAAAACTGGCCATTCATTGTCCCATCTTAACATCAATGTTGTTCTGATGGTGTCAGCATAGGATTAGATAAGTCCCCCCATTAAAACTGGCCGTCTCACTGTCCCGTTTAACATCATTGTTGTTCTGGTGGTGTCAGATAGGATTAGATAAGTCCCCCAATAAAACTGGCCGTCTCACTGTCCCATCTTAACATCATTGTTGTTCTGGTGGTGTCAGTATAGGATTAGGTAAACCCCCTTCCCCCACGCATTCTGATTCTTTTTTCGTGGTTTTTTTTCGACATTGTTAGAAGGCGCCTGTAGGCTGGTACCTCAGACTTAACCCTGACTGCAGTTTCTTTTTGGGGGTATGAAAACCGCTTGCCTTTTGATGGATGTGCGACTCTGCTGAAAATAACCTCACAGAGATGTTTTGTCTGTGACAATAGCCATGACACGTTTTGATTTTTGCAGAGCACTGATGTTTTTGTCCAACAACTTTGGCGGTGTGGTTCAAGAGATGGAACTTGTGGATGACGACAAACAGTTGTTGGCGCTCATCGCCCGCGAACTTCACTCCTACATTGACAACAATGAGAATGGCAGGTGAGACGATGATGATTGTTTGATGGAAATCATTTTATCTGCCACTGCAGATTTTTTTCCGTATTAAATGCGGGTTGCCGTCTCTGGGGAAGGCATGTTGCCATAGTACATTGCCACCTTCCAATTGTATTTTCTATGTGGTGGTTTTGTTTGTTGGTGATAAGCTCTGTGTTGTGGATTCTTTTAACCCTTTGACTCCCATACTCTATCCGCCGGCTGCAAAGACTTAACCCTTTGACTCCCTCACCCTATAAAACTTAATCCTAGGATGACGGGATCAAAGGTCAAGTTTTTGCTTTGCTGGCATAGTTGACAATGCAGGATGCTGGTGGGCAGGCTGTGGGAGTCAAAAGGGTTAATTAACATGCAGTACACAAGGGCTGGAATTATTGTCTCCTCCAAAAGACTAGCAACCAGACCACCACTCAGGGTGTGGTGGAGTTGATAGAACCCCCGTGGGGATTCTGGGGGCTCTTTCAGTATAAGTAGTATCCCAACCTTCTGGAAATTCTGTGCTAGACATTTACTCTTTTCTGTCACTCTCTTTGTTTCTGCCTTGTTCCTTTGCTTTCTGTCATTTCTTCCTATCATTTTCTGCCTTAATGGTCCATTCACCTGTATGTATGTGTTTGATAAAGTCTTACATACTTTTTCTTAGGATTGATAATTGGGTACATGTATTAAGTGCATTTTGGGCTCTAGGCAGGTGAGATATGCGGAAGCAATATTATGTAACTTATGCCTTTTTTATATGTTTTGCTGTCCTTAGATATGCTTATATTTGTATTCAAGTGTGTTTTTTAAATTCCCTGTGCGATAAATTGGACGGAGTGGTCAAAGCCAGGGGTGTGTCCTTAGATTATGTGCACAAGTGCATTGATATGTGTACTTAATTTTTTTTTTCCTGTTGAAGTTTTGTATGTTTTGACACAGTTATAGCCCTAATACGGCTCTGCGCAGTTGGCTGGGTTTTACACAACAATAATAGTAACAGTTGGTAGAATGTTGCCGGGTTTTTTATTTATAGTTCTTGTTGGCTGCCCTATTGGGGCATAATGCCATTCTGCTTCATCCTGAAGGGACCTCAGAGAGCGATCGCCTTTCTTATTTGATGTAGACAACTGTGTAAATGTTTGTGTTATATTGCTTGGTACCATGGTTCATTAGAAGGCGCCCATAGGCCTGGTACCTTGGGACTCAGTCCTCAGCATATTACATATAATTATTTTTATTACACTAGTTTTCCTTGATAGATGGTTGCCATGAGGTCCATGTTCTTGTTGCAGTAAGAAAAAAAAATTCCCAAAAAAATAAATGAAGAAGACAATGGAATCCAAAAAGGGATTTTTTTCAAGAAAAGGCCTCATACTTTTTATGTTCCAGCAGTAAATAAGAATTGTATGTTTCAGGTTGAGGGACAGCATACGTAACATCCTCACCATCTCCCGGCTGGGAAACCAGTTCATGCAAGCCAACAAGCCATGGGTTTTGGTCAAGGGAAGTGCAGAGGAGAAGTGAGTGGTGTTTTCTAGAGAGAGACAGACAGAGAGACAGAGACAGGACATAGAGAGACAGGCAGACAGAGGTACAGACAGACAGAGACAGACAGACAGAGACAGACGTAGAGAGACAAGACAGAGACAGACATAGAGAGACAGGCAGACAGAGGTACAGAGACAGAGAGACAGAGACAGACGTAGAGAGACAGACCTAGAGAGACAGGCAGACAGAGGTACAGAGGAGAAGTGAGTGGTGTTTTCTAGAGAGAGACAGACAGACAGACAGAGACAGACTTAGAGAGACAGACATAGAGAGACAGGCAGACAGAGGTACAGAGACAGACAGACAGAGACAGACGTAGAGAGACAGGCAGACGGAGGTACAGAGGAGAAGTGAGTGGTGTTTTCTAGAGAGAGACAGACAGACAGACAGAGACAGACGTAGAGAGACAGGACAGAGACAGACCTAGAGAGACAGGCAGACAGAGGTACAGAGACAGAGACAGACACAGAGAGAGACAGAGACCAGGATAGACATAGACAGAGATAGACGTAGAAAGAATAGAGAAAGAGAGAGAGAAGGGGAAAGAGAGAGAGAAGGGGAGAGAGAGAGAGGAAGAGAGAGAGGGAAAGAGAGAGGGGAAAGAGAGAGAAGGGGAAAGAGAGAGAGGAAGGGAGAGGGAGGGGAGAGAGAGAGAGAAGGGGAAAGAGAGAGAAGGGGAAAGAGAGAGAGAGAAGGGGAAAGAGAGAGAAGGGGAGAGAGAGAGAGAGAAGGGAAAAGAGAGAGAAGGGGAAAGAGAGAGAAGGGGAAAGAGAGAGAAGGGGAAAGAGGAGAGAGAAGGGGAAAGAGAGGAGAAGGGGAAGAGAGAGAGAGAAGGGGAAAAGAGAGAGAAGGGGAGAGAGAGAGAAGGGGAAAGAGAGAGAAGGGGAAAGAGAGAGAAGGGGAAGAGAGAGAAGGGGAAAGAGAGAGAGAGAGAGAGGGAAAGAGAGAGAAGGGGAGAGGAGAGAGAAGGGGAAGGAGAGAAGAGAGAGAGAAGGGGAGAGAGAGAGGAGAAGGGGAGAGAGAGAGAGAAGGGGAGAGAGAGAGAGAAGGGGAAGAGAGAGAGAGAAGGGGAGAGAGAGAGAGAAGGGGAGAAGGAGAGAGAGGGGAAAGAAAAGAAAGGGAGAAGGGAGAGAGAGAGAAGGGGAAGAGAGAGAAGGGGAAAGAGAGAGAGAAGGGGAGAGAGAGAAGGGAGAGAGAGAGAGAGAAGGGGAGAGAGAGAGAAGGGGAAAGAGAGATAAGGGGAAAGAGAGAGAGAGAAGGGGAGAGAGAGAGAAGGGGAGAGAGAAGGGGAAAGAGAGAAGGGGAAAGAGAGAGAGAGAGAAGGGGAAAGAGAGAGAGAGAAGGGGAGAGAGAGAGAGAAGGGGAGAGAGAGAGAAGGGGGAGAGAGAGAAGGGGAGGGGAGAGAGAGAGAAGGGGGAGAGAGAGAGAGAAGGGGGAGAGAGAGAGAGAGGGGAGAGAGAGAAAGAAGGGGAGAGAGAGAGAGAAGGGGGAGAGAGGAAGGGGAGAGAGAGAGAAGGGGAGAGAGAAGGGGAAGAGAGAGAGAGAAGGGAGAGAGAGAGAAGGGGAGAGAGAGAGAAGGGGAGAGAGAGAGAAGGGGAGAGAGAGAGAGAAGGGGAGAGAGAGAGAAGGGGAGAGAGAGAGAAGGGGAGAGAGAGAGAGAGGGGGAGAGAGAGAGAGAGAAAGGGAGAGAGGGAGAGAGAAACGAACAAAAACAAGAGCACATTTTTTTTTATTCGTATGAGGATAATTGTGAAATAATCGGTGAGAGGGAGAGAAAGAGAGAAAGTGCATTTTTGGCGTAAAGACAATGTGATGTGCAGAAGCAGTTATAGGTAATTTAGGCCTGTTTTAGATATGTTTTTTGTGTCTTTAGTTACTTAACATCAGAAAGAGAGTCCTTGAATGTTATAAAGAACCAATACTGTTGTACGGATGCGAGGCATGGACAGTCAGCAAGCAAAGCCAGAGCAGGATCGAGGCAGCCGAGATGTGGTTTCTCAGAAGAATGTTGAGAGTTCCATGGACAGCAAAGAAAATAAACGAGACAGTCTTGATGGAGGCAGACACAAGTAGATCACTCATAAGGAAGATTAGGAAAAGACAAGCAACGTTTATAGGCCGTTTTATGAGGAAGGGGCATTTGGAGCACCTGGTCACAACGGGGAAGCTGGAGGGAAAGAGAGCACCAGGTAGACCCAGGGAGAGAATGCTGGACGGACTTGCAGAGTGGCTGGGGATGAGGAGGGTGGGGGAGATGCTGGGGGCAACGAGAGATAGAGATGGTTGGAAGTCCATGATCGCCAACGCCATGCGGCAGGGCACCTGATGATGATGATGATGTATGTATTTAAACACTACTAAAATGACAACAATAAACCATCCTCTCGATGAATGTTCCTAGAAAAGTATGCATTTATCAGTGTCTTGGTGTGTGCTTTCGCTTGCAGGAAGAGGGCAGGAGTGGTGGTCAGTCTGTCGGCAAACGTGTCGTGCCTGCTATCAGTGTTGCTACAGCCATACATGCCGATGACCAGCGCCACCATCCAGCAACAGCTTAACGCTCCGGCCAATGTTAACGTCATCACTGACGCTTTCATTTGTCGGCTCCGGCCTGGTCACAAGATTGGAAAGGTAGAGAGAAAGAGAGAGAGAGAGAGAAGG